>JAODXP020000031.1:21096233-21118733 GCA_027497455.2 Sardinella longiceps
CTTCCCACGCAGAAACGTATTTTTTTGTGATAAATGGCCTCCACAAAATTGTCAGTAGTTAGAAAGATCATTGCCAAAGAACCATTGAAAGATACTGTATGGTAAACAATGCATATTGAGTGTGTATAATTATAGCACTTACATAAATAGTGAGAAGGTGTTATAAACTACCCTGAAGAAAATCTGTAATGTCAAGTTTAGACTGCGCAACCATCCACACTTGTATTCATTGTAGAAGAATGAAATATAAGTTGCAGATTTTGATTGCCATGGGCATCTCTTGTTCATACACGATCACACTGTTTTATGATTACCCGCATGTAGCCTTGGTAGCCTGTAATTCCATCATCTTCTGCTTAACCTCACTCCTTCTTTCCTTCCCCTCTTAAAGAACTTGTGGATCTGTCTGATTTGTGGGCATATTGGGTGTGGCCGGTACGTCAGTCGCCATGCCTACAAGCACTTTGAGGAGACGCAGCACACGTACGCCATGCAGCTGACCAATCACCGCGTTTGGGACTACGCTGGAGGTAAATAATCAACTAAGTAGCTGATTTAAATCATTGCCTCTCTCTCTCCAGTCAGGCAGTGAGTGAGTGAGTGAATGAGTGCGCCCATTAGTGTATATTATAGCTGTAAGTAGATTGGTTGGTCCATAAGACCGGCCTTTATACCAGTCTCGCATAGGATGGCTAACCTGTAAGTGATTCCACTGCTGCTGATGGGGCCTTGTGTTTTTGTACCCGGGCCAGATAATTATGTCCATCGTCTGGTGGCCAGCAAGACCGACGGGAAGATGGTGCAGTACGAATGTGAAGGCGACTCGTGCCAGGATGAGAAGATCGATGCTCTGCAATTAGAGGTAATGTCAGTATGCCGTTAATGTGTTTTACAAAACACACTATTATGTGTTTACATACAGTGAATGTTCTATTCACCCATCGCTATGAGCTTATACATGTGTCTTTGGCTCATTAGTTTTTGTGGCTGCAGATTGTGGGCATAACCTCATGGCTGATTACTGATTACATCTCCAGCTGCAGATCCATAAAGTTTCTAGAGCCTGTTGTCATAGCATTGCTGTGTTTACAAAATAATTAAAATCACGACTATCTAATAGTGCTATGAGTTCTGAATAAAACATGCTGGTATTTATGTAAATATATTTGACTGTAGGTGCACCTAGATCTGCATGTACTGTGGTGTGCACAGGCCCTGGTGGAGCTGCTCTGCTACTGTGTCTGTGAGGCTCTTAATTGGTGCCCTGTGAGAATGGAGAAGCTGAAAAGAATTAAATAAGCATGCATGATTTCCTCCCACAGTATTCCTACCTACTGACCAGCCAACTGGAGTCGCAGCGCATTTACTGGGAAAACAAGATCGTTCATCTGGAAAAAGACACTGCGGAGGAGGTGAGTGCTTTTTTTTTCTTCTTCTTCTTCTTCCGGTCCTCCAGTTCTCACACATGCCATGGTACAACTTTGTCAATCAAACTATGCAACAGTACATTGCAAGAAGACTGAAATACTGGAATAACTCAAATTAGACATACAACAAATATAACTGTACTTGAGACATCACTAATTGTGTAAGACATCACTAGGACATGTTTTGTAGCAACTTGTATGTCTCTGGGAAGGGTGCAATACGGACCAAATGAGTTTCCCCACTGGGGGATAATAAAGTTTACCATGATCATGACCATGATCAGTAGCAGTAATAGAAACTGTCCATTAGGCTCCAACTTCCTTGTTGGGGGAGACCTACTGTAGGGCTCAACATGTGACCCATAGGCAGCATCATGTGAGGTCAGCTGACAGCCTTGGCCAGGAGTTACTCCTATAATCATGTTAGGAGACGAGGGGCCAAATGTTTAGGATGAGGGTGGCCAAAAACTGCACTGCAAAAAGTCATGTCCACTTTCATGTCTGAACCTTGAAAACAGAACAGAAATCGGTTCTATTTTAGCAGGAGTGCTTTGAAGTTTTCTGGAAAGCTGATTTTCTGATGCATGTGTTTTTGTGTCCGCAGATAAATAACATGAAGGCCAAATTTAAGGAGACTATTGAGAAATGTGACAATTTGGAGCTCAAACTCAGTGAATTAACCAAAGAAAAGCAGTCCATGGAGAAAAAGTAAGCACCGTCCCCTCTCTCTCTCATTTTTACACCCAATCAGTCATTTACACACCCAATCAGTCTTTTATTTGTTTATGGATGTTAGTGTACTAGGGTATCTAAAGAAAAAAACACAAAATTGATTGATTTCACAACAGAAGTATGCACATCATGCATATTCACAATTTATTCACACATCATGTGTATGCACCATTTATTCACACATTTTGCATATACTGTACACCATGTATTCACACATTATGTATGTACAGCATTTATTCACATAGCTTCTGCATTCAGCCTTCTGTGTTCTGCCTTTCCACAAAGAGGACGGCAGAATGCTGAAATGCGTCTGTGAGTAAAAAGTATACATACAGTACAGTATATTTATGCAAACGTTTAACAACGTCAGGAAGAGTAATGGGTAGCCTGTCAGGGTTGTGTTTCATGTCAAGGGTTAGCGTGCAGACTGAGGTGACTAGAAGGGTGTCACCAATGTAAGAAAGTGTTAAAGTTGTCTGGTGTGACTTGGTGGTTTCTCTCTCCTTCTGTGAAACACACAGTTGATCTTTCATCTAACGTCTCTGCTTGCTCTCTCTGTCATGCTACAGCATGGTGTGCATATCATTAGAAATACTTGGGTTTTTTTTTCACTTCCGTATTCACACAGCGTTCCTGTTTTTAATTTCTAATCACATTTAAGGACAACTTTGGTCAGTTTCAGCAAGAGCGTTATTGCTCAAGCTACTCCAGACTTGTAGTATTGAAGGTGCGTGAAATTTTTGTCCAACTCGTATAGGTTTCCTTGAACAGAGAAGCAGCCCTGACAGCTAACCCATAGGGGGCAGAGATGAAAACTGTGGCTGCTTGCACAAACATACTGTTTTAACCAGACTTTGTTAAGTCATTTCTAGTAATACACACTACAGTGCTGTGTTGTAAGGTTACTGATGTTGCTTATCTTGGGGCAACATCTTGAGCATGTTAAGATGTTGAAAACACAGTTAAAGGTTAGCTGTTGAGTTAGCTGTCAATGCTTATTGTATACCTATAAAATAATATAGTTATAGTGTACCATATAAAACTATATGAGTTGGACCAAAATTTCACGGATCTTCAGTATTTCCACGTCTCGAGTAGCCTGAGAAATAGAGCTCTTGTTGAAATTGACCGAAGTTGTCCTTTAAATTGTAAAGTTATTCAACTTCTCTTGTACCTCACTTAAATGTATAGCTTTTGATTATGACACACTCTTGCTCTCTCTCTCTCTCTCTCTCTCTCTCTCTCTCTCTCTCTCTCTCTCTCTCTCTCTCTCTCTCTCTCTCCTCTCTCTCTCTCTCTCTCCCTCCCCCTCTCTCTCCCCTCCAGGTGCACGCAGCTGAACACGCGCATCTCCAAGCTGACTCAGGAGCTGCGGGAGGAGCAGGAGATGAATCGCTGCCTGCGGGCCAACCAGACACAGCTGCAGACGCAGCTGCAGGACGAGGAACGGCGGGCGCGCGAGGCCGCCCAGCGCAAGGACACCGCCATCGGCGAGCTCCAGGAGCAGCTGCGTGATGTCATGTTCTACCTAGAGACGCAGCAGCAGATCAACCATTTGCCCGCCGAGACTCGGCAAGAGATTCAGGAGGGACAGATCAATATCGCCGCCGCGCCGGGACAGCCGGCGCCCGGTCAGTCGTCCAATGGGGGCGGAGGTAGCGGCTCAGCCCCAGGAGGGGGTGGGGGGAGGCCAGGTGGCAGGAAGGGACGGGCCAAAAGAGGGAAGTAGAAGACGAATTGAGGAAGGGAGCTGGCGGGCTGCCCCCTGAAGCAGCAGGGAAACTCTAGTTACAATTACACACGTGCGTGTACACACACACACACACAAACTCCTCCAAACTCCCTGGTTATCGTGACGGCACAACAAATTCAGCCCACAACCCGCGTGTTTTGTTTTCGAGGCTTCTCCGTTACGCCAATCAGCCCTGTCTCTCAGATACAGCTGCAGGGATAAACACACACTTGCACACTACACATTTAATGGCACAACATTGGGCTGAAGTTGGTGAGGGAGACTGAGGAAGAGTGTATCTTACACACACATACACACACACACACACACACACACTGGACTTATCCGTGTAGCTTTTGCCTTTAAAGCAAAGCATTCTCATCACACATGCAGTGTGGTACCTTAGCTGGAATGCGAACTTGCACAAAAACACACACACACACATTTACACACACATTAACTTAACTGGAGTGCAATTCAGCTATGTTTTGTCATTTTGCCATGTCCCCTTATTGTGATATTTTGTGGACAGATAGTGTGTCTCTCTTAGTGGCTCAGTGTGTTTGCAGTAGACACTTCCCAGTACCTGACACATCAGAGAGAAGGCTAATCCCTTTAGATGGTGTGTGTGTGTGTGTGTGTGTGTGTGTGTGTGTGTGTGTGTGTGTGTGTGTGCGCACTGTCACGTATCCTGTAGTCGTGTCTCACTACTCCACCCAAGGACTGACCTGTAGAAACAGGTCCGAGGAACTAGAATGCACTACTCACCCTTGTCATAGAGCTCTTACTGTTGGCAATTACAGAGATACAAATGAACCCCAAATTATCCATACCTCTGCCAAATTTGAATTTTGATTGAAACTCGAGTGGTTTATCTGAATTTGATTAAAAACTGTTTCAGTTGGCAGAAAACAACATTGGCATGTGTTTTGCACAATAGCTTGCTGCCTTTTACCTAACTGCTAATGTAATTCCCCCCATAGTGAAATAGCTAACTCACCATCAGTCAGAATTAGGCACAGATATGAATCATTTTGGGCTTATCTGATCTAATCTCTATCTAATGATTGATGGTTGAGTTTATTTACTGTACTGCATTCTGTCCCGTATGAATATGACGACACATGACAACATGAGCAGTACTTCCATCTCAGTCTTGCTTGAGTGTGTACTCATGCACCAACCCATGGCCAGATATTATAAGAGGATTGTGTCGGGCAGGTCGAGTGTTTGCTTTTGTCCAGGTATATTATTGTTTCGTGCAGGGTGTGAATATTCTGGACGGCTTTGTTCAGATTCCGATGAGAGGCGTGCTGAATCTGAACAAGAAACCCTGCCAATAAAGAAAGACGTGTATTTGCTGCAAGGTGCCTATACCTTATTAAATTAATTTAAGTTGACTCTTATCATTTATTTTGTCTTTTTACGCTAAAGTGT
This sequence comes from Sardinella longiceps, assembly GCA_027497455.2. Taxonomy (NCBI): domain Eukaryota; kingdom Metazoa; phylum Chordata; class Actinopteri; order Clupeiformes; family Clupeidae; genus Sardinella; species Sardinella longiceps. The sequence goes on from JAODXP020000031.1 coordinate 21,101,562, forward strand.
CCTATATTTATTCTGTGGAGAGCACAAGTAATTTTTTAGTTAATACATTGTTTTGTAAGAGCCAAAAATTGCATGTTCTAAAGTAAACAGCAAGTTTTTTTTTTTTTTTTTTTTGTACAAATACTTTTGTTGTTGATTACAGCTCACTCATAGTATCACGTGTGCTCAAATTATAAGTTGAACTCCAACTTAGTTTCCTGTGTTCTGCACAGACATGTATATTTTCACTGGAATGGCAAGGGCTTGATGGAGTTACCACACAGCCCAAAGTTTTGTAACTGGAGACCATCAGTGATTGTCAAACCATTGGTTAACAATGGCATCAGACTCTGTTAGTGTTACCTCAAACCCTTTAACAATTCACCACCATTATCCACTCCCTCTAGCTTCAGAAATGATGACCTTTCCTATCAGATCTCACCCTTGTTTCCCATACCCACCATAATCAAACTCGGTGGCTTTCCTTTTTCCGCATAAACACTGACCATACTTGACTCAGTTTAGCCACATACATAACTCAGTTCAGCTGCTACACAGTACATGCTAAAAGTGTAAACATAAAACTAGAAGTATTGCATCAGTCTCATCTGTACAAGGCCCCTGGTGAATGACATGATCACTTCAGTCTTAATAAACCTTTCAACAAACCCATATGGTAATGGTTTGTGTGTTTGTTTCCGTCACTGTCATTTCAACATTGGTAACTGCACAAAGTTTACTTTTTATTTGCCTTAAAGCTTAAAGTAATGTGTAGGCCTATTTGTTTACTTGCTCCGTTTGCAAAATGAATCTTAACCCACAGGATATATCTCTGCATTTTTATTTTTCAAAGAAAATATCCAAATATTTTTATTTTGGAGAGGAAAATAGAGAAGCCTATGGGACTATAGGCTATTGTGTAAAAAAGTATAGGTATTTTTATATTCATGCTATAGTCTGAACCTTGTTCCGAAAAATGTGAAACAATGCTATGGCCTTGTCCAAAAATGGGCTCTTTCAGGGTGGTGTTCTTGTGAACCATGAAGCAGATGTTTGACCCACTTTCTCCATCAGTTGAACTTTGCTGAAGTGATCCTGGGTTGAGCTGGTGGTCATCTTCTCCATAGAGAGGCTGTAGGGAGTCTGTATCCCCTGAAGGTGTGCTTCGTATTTCAGGATCAGGTTCTGCTCGATCTGACTCAGGCTAGGCTTGTTAAGGAATGTTACGGCTTGCCGTCCTTTGACAGGAGGTCCATTCGTCAAAGACTCTTCCTGATGAGTTTGGATGGACATGATGGCGGAGATGGTTACAAGGTGAAAAAGATTAGTTGGGCTGTGGAAGGTGTGACGGTTGGCCAGCCTTTGTCTCTTCCTCATGCGTGCATCCAATGGTTTCTTACTTTGTTCTGCCTTTTGCTTCATACTTTGTTCTGCCTTTTGCTTCATACCCTCGTTGCACAGACTTTTTGTATCCATTTTTCCTAAGTCACCATCTTGTTGAGCTTTGTGTGGTGTCTCAGGGTTCTTGAGTATCTCCAGGTGTTCTGCCAGTTGAAAGATTGGCTTCTCTTTGGGCAAATCTAGTTCCTTAAGAGCCAGAAGATAGTTGCTCTGTAAATTTTTCAAGCAGGGACCAGGCTGCTCCCCACTGGAGTTAATTTTACCCTCAGCACCGGTGTAACCTGTACTCCCGGACAAACGCAGACGGACAATGTGCTCACCGACATACTTGACAACCTGCTCAGGAAAACCCCAGAGTTGTTCGCTCAGTTTACGACGCAAGTGGAGTTCCAGTTTCTGCAAGAATACCTGAGAGTTTGAAGAAGCTTTGGTCATTTCAGGAAGTGGCTTAGTGGTCAGGGGGGGATTAACAGACAGAAAACTGGTGAGCCTGTTTCCTTTTGTTGAGGCCTTCACTGCGGATGCTTTCTGAGCGTGTCTTAGCCTTGGGGGCAGAAGCATCCTCACTATCTGGACAACCAAAATGGCAAACTGCCAACGCTTGCGGGGAGATTTCCTTTGGAGTTTGAGTTTAGAGGAAATTGAAATGGTTGGCCTGGCTACAGTCTTAGCTTTCCATGTTGCCTTGGGAACTGTCAAGTGGTCAATCTTGTCATTTTTGACGGATGCTGAATCTGAAGATGTTCTAGAGGTGAAGGAAACTGGCCTCTCTTGGGAGGGACTTGGCTGACTACATGGTAGATGCTCCAGTGGCAACAGAATGGTTGAAATCCCTAATTCGTTTGGAACCTGCCGAGGACCGGCTTCGTAGCTTGTCTCAATTGCTCGTCTATGTAGGCGCTGAGGTTTTGGTTTCCTACTTCTTGAGTGGACACTGGAGCAGCAGTGTCTACAGTTGATACAGCACCTTGAGATGGATTGACTGCTGGATGCTGAAACTGTTGTTTCGTAACAAGATGAGGAAAAATCAGAACACGTAGAGTCTCGTAGGCCACCCTGTTGGAGTTGCATGTCATACATTTCCAGTCGGCGTACAATTCTGTTGTAGACAGTTAGAATATGATCCATGCCACTGGCATCATGGAGCTGCCTGTATACAGAAAGAATTTACCAAATTTATCAGTACCATAATTTAACAAAAAACATCATATTGGATTAGGAGAAAAAGTGTTTAGGCTAGATGGAATTTACCTGAAAGACTGTGGTGCATCCTGTGAGGGGAAAATTAACAGAAAGGCTATTGAGTATTTGAAACTTGAATACACTTGAATATCTGAGGCAGGTCAAATCTTGTTTTTCTTACCTCACTCAAGTTCATCCAGGATCTAATGATTTTCCAGAGTATACAGCAGAGAAGGATGGCTGACACTAAATAAATAGCATCACATGAGATGAATCCAAACCTCTCCCCTGCAACATATTCACGGAATGGCCTTGTGGCCTTGGGGAGACGATATCTGAAATTTGAGTTCAACATATCCGAGTATCCACCTTATAAGGTGGTCGGATTGGTCAAACTCTATTCAAAACTGCGGCAGATCCAACTCTCCTCCTGAGAAGAAAATACCAATTAATGTTTCATGGAAATGTTTCTGTCATGCGACGCACTAGTTTGGTATGACGCGGTGTCTTTATGACGCACGCACCACTAAACATTCTGATAGAGTTTAACCAGGACTTTGGTTTAAACGTATGGCAATAATTTTGGCCAATTTGATACTCGCGCAGTTTGAGTGAGAGCGACACGATGAGTTTGAATTAAAAACATTTGTGTGCGAGCGCGTTTCAGTAGTAGTAGCCTTCGGGCACTTTGTTCAGCCACAGTTTGTTTTAAATAGTGTATAAATAAACGCGACTATGATCAGAGACGGTTGGAATAATTCAGTATCCCTGCTATGATTATGACTACGAGCTGTATCGTAGGCAATCCTAAATAAAGGTATGGCTGACACTGTATGTTAATCTGCGAATTAGGCTTTAGAGGTAGGCTTTTTCTCTAAACCGGTCCTTCTTCCACAATTACGCACGGCATACCAGGCAAAGCAAACAGCAACACTGGACGCATGTATGGAAGATGTCTACTACAGCACATTACCCTGCCAAAATATTAAGCAATTTGCCACAGGTGTTACACATTACAAATCCCTACAAAACCGTGGACACAGATGGCAGACAAGTAAATTACATGGGCTAGCACTTGTTCCGTACCTTATTTCTGTTCATTCGCATTTCTAGCGATTACAGTGTTCCCAGAGCAAAAGTTTTTTTGTGCAAATAGCAGAAAATTGATAATACCTATTGTAGACTTACAATTGTTTTACCGGTAAGAACAATGTGGAGAGAAAATAGAGCAGAGTTGTCAGTCAAACAGGCAAGTAGAAAGGAATAGGGTTACACTTTATTTGAAGGTACCATCATAAGACAGTCATTAACTATATGACGTTGTCATGGATCTGTCATAAGCTTTATCCACCTGTCATGACTTCTGTCATTAAGTGTCACGCGGTATTTGTCATGGTTAGGGTTAGGGTACAGTATGTCAGAAGTCTTGACAGGTTTATAAAGTTTATGACAGATTCTTGACAACGTCATGTCATAGTTAATGACAGTGTCATGTCAGTCTTATGAAACTACCTTCAAATAAAGTGTTACCAGGAAGGGTTAAACTAAGTTCTACAGCTTTTCCTGGGATGTGCATTTGTAAAGTCCAGAGGTAGGCCCTAGGCCTTCATGTTATTCATAAGAATAGAATAATGCAATATCAATCATATATTATAATAGTTATAATTTTACAATCCATAGTGCTTATTACTAAATACCTTAATTGACCTTAACATAGGTTATACAAATATAAATACAAATATAGGCTATATAAAAATATTATGCTGAGTCATAGTCTGTGCTAAGATGTGCTTCAGTGCAAATGTTTATTTAGTTGCTGAAATATTTATCTAGTTTATTCTTATCATCTTCTGTAGAGAGATGGTGTAAAGTGTTGGTGTCCCTTGCTCATGTTCGAAGTGCTTGAGCTTCAGGTTTAGCTCTATGCGGCTCAGGTCTTCCTCACACATGAATGGCAGTGTTTTTGTGCTCAAGAGTGGGATTCTCTGTCTTTGCCTGCTTTGCCTGGGAGGTCTCAGCTGCTTCCCAGCTGGATGGGTCTTTTCATTCTTAGCAAGATAGGGCATTGCATAGTACGACTGAAGCACCTTTCCTGGAATTCTGGCGAGTTTCACCTCCAAGAACTTTCTCCTGAGTCTGCTCTCAAGCCTCTTCTTGAATGACGTCACTTCATCATTTTGAACAGCACATCCATCGGCAGTTCTCAGGACCTCAGGGTGCTCTGCAAGCTTTTTATTACAATCTAGCAGGTCCTGTTCCTTCTTGGTGGGCTTTGACAAGTTCTGCAGTTTTTCGGACACTTCACGTCCCCTCTTCAAACACAGGCCAGTTTGAGCCTCGGGGTTCCGAGTCTTTACAGCATTCCGCACGGGCCTACCATCGCCGGCAGGCAACTGAGCTACATGGTCCCCCACATATTTCATAACCAAATTAGGAAAGCCCCAAAGACGCTGACTCCTCTTCCGGCGCACATGAGCTTCCAGCTTCTGCCAGAGCAGCTCACTGACAAAAGGTGGTCTGAGAGTGGCGTGGCAGAACATCAGGATGGGCTTAGTGGTGGTTTGCGGAACCCCCTTGCTCTTTAACTGAGTGAGGAAGTGAGGGAGCCTGGAGACTGTTCTCACTGCCTTACCATTGGCTTGCACAGAAGCAGTTGATGTGGTCGGCCTTGCAGGTATGCTGGCTGCCAGAGACCTCACAATTCGGATCATCAAGAAAGCCAGTCTCCAGAGCTTGCGTGCAATGCTGCTTTTAACAGCACTCTGTGACTGTGTCTGGGGTCCTTGCTCCTGGGCGATTTTGTCATAAGAAGCTGCAGCCAGGGGATCCATCTCACCCTGGGGCTCACTGCGTGGCAGAGGATCCAAAGGAGGCTGCTGTGTCCAAAAAGAGATCTTCAGTTCTGAGTCCTGACTTGTGGTGGTGGTGATGCTGAGAAATCCGGTCTTTGTGCCTTTGGTATCCCCACAAGAGGTGGTCTGTTCATGGTGAGAATCTGCACAGGTGATGGCTACTGAATCTTCAGGGGTGTAGCCAGCATCCACTAAGTTCTCTACCTGACTCAGGTGACAGAGGGCGAGTCTGAGGGTGCATTCACTGCTTTCCATTGAGTTGCATTCAGCCCATTTTTTGAAGAGATCTCTGTGTTAATAAAATGCATTCTATGTTAATACAAAACAGTTCATTATTATGAGTATTTATATTTCTATGCCTGAAATGATAAATACTTACAAGATCATGTCATCGATGGCATCATCCTACAGAGACAAGAAAAACAAAATTTACAGTAAGATTATTGGTTTTGAAATCTTCTTATTAGCCTTTAGGTCAGTCAGGGCTGTAATAGAGCCTATCTTCTCTTTACAGAATGTGATCTTACCTCCACAAACACAGGGAAAACATTTGTACCAATGTGCAAAATAATGTAGATAAGTAGAAGAAGGAGAGTTCCCATATGACTTCTCAGGATTTGAAAGCCAATATCCATTTCGGACGGTGGAGGGGGCTCAGGGGCAAAGATGTTAAAAATATTAAACATGGTTGCCAGCCAGTAAAAAATCGCCACGAGCCAGTCGAACATGTCGGAACCCCCGGCCGAACCTCCTCTAGGCCTGAGAGTCCAACAAGACAGCGTAACGCTGAAATTTTGCTCATAACCCTGACTGATTGGACATGCGCATGATGTACTTTTACAGCCTTTATGACGACAACAATTGAGCAGGTTGCGTCACCAATATAAGAAATCCTGTGACCTAAACCTACGTTACCAACGTCTACAAGCCCAAACCAGCCGTTGTTTTTAGTGAACTCACACAAAAAAGAAACAACATCCAGTGTTACATATTTCACTATGATTAAACAAATCGTTAAATTAGTGTTAATCCGCGAATTAAATATAAAAAAAGGTGAAGACTGTCTTGTCTTTCAAAATGTTTCCAAATGATGCGCAGAGCGAGGCTGGTCTTTTCTATTTTGAACTGCAGATGGCAGTATTGGTCTTTTGTATTTCTTGAGTGCACTGTGGCATGTTTTAGAACCAGACATGAACGCAGGCATACTGTGGAAGCCATGGCGGTAATGTTAAATGCGCTTGGCTCTATGAACTCGAGGTTAATAACACGCTGTGTGTTTTTGTTGTAGCCTAGGTATGTTGGGTCATTTTCTCACCCATGGAACACTAATAATAATTTTGCTGAATCTCACACGAGATTGTGAGAAGAAGTTGATAGATTTGTACAGTAGTAGTAGCCTAGGCCTAGACCTTTCATGAGTAGGGGGGATACTAAATCCTGTTTTCCTACCTGAAGTGAGCAGGAAGCCTGCTTTATAGGCTGGTGACAGATAGGACAGGAAGGTTTCTTCTCTCTGTAGATTTAACCCCAAAACAGACTCACTTCATTTAAGCCATGCTCAAAGACTTGGATACGATCCCGCTTGATAAACCAGGATATCATAAATCCCATATGGGCTTCACAGTGGAATGAAAGAAAGGTGCTGACAGCTTTCACTGCCCATGAGTCCAGGGGGAGCACTTGTCTCATGGCGTTTTCAATGCAGGCGTAGCCCTTTATTTTTTCAGGCAGGGCTTTTTGGCAACATTAGTGCAGAGATGAATGCATTTTAATGTCGTGCTGATGTGGCGTCAACATGCCAGTCAGGATTTCGGGTCACGCTTGGCGGGACGTGGACAAACACACGTCTAAATGCAAACATTAATGTGGAGCACAGACACATTTTGGGGGCTCCATGGGATACAGAGACCTACATTTCCCAGATCCTGTTTCCAAGTTAGGGTGCTAATTTTGCTCCCACAACATATATTATGCAAAGACTGTTCATGTTCCCTACCTACCTATTATTAAATGGGATTAACTGGCATTTGTTGATGCATTCATCATGTTAAAACCGAACACTAGATGTTGCAAGTTGGATGCTCGCTAAAATGCTTCAGAGAGCCTCTTGTATCTTAGCTACTGATATCTAAGTCTGAGTGAACAGTTTTGTTGACAGTGGCACCCAGAATGGGTCAGTGTAAATAGTTTGCAAAGCCTGGTTTGATGTCCAAAGCCGATGTCCAAAGCTTTACTAAAGCTACATTCAGCACAGAGCAAACACCTCTTTTGTAATCTCATCATGGCTCCTGCTCAACCAGTTCCACAGGCACATCGCCAGATTTGCTTGGAAACCAAAAACCAAAATCGTTTTTTTTTTGTGGAAGAGGCAAGAAAGGGAAAGAAAGAACCAAAGAAAAGCCTACATTAAACAGTGCATGGGTATCTATGTCAACCATCACTGTGTACACAGATCCTGGGGTTCATGGTTTATTTGTGAGGCATCTTTTTCATTTAGATAACTGACTTCAGAGCAATCCCGTTGTTGACTTGGCCTGAAACAAAACCTGGGAATCAGGAAAATATCTGTACATGTGTGTGTACATGGGTGTATCTGTACCTTTGGTCCAGTTGTGTATGTTGGAACATATTTCATGTTTATGTTGTTTTAGCATTGGTGAGCTGGGTGAGATCAATGTTTTCTTATGGTATAGTTGTGAGTGCAAGCAATTTCAGGATATGATCACATAATTATTTTTTAAAGGCAGAACTTGTTGGTAGGTTAAGTATACTGACTAAAAAATATTAGTCTATCCACAGCGTCCGACTTCTTAACCACTGTGCGGCCTCTTTGTGTGTGTGTGTGTGTGTGTGTGTGTGTGTGTGTGTGTGTGTGTGTGTGTGCCTGCCTTTGGGCACGTACAGTATATGTTTGTGTGCATACATGTGTGTGTAAACATCAGTGCCAGCTTGTTTCAGTATAGAGGGTGTGTGTGTGTGTGTGTGTGTGTGTGTGTGTGTGTGTGTGTGTGTGTGTGTCTGTGTGTGGTCATGGGATGTGTGTGTGCTCTGCATGAAGTGATCAATGGCTCTTGTTTTGTGGGTCAGGAGTCAGTGTGCATGCCTCCTCCTGTGTCCCTCAGGAAGAAGAATTGGGCCCTTCAGTCAGGAAGAGACCAGACACCAGACCAGTGGAAAGACTGATAGCCAGACACACACGCAAAAAGGAAATCCCTTTCTCTCTCTCTCACACACACACACACACACACACACACACACACACACACACACACACACACACACACACACACAATAACCTTATTGACTTTTCATTGATACCCTTTATTGATGTATCATTTGGCATTTTTATCATTTCAACTTGATGAAAAAGCCTCTGATAAGATCTGCCACTATCTGGATTGGCATTATCTATTCCCAAAAGCATCAGATGGCTAGATGACAAACTAATAACATCAGTCCTGTCAACATTAACATGCCCATATTGTATTATATTGTTTTTTCTTTCTTTCTAAGCAAATTGTAAGGGGCATCATTTCCTAAATCCATTAACATATTTTCGCCTCAATGAGACGGGTTAGCGATCACTCATAATCTATGTGTTATTAATAGAATAAATCAGACCAGTCCAGACTCTCTGAAAGCCATTACGGGGGTTAAGAGGGACTTAATTGTTTCCTGAGTGTCTGGAACCAAGGGCTGGATGACTAGAGTAATTAAATCACTTCCTCTATTATCAAGCTTTTTTTTTTGCTGGGCTAAGATCTTAATTAAGGAGGCAATTAGGAGTTCTGACAGGAGTCGTCTCCATCTTTGACAGGGGGCATTTACTCTTCCAAAGCTGCCACTTCCTCCTGTGTGTTCTCCATCATCCATTGTGTTGTGGAGAGCAGAACTTGGAAGATTACGACAGAAATAATAGCAACAGATGCTCAAAAACTTGGGAGAAGAGAAATATATAAAGTCGAAACTAAAAAAGCAGACCTGTGTCGATGTCCGAGTCCAATTTTCTGCGAACCATTCTTGTTTTACACCCCCCCACTTTCGCCCCCAAACAAACTACCTCCCCACCCTGAAGTAAGAAGCAGGAAATATAAAGTGCCACTCAATCCCCTTTCTAGAGCTGGATCTTGGGATTAGGCGGGATGGAGATTTAGGGTACTTCACCGCACATCAAACGGACAGCCTTGAAATAGGGCAGAGGAAGTATCCGTGGCTCGTAGGCCTGGCCTCTTAACCGTTGTTGCCATGACTGGCCCCGAGAGCACTCGGCAAAATTGCAACCGTCTGTCTAAGGGCGAGCCTTGATCTCGTATGTCCTCCTCCGTCTGACAAGCTTTGAAGTTTATTGTGGAGGGAGGCAAATCACGGCCCCTCTTGGTATTACATCCAAGCTATTGTAGCGTTTCTTCAAATCATGAGATGGAGGAACGGCTGCATTGTTTCAAGTGGTCAGTAACAATAGACAGCACCTCTCACCTTTGCTTCGAATATTATATGACTGATGTGCGAAAATCCTTGAGAACAGTTTTCGTGCATACCATTTTTTATTAGCTTGAGTCAGAGAGAGAGAGTTTGGAAAGAAAAGTTCTACCAAGGTCTGGTCCAAGTGCATTTGGGGAGATGTGGAGACCAGAACCGGGGTGCAATCTGAATGTAAAGCATATATTTACTCAGAACCTGGGTCTGTAAATGTGGGGGGAGAGTGAGGGATGCAGGAACAGGAGAAGAGGGAAAGTGATATGGGTGAGAGAAGGTGTTATTGTTGCAGTTCTGAGTCGCTGTGTTGAATTATACATTGCCCCCTTGGTTTGTTTATTGTCTTACTTTCAGGTGTTATTTCAGCCAGAGAAAACAAAGCATGAATCTCAGCTCCGATCGCCACTTGTGTTTTTCTCTCCCCTCTCAACCTTTAGCCAATGCAAACAATTCCTTCACCCCGAGATAGAGACGCCTGATAGTCACTCTGCATAGAACACGTATGGCGGCATTCTTGGGTGTGCTAAATACCCAGGAAAACAAACCTGCATTTTTTTTTTTTTTGAACCGTCACTGCCCGCTGTGTTTTCTGTGCCCAGAGAGATAAACAAGTGCTGTATGTGACACGAAAATATGTCTAGCAGCACCGACTAAGTCTTCATGTTTTCCCACCTTTTCCATGCTGTATATGCTATACCCTCTGCATAGTGTACAACAGAAATGGACATTATACAGTGAATGTTCTGTATACGATTAGATAACAGCCACTCAATTGTTCTCATATGGAAAATGAATAGTCATATGAGTCATATAATTATGTCCATATCAAGTTTATTGAATTATTGAATGCTACTTGTGTCTGTTGCATTGTGGATGTAATGTCCACCCATAAAGCTGGGAAATAAGCTGATAAACTGGCATGTTAGGGAAGCTGTTTTAATTAATGGACATTCTTAATGGACAATTTGTACATTATATTTCAATGTAGTGGAAGCTTACAAGTATTTCAGTGCTGATGAGGTACCTTAATATACAAGTCAATACACATGTAAATTAGATTAAATGTATTCAAATTAACGTTCATGTTGCCATGTGTGGGAGTCATATAATGTGGTGCTAGCTTCACACACACACACACACACACACACACACACACACACACACACACACAAAAACCACTCTGAGAACTTGACCTCACCACTGTTTTCTTTCCGTTCTCTTCAATTCAACTTGCTCTCCATCTTTTGTTGAAGGGAAAAGAGAAAGAAAGAAAGAAAGAAAGAAAGAACGAGAGAGAGAGAGGCAGATGAACTGTGGATTTTAAATTCAGGAGGGGTGGCAGTGTTGTTGTGTGCTGGTGGAACTCTGGTGCATCATTAAACATGTGTTTTGTGACTCCAGTGGGCTGCCGGTCGGGGTGGACTAGGGGGGAGGGTGGGATGGGGTGGGTTGAGAGGGAGAGAGGGAGGGAGGGAGGTGGGTTTGTTGCAGCTGGGAGCATCCAGCCTATTAAACAGCAGTGTCGCTCTCTCCATGAATGAAGCACCGCCGGTGTCGTTTTTATGGCCTTTTTAATTACATCTATTTTTCTTCCCTGGTTCATGTGCCGCGCCTCGTCATGCTCCTGATATCACAGAGGAGGCACTATCTGTTATGGCCCGGAGCCTCGCTACAAGCAGTAAAATGTGTTTTTATTTATTACTTTTTTTTATCATCCCTTTATAGTTGAGGAAAGCTCTTCATTTACAGCTTCAGAGTTCATGGGTAGTGAAAACAGCGCTGTAAGGCAGGTGGCTGTTCCATATTTCCAATCAAGTCTGTATCTGGAAAGCCCTGTCTGTCTGTTTGTCTGTCTGGGTCTCCTCTCTTTCTCCCCACCACCACAAGATGAATTACAGATGGTCTTATAGACAGTGAGTGTGTACTGTATATACCATTTAATATGAAGTTCATCCAACCATATGGATGTAATAGCCATGTCCAACCCCATTACATGTAAAAGATTATTTTTAATGTTTGTGCCCCTTAGCCATGTGGGAAAAACACAGCTGTATAGAGATGAGCATGCTCTCTGGTGTTGCAAAGTAGCAGGGAAGAATAACGAGTTAGCCTAGCCACCCAATGTAGGTGATTGATTTTTTTTATTATTTTTATTAGGTGATGTCACATGATGGTACTGTGGGTTTGTGAAGTATTTGGTGCAAAATGGATCCGAGGGTCATTAGGCACACCAGCATGACTGCTGCAATAATGCCACCCAAAACCATCTCTTCAATGGAAAAATCTAGACAGGATGGGTGCAATGATTTAAGACAATGCAATGGTACAATTTCGAAAGACAAAGAATATGTAATGACTTTCAATGAATAGCTAGTCACAGACTTGAAACTGGTAGACCATCACAGAATTTGTTAATGTTAACCTTTTTAAAAAATTGCAATTTGCGTTTGTTTGGCGGTGTGTGTGTGTGTGTGTGTGTGTGTGTGTGTGTGTGTGTGTGTGTGTGTGTGTGTGTGTGTGTGTGTGTGTGTGTGTGTGTGTGTGTCACTGCAAGCCTATCTGGCCTACAGCCTGATAAGATGTTTACTGATCTTACATTGTGATTCCTCAATTTCAGGCGATGCTTCTAAGACCTCCTCTACAGGTCCATCCTGGACAGTGATGGGACCCAGGGAAGCTTTGCCTTCAAGTCTTAAACCTGCAAATTAAGAAGGGAAAATTGATGTGCAATTAAGACCAGTCAGTACCCACACACAACAGGATTTACACAAGCAATCTATGAATAAATAACCAATCAATAATAGGATGATCCATCATATCATACCATCAGAAGTGAGACTTCTGCCTTTTCTTACAGCACAGCTTGAATCACAGCACTCACACACCTCATCCCTTCCATCAGCAGATAGCCAGCTGCAAGAGGAGAAGATGTCAGAGTATGATAGTAGACATCTTAAAAAGCCAGCTAGTCTATAGGATGCGAGACAAACCTATTCCTTGCAGCTGCAAATGAGCAGCTTTTGTGTGCCGAGTCAGTTGGGGTAGAGGCAGAGGCTGCTTTGAGATGACAGCTAATGTAGATCTGAAGTAAAAAACAAAAACAAACAAACAGACAATACAAAAACAAACTGGTTATTTGTCTCCCTTTAGATATCAAAAACAGGTTCTTCTCCCGTTACCCGCTTTAAACCTCTGTTCTCCACTTAATGGAATTTCAGTGCTGGCTGAGAGGAAATAGGTGTCTCAGAGGTCTGTCTCACAACAGGGGAAGGTGTGTAGTGTGTGTGAACAACGAGAGTGTGAATAACTCTGTTTCCATGGTTCATGATGGGAGTCTTATCTTTTAAAACAAAACATCTGTTGAACAATATATAATTTAAGTGATCAGCAGGACCAAGCCCTATGATATACCACCATAAAACACACACACACACACACACACACACACACACACACACACACACACACACACACACACACACATTTTCTCTCACCTCAGATCTAGGCCTGTGGACATTCCTTAGAGTAAGCTAACAAAGTCAGACCAATAGTCCACAATTTTATCACCTTTTACTTACAGAATTTGTATCCTGTTGATGGAACTTAAAGACTCCCAGTTGAAACTGGAGCTTGTTGTCCTGAACCCGTGGCAAGTAGTGAGATTTAGATCCTGTCTCCTGGGCATCGGTAAAGCATCTGAAGAAAAGCAATATCATATATTTCAACTTCACAGTTGATGGATTTCCTTTCCTATATTGCAGTTTTGGAGGAGGGCCAGCTATCCTTACTACAGACCCATAGTTCTGTATGAATGAGTATCTTGGGAGGGTGTCTATGTCAGGGCCCGCAGTGGCCACACAGCTGTCCACAAACAGCCGAAGAGACCCATGGTGGGCCTGCAGAACAGATGCTTCCACGTTTATGACATCACCCAGGAAGTAGCTGTTGGAGGTCCGCTCTGACTGCCAATCATCTGTGGAGAAAGTTTTACATCACTTAAAATAGACACTTTCTAGATCATGAAGACTTAGCAAACAAAACAAAGCTTGCTCGATTTGGTTGTTTGTCTGGCTAAGTGGGTGGAAAAAGCTGTTGTAAAGTTGTAAAAATTTTGTAAATTTGTTGTAAAAATTATCACCGACTCTTGCCCAACGAAAAGAAAAAGAAAAAAAAAAAAAAAAAGTCCCACCCACTTTGCCTGCCAGCTTGCCAGCAAACCAAGTCGAGCAAGCCTGTTTTGTCATTTCTCAACCAATATGCATCATCATTAATGTGATGTCAAAACATTTTGGCCAGGCCCTCCTGATCTGCACTTTAGTTAAGGTAATGCACTCATATTCAGGAAATCCAACAACAAAGAAGAAACACAACAAGCATTGCAGCCAAAAATAGAACAACAAATATTGTTATCAGTGGCCGCATCCAAACTCAGAATGAGGAGTCGACTACTTTCAATACCAGTCATAAGACGAAGGGAGAAGATCAAAACCTCCTCTGTCTCTTTGTCGGAAGCATAAGGCATCCACGTGGGCTTCAAAGCACTGCTGCTAACATTGTGTTTCCTGCAAGAACAGTTGATACAAGATTTTAGTGTTTGCCTGCAGACATTGGGCATGTGCAATACATTTGCATGCTTTTTCACAGACATAACCTTTACATACAGTACATATTGCTATTTTACTTTACATCTACCAAATTAAATAATAATAATAACTTTGTTTAATATAGTGCATTTCAAGATAGCCAAAATCGATTTACATTTCATGTAAGCATGTAGGTGTTTGTTTGTGTGTGTTTGTGTAGGGGAGGGTGTAGAGGCCAAGTGAAGAGATGTGTTTTAAGATACTTTTTAAACAGGGCTAGAGAGCGGTCTTGTCGGATATGGAGGGGTTGCTGGTTCCTAAATTAATGTCCTTGTGGCCAACAACATAAAAGACAGCTACTGCATGTCAACTGTTCCATTTCTAATTGTATGATGATATTGACAGTGCAGTGCACGCTCTTTTACCTGGGATAGACACACTGTATAGGGATTGTAGCCTCATTGGTTCTGACTATAGAGGTGTCCAGCAGTGGACTTGGAGTGTAGACCAGACTGAAGGCATAAATGAGGTCATCCACAGTTATCTGTAGATAATAGTCATTCATTCATCTGACTTAAGCAATGTTATGTCTAAAATTACATAACAGTAGTATAACATAAAATGTCATTGTCACTTATTGAATCAATAAACATCCCACCGTGATTTCACTGCTACATCCCTGTAGCGCTGACTCGAAAACCAGAATCTGATTGTCGTAGCCCAATGCCTCGCAGTCTCCCAACGTCAGGTCAGCTGGCTCAATGTGCTGACCGTTTCCCAGAAGGTCTCTGTGCACTTGAACATGGACTGACGACCTTCTGCACTCCACCACAACAGTCCGAGGAGGTTCAGGCTTCCGATTCTCAGTACTGAAGGCCCTCTCTGACCCCACACTCAACACTGGGCCTTGTAAAGAGTCCCTGGAATCATACAACTGATGCCCTTGACTAGATTCCAGCATCTGTCCTTTCTCAGATCCAAGTGGAGATTCTATGACGGGCCTGTGGGGCCTAGAATGTTCTCTTGGCTTACCTGATAGTATGTGTATTTCTTCTGAAAATTCTTGTGTATTTCTGATATGTTCTTGCGCAAGAGCTGGCTTCTCGGGTTCAAAATTGTTTGAACCTTGAATAACCGTCATTGATTCAGGCCGGAGCAAAATTGGGAAATATCCTCTGGGTTGAATTTGTTCTGTTTTGGCCGATTGGACCAGACTTGGATTAAGCCTCTGTGGCTCTGGTGAAAGTAAAGAGATATTCTGAGGGAGTCCATTGCCTTCCTGCTGGTTAGTGTCTAACCTGATTTGGCCCAACTCTGACAGCACGGGAGGCTCATTGTTGAATCCTCGAAGCAACAGAGGTATATTCCACTGCTGCCCATCACAAAGCAGTCCAACAGAAACAAACACCATGCATACAGTGGGAAAACTCTGCTTAGCCATGATCACTTTTGGAAGAGAGAGTTGGTGCAGAGTCCTCTTCCTTAATTGATCCAAACCAATTCTGGCTCCTCCCACCAGATTAGCCCAATCATATCACACCTGTGCCCTGTAGCTGTAGCCAACCCAGTTACCTGGGCCGAGTTCAAGACGCATAAACCGGTGCAACAGGGTTTCTTCAGCAGAAAGTGAGCTGAGCTGAACCTCTTGTGCAAGCGCAACTGAGAGTTTTATCACTCACATTTGTTTTGTGTTTTCATCCAAGTAAAGCCTGATAAAATTCATATAAATATGGAGATTATGTAATTTTCTACCCTTCATTCCTATTTTCCAAAATGGAGGTGAACGTGGTGCTCACTATATTTATGAATGCAGCTGTTTCTGATACACCTCAATGCTGATGGGGATGACTTACTTACACCTACTGTACCAAACGGGCATGTTGCAAAACGCTGCCTTACGTTGTGGCCAAAAACTTTGTTCAATCAGTAAACCATAGCAAACCATTTCACTGGCTGAGCTCGGCCCTGCGTTGAGTTCAATATGACAGAACGTTGCAACGCGTTTTACACGTCACCCATAGGGATGAATGAGAACAGTAGCAAAATGTTTCAAAACATTGTGGCTGCTGAACTTGGCCCTTCAGTCCATCCTGAGGCAGAAGTTATTGGTTCTTAATCGGTTGGGCTGACTGCAAATGGTAGAGCCTGGGAGAAATCTATTATCTTTTCTATCTGTTATTTCAGCAAAATGTTTTCACTTGAATATGGTGGCTGTGTCGTATTTTTTCATTTTGAAATTGACATTAGTTTTTTTTGTGTGTAGTGTTTTCTTTTATGCCACCACACAGATGCTGGTTCGGGTGTTTATTTTTCCACATGGCCTTTGACCTCCCCAGCCTCCATGCCCATATCGCCTTGCTTGTGTTTCTTTGTTATTCTTCATCAGACTTTTTCTTTATCTTTTTATGATTATAGCAAAATAGAATGTCACAGAGATCGTAAGACAAATAGATGATATGATCTTAATCCACGCAGAACTGCCCACTGCACATTCACACGTATCACATCTCTGCTCTGTTTTTTTTTTGTTTTGTTTTTTTTTCAGTTTTCACTGTTTATGTTTCAAAAAGGCACAGTTACTGAAATGTACAAGACCTCAGAGACAGAAAGACAAACAAGATAAAATCTCAGTTTTTCTCCCCTACTAAGAGGAAATCTCCTACATACACACAAATGTGCTCTCTCTCTCTCTCTCTCTC
>JAODXP020000031.1:21121233-21123733 GCA_027497455.2 Sardinella longiceps
CAGCTGTTCAATTTTATTGGGTTGTCTTTCTACACACACACACACACACACACACACACACACACACACACACACACACACACACACACATTTATAGAAACTCACACACAAACACACGTTCACGGAAACACACACACACACACAAACACAATCCATTCAGCATTAAAGTCAATGGTTTGGTGTGTTTGTCCACCAGGGGGAAATGTCTACTGCCTTTGCTCATGGCTGACCTCAGTCACTGGATATGTTTTCATTTCAAACAGACGGCCGTCAAATGGCTTGTCATTACTGACTCTGTGTGTGTGTGTGTGCGTGTGTGCGTGTGTTTCTGTGTGTGTGTGTGTGTTTCTCTGTGTGTGTGTGTGTGTGTATGTGTGTGTGCAGGCTCACTGATGCGTAAGCTTATGGTGACAGACACACCAGTAGATGAATACATGATCACATAAACAGGCGCCCAGCACGTGAACAGCAGGCAATGTTGTCACTGCGCTGGCTCAGCCCCGGCAGTGCAAATGGCTTGATGTAGAGGGTGCTTTGGTCTAATGACTCGCCGCAACAACTCTCCTACTTTTTTATACCCACACACTGATTTCACAGGCAAAAATGGCCAGCCCGGAGCGGAAAGGCATGAAGGATAAAAAGTAAAATATGCATGAAGGAGAGAAATAACTATGGAAAGAGGGAGAAACCAAAAAGAAAGAGAGAGGGATGGAGGAAGTGAGAGAGAGAGAGAGAGAGAGAGAGAGAGGGAGCCGAACGAAGGGAAACGAAAGAGGGAAAACACCGATTTGGCTGACCCGCCGATGCAACATGCTGTTAAAAGCTCTTTGAGGCCCGCTCCATTTCAGCACATGGGAGATAGATTTCAGTGCAAATGGTGTGCGAATGGAGGTCTGGAGGTCCCAGCATGGTGGGTTTATGCCCAAGTTTATTATCATTCAACATGGGCCGGTGAGCAGAGCAGGGCAGGGAAAGGTCTGGCTTGGCTCCAGGCTCCAGGATCTAACCTCCAGACTGGAGGCCCATACTAAACACACACACACACACACACACACACACACACACACACACACACACACACACACACACACACACACACACACATTCACAGAAACACACACACAAACTCCAAATGTAGTTTTGAGTAATGCTGTTTTTTTGTTTTGTTTTTTTTTCCCAAAAAAGGGGAATAACAGCATACCGTACTGTAGATTGGTGCTTCTATAATTCCAGACGAATGGTATTTATTCTGTGCTTTTTGGTGTTACTGAGGGAGGTATGTCATCACTTAGAATAATGCACTGTGGGATTTTGTTTCTCTCTCTTTCTTTTTTTTTTTTAACAATTTTTTTAGTTATTTCCAGTGAAAACCCCAGGCACATCAGCACCAACCATCTCCTCACATCATCACAGTGATTTATCTAGTTTCTCAGCGGGCCGCAGCATACGACCCTCACCCTCCTCACCCCCTCAGACACACACACACACACACACACACACACACACACACACACACACACACCACTTCCCTCTCAGCAGCGGCACCACTGCCACTGCCATCACCATCCCCACACACACTCACACACACGCACACACACACACACACACACACACACACACACACACACACACACACACACACACACCCTTTCCAGTAAAGACTAACTGTGTGGTGCCTTTCTTTAATCTTTGGGGGGAGCAGCCCACTGAGGAGAGGAGGGAATGAGGCAGAACCACAGACGGGACGACAAATGTTTTCACTGCGGTTCAGGTTCTTCTGCTGAGTGGTATGGTGGAGAATGAGGTGTGTGTGTGTGTGTGTGTGTGTGTGTGTGTGTGTGTGTCTGTGTTTGTGTGTGTCTATGTGTGTGTGTGTGTGTGTGTGTGTGTGTGTGTGTGTGTGTGTGTGTGTGTGTGTCTATGTGTGTGTGTGTGTGTGCCTTTGTGTGTCTGTGTTTGTGTGTGTGTGTGTGTGTGTGTGTGTGTGTGTGTGCCTTTGTGTGTCTGTGTTTGTGTGTGTCTATGTGTGCCTTTGTGTGTCTGTGTGTGTGTGTGTGTGTCTATGTGTGTGTGTCTGTGTGTGTGTGTGTGTGTGTGTGTGTGTGTGTGTGTGTGTGTGTGTGTGTGTGTGTGTGTGTGTGTGTAGATTAGAGGGGAGTTCATGAAATCTTACTGACAGATGCAGAGACTGGTCCGGTCCTTCCATCCAGCAGCCTCGGTCTATACTGGTCCAGCTGGGACATTTTTTTTTTTAATGTTTATTATTATTTTTTCTTGTTGTTTTTCCAGGGTTCCCAGAGCTGCTTTAATCACTCAGTGGCAGGCCATTTAGCAGGAGCTCGTGTCCAGCGCCCTGGTGCTAAAAGATTGGCCAGATTTTCCATCCAGATACAGGGGGGCCGAAGGGCTTGGCAACAGTGCGATTGGGAGTGCTGGTGGTTTAAGGATGGTCAGCACATTCCTGCAACAGTAGGGGTCCCCATATGCTCAGGGTATACGA
>JAODXP020000031.1:21128733-21133733 GCA_027497455.2 Sardinella longiceps
CCATAGCTCAGGTTAATAGCGGCACCGATTTGTGTGTCACTTTTCTGTGTTTTTTTTGTGTGTGTCTTTGACCGTAGCTTGGCTACTTTTTAATACCGGGTTCCAGTTAGCACTCGCTAGCAAGCTAACAACTTTTCCTAGCTGTCCCCCTCTCTGTGGGACTAGAGAGTGAATGTTTAAACTTTTGTAGATATTGCTACAGTGTTATAGAGTATTAGTATTATTATTATAGTTAGTCACCTTCTGTTGGAGTTGTCTGATAGCGCCTCCAGCTACCGGAACGCTGGAGGTTCCTCAGACAGCCAACGCGGGACATCCTAACGGATAGCAGCTACCTGCCAGCTAGGCTACCCGGTTAGCCCTTGAGGGAGCTGCTTTGGGGAGAGCGGTGCCCTGACTGACTTGACGTGACTGACTGACTGATCGTGAGTCCTTATCGATTCCACTGCTCCAGCGTCATCCACTCGAACTGTGAGTAGTTCTGCACGGATCCATTCGTGACGTGCATGGAGCTAACCAAACAGGCCTGCAACGGGGGTTTCTTTTCTTTTATTTGTGTTTGCCGGCTTTTTCTGTGTTCACACTTAAGGAGTGGTGTCACTATTATATTTACAGCATTTGTGATAGACTTATCTGTGCTGAGTGTGTTATTGGGTGCGCTGTATCCATTCTAGCTTATTGGTGTCATTCATTCTGTATGTGATTACATTGGGAAATATCTGTTTATATTGTAGAATTGAATAGCTGTTCAGTCCAATCTCTGTACAATAAGCTAGTAATTTTCCATAGTCAATAATTTCATATGTGTGAGTGCGTCGAATATCCTGGTCATTATTACACTAGGTAGTTAATTATTACTACAGTGTACAGCTGTCTTTGAATATTTTGTCCTTTATTGTTACATATTTACATATCTACATTTTAACTTTACCATTTCTATACATTTTTACTATACATCTATTTACACAGTAGCCTACTGGTTGGTTCTTGTCAGCTATTATTGCACTTTGGCTTGTTGGTTGAATAATAATAAGTTGAATCCAATTACTTGAATATTTAATAATTTAATACCTCTTCTTGATTAACTGCTTGAGCATTGCTTTGTATTGTACATTTTTCTATTGTCTTTTTATAATACATTTATTGATACCCATTTTACATATTGAGTCAGCCTCCACTCACTGGTTAGTGTATTTGGTATTAGTCTATTGCATTAAGTGTATTGCATGGGTGATTAAGTCTCATAGTTTACTTAAGAGTCTTAATAGGTGAGAACCTAACCCACGGACCCAGGTTACACTTACTACACTCACCCTCTGAGGGAAAAGAGGGCTACATAAATGGAGGCACCGCTGGGATTTATTATTTAGGCTAGCTATTTTATTTTCCAGTGAGTGGAAGTTAATGTTTAGGTGTTTAAGATGTCACTGCTTAGTAGCTGGTGTAAAGGTGAGGGAGTAGATCCAAGGCATGCTCTATTGGTCAGTGGTGTTCCCGAAAACATAGAGGTAGGTGAAATAGAGAATACACTTTGTAGCGTAAAGGGTTTGGGGTGTGTACGTGTACGGGGTCGTATGTTTGACACCCAGACGCAGCGTCTTTTAGTGTTTTGTGAGTGCAAAGAGGTGGTTAGAACAGAGGGTCTGTCTGGTGAAGTGCAGCCGCTAGATGGGGGTAGCCCATGGGCACTGAGTGGTTCTGGTGAAACTACTGTAGTGCTTGAGACCAAGGGCACCAGCCCCACCACCCCAACACTGTTGTCATCTCCCTCAAGATGTAACCCTCCTCAAGAGCCTCCTCCTGATACACCGGCCTCCATTCCCGTGGACATGTTCGTCAAGGTGATAGAGAACCTTATTGAGAAGACCGCAAGGCCCTATGAGGGACATGCCTTTAGGCGGCTACGCAACTTTTCTGGTGTTCTCCCAACGCCAGCTGGAGAAGAGAGTCTGGACACTTGGCTAGAGCAGGCGCGCCTGATGGTCGACGAAAGTGAGGTTCCCCGTCGCGAGAAACGGAAAAGAATAATAGAGTGTTTGAGAGGTCCAGCTTTTGATATTGCCATGGCGGTCCGCAGTAATGACCCAGATGCCAACCCAGAAGACTACCTCACTGCAGTGGAAAGAGCCTTTGGGTCCACTGAGTCTGGTGAAGATGTCTACATACAGTTTCGGTCTATGCAGCAGCAGTCTGGGGAGACGCTGTCTGCCTTCTTGAGACGCCTGGAACACACTCTGAACAAGGTTGTTCGGAAGGGAGGACTTCATCCGGCCAGGAGGGACCAGGCCCGTGTGGAACAGTTGCTGCGTGGTGCTTGTGAGTCAGAGCTGATGCTGGTGCAGTTGCGTCTTCGAGAGCGAAAACACAACCCCCAACTTTCCTAGACCTCTTAACTGAAGTTCGTGAGGAGGAAGACCATCAGCAGTTGCGAAGCAAGTCCCACAAAGCTACAACAGTACGGCAGCGCCATGGCACAGACACTGCAGCATCCTCTGCCTCTGAGACTGCCCGTCTGCGCTCAGAGATTGGTGACTTAAAGGCACAGATCTTCAGGCTTTCTGCCCAGAAGCCAAGTGTGTGGGCAGACACAGTAGAGGAGGAGCCTGTGTTGTCTGGAGGGGCGCTAACGGAGAGAAAGAATGCCAGTCTTGGGCTTCAGCAGCAGGTGACCGCACTTCAGCATCAAGTCCAAGCCATGGCTGTCACCCTGAGAGACCACTCTGCCCGAATAGAGGAGAGCAGCCTTGGGAGAGAGACTGACTTTTCTGTACGTGGCCCATGGAACGGTTCCAACCCCACAAGAGAGAACAACAACCCGTTTTTCTGCTACCGCTGTGGAGAAGATGGCCACCTTTCCAAGCAGTGCAGTGCTGCAGAAGACCTCAGCAAGGTCATCAGTAAGCTGATCAGCTCTCTGGAAAAGGCCAGACAACCTCCCTCCCCCTTTAGGGTAGAGCCTACGTGGAAGCCCTTCCATGTTAAGACGGGTGCAGTGAGCGCCCCTGTGACTCCTAAACTTCCAGACGGTCTAGTGGGAGCCCCCTCGACAAGTCGAGTGATAATTGAAGGAAGAAGCGGAACTGCATTGATGGATAGTGGCTCCACGGTAACGATAATTTTTGAGCGGTGGTACCGAAAGTATCTGAGCCACATTCCTCTCCACCCCATCTCCAGTCTTGCTGTTTGGGGGTTAGGTGAGTCGAGTTACCCTTGCCGAGGCTATGTTGCAGTTACCATAGAGTTCCTCGAAGATGGTGCAGACCGCCAACCCAAGTCCATTCTGGCTCTTGTGTGCCCAGACCCGCCAGGTCCTGACCAAGTGCCTGTGATCATCGGCACCAATGCAAGGGTGTTCCAGCATGGGCCAAGCACAGAGGGACACAACCAGGAATCCAGTCACACAGTGAAGGTTTGGAGAGTGAACCCCTTGTCATGGAGCAAGTGGGCTGGACGTGTGAAAGAGACAGGACCAAGGTCGCCCACCGTTCCTGAAGGAGAGTCTGTCTGCATAGGTTGTCACGGGACCATCCACGCTGAGAGTTTCGACAGAACTTGGTCGTCTGAGAGGCAGGGCAGCAGCAATCCACGGGTGCGAGTGCCTAGAAGGCGCCGAAGAAAAAAGAAGCAGGTGAAGGAAAGAGTTCTTGATGGTTCCCGCAGTGAGCCACCTGAGTCTGAGGAAGATATGTTCTCAAGTAAATGCAGGGGCCGACTGAGAGACAGACTACAGACAGTAGCTATGAAAAGAAGAGCTGTGGTGAGGTCTCACCTCCCCTGCAACCAGGAAGTGACTGAGGCCAGCAAAGATGGTGTGCCCTCCGGCAGTTTTGAGGGTGAAGATGTCCCTGACCCTGGAGACAGGATGACCATGGAGCTGAAGACGTGTCTGAAGCATGTGAAGCCCGTTGTCAGGTGGTGTCCTTGGTCAAGAGCTGGCAGTTTAGTTTGCGTAAGGGGACAGGGATAGGAACTTTCCATTATCAGTAGTCTGATGAGGACATCCAGACCTTTTAGAAAGGGGGGGATGTAGCCCAGGGTTATTTTACAACCCTTGGATGCTTACTAAATACTGGTTTATGTATTCTTTAGGATAGCTACACAGTTTACCTAAGCTCCCTAGCTAGCTTTACACATAGTTAAGCTATAGCCCCCAGCTAGCTTTACACACAGTTTAGCTACAGCCCCCTAGCTAGTTTTACACTAACTCAACCGTTAGATGTTGTTACATTGTTTGTTTGTGGTTAACGTTATAACTTTTTAAAATAATAGTTATCATAGGTCCAGTTCATAGTCAATTTCACTTTCCTCCTATCAGAGCACACAGTGGGTGGGATCTGGTGGGGGGAGAGGAGTAACGCACACACACACACGTCAGACGGCACCAGGGATCTGCGAGAGAGCTCGCGCAGGAGCGAGTTGTCGCCTCATGCGCAACTAGACTCCTTATTATATAGATATTGTTTATTTTAGTATACCATAGCTCAGGTTAATAGCGGCACCGATTTGTGTGTCACTTTTCTGTGTTTTTTTGTGTGTGTCTTTGACCGTAGCTTGGCTACTTTTTAATACCGGGTTCCAGTTAGCACTCGCTAGCAAGCTAACAACTTTTCCTAGCTGTCCCCCTCTCTGTGGGACTAGAGAGTGAATGTTTAAACTTTTGTAGATATTGCTACAGTGTTATAGAGTATTAGTATTATTATTATAGTTAGTCACCTTCTGTTGGAGTTGTCTGATAGCGCCTCCAGCTACCGGAACGCTGGAGGTTCCTCAGACAGCCAACGCGGGACATCCTAACGGATAGCAGCTACCTGCCAGCTAGGCTACCCGGTTAGCCCTTGAGGGAGCTGCTTTGGGGAGAGCGGTGCCCTGACTGACTTGACGTGACTGACTGACTGATCGTGAGTCCTTATCGATTCCACTGCTCCAGCGTCATCCACTCGAACTGTGAGTAGTTCTGCACGGATCCATTCGTGACGTGCATGGAGCTAACCAAACAGGCC
>JAODXP020000031.1:21138733-21143733 GCA_027497455.2 Sardinella longiceps
AGGTGCAAAATGTCAGTCTGGGAGGGGAGGCTCGCTATTACTTGTCTCAGCTCCTCTTGTTAGTTTGTGTGTGTGTGTGTGTGTGTGAGAGAGAGAACGAGAGAGAGAGAGAGAGACAGAGATAGAGTAAGAGTGTGTATGTATTCCTTGTTTGTGTGTGTGTGTGTGTGTGTATTTGTGATAATGATAGGGAGGAGGTGGCGAAGGTTGGCGCTGGGTGACACTGGCAGTGGCAGCCTCTAGCACAGATGCATTGTGGGAGTTTCAGGGAGTTCATGCCTGTTTGGACAGCTTAGTGCTCAGTCACCTACACCCAACCTTGAAACTTGTGACTTGTGTGTGTGTGTGTGTGTGTGTGTGTGTGTGTGTGTGTGTGTGTGTGTGTGTGTGAATGTGCGTGTGAGTATGTGTGTGTGTTTGTAAATTGCATTTGTGTATCAAAATGTGTGTGTGTGTGTGTGTGTATGTGATGTGGGCGTGTATATGTGCTGTATACACCACATATACTTTGTAGTCAGCCCCTGTGTGTGTGTGTGTGTGTGTGTGTGTGTGTGTGTGTGTGTGTGCGTGTGTGTGTGTGTGTGTGTGTGTGTGTGTGTGTGAATGTGCGTGTGAGTATGTGTGTGTGTTTGTAAATTGCATTTGTGTATCAAAATGTGTGTGTGTGTGTGTGTGTATGTGATGTGGGCGTGTATATGTGCTGTATACGCCACATATACTTTGTAGTCAGCCCCTGTGCTCACACACTCTCTCTCTCTCTGTCTTGCTGAACTCCTAACTAGGACCTCTGACTATTGACAAATGAGGGAGCTGCAAGCTATTTTTCACCCCCCCCCACACACACACACACACCCACAACAAAACACACACACAACAGGAACAAATGATTCTTGGAAGCAGCTAGTGGAGAAATCATTAAATTGTAATGATAGAGTGGATCACTGCGAGGAACAGCCCGGAATATTGGCGACAGAGGAGGGGAAGAAAAGTAGTGGTTGGGGCCTCTAGTCATTGACATTTCAGAGATATTTGCCTTTTAAAGATCTTGACATTTCAATGTGGCTCTTAATAATATCCCTGCAATATGAATGACAAAGTTGACTGTCTGCTGGTTGGGAGGTTGGATCTGTCTCATGAGGGACAGGCGAATATGCATTGATCACACAGCTGTGGCTTTCCCCATCACTGTTGGCGTCAGTGTGCAGATCTTTGTGCTTAGTCAAAAAGATATTGGTTGTTTCGTCCTCCTGCATAAGACTTAAGGGCAATTCAGACTGAAGATCCGCGACGAAACGAAACAGAGTTGCGGCGGTGTGAATGAATCGTCGCAGGTTGTTGCAGGCAGTTGCAAGCCGTCGCGAAAGATTTAACATGTAAAAATCGCAGTTTCAGAGTTTTAGAACGTCCAGGTTTATAGAACGTCGCAACCCGTCTCATCGCAGATCTTTGGTCTGGAGCTACCTTTACAGAGAACCAAGGACGTGGCCTAGTCAGAAGAGTTTGTCAGAAGAACAAGCTCTTATTTGATTAGAGTGTACTGATGTAAAACAGAGTTCTTATCTTACTACATGTAAATAATCAGTTAAATGGGTTAGTGTAATAAGTGTGGATTCCCTTGATTTTCAAGAAAGTTAGTTGGTGTAGCCTCAGGCTCTATCTTGTATGCATTAAGCTGTATAGCAGTATAGCATTTCAGAAACAACAATTGATTCTACACTTTGCTTGATATACAAACCTTAAAGGAAAGCTCCGGAGTAAGTTTAAGCATTGCCCTGTTGCACGAGCCTTCTAACAGCAATGTATTAACAGCATAGACCTAACGCGAACACATTACATTGAGTCAGCGGCACCTCAGATCTTAGCCTACTTTTGGTTTCGAATAATGAGGATCCATTGATTCAGTGTAAAGTGCTTGTTCACTTCTGCGTTCACGTTCAGTCTATGCTGTTCCAAATTATTTTGTTCCACTCGGCAACTAGTGCATTTGGCTATGCTTGACATCACTCCGGAGCACCTCTCTAAAGTCAAATCACAAAGCCCATCTTATGTAGTGGTGTAAATGGATTTATTTTAGAGACAGACTACTATTGAGAATGCCTTAATTAGTTTAGCTCATGTCTGACCGCCAATCCTCCCCAGTTTCAGTCAGATATGTAAGGGATAACGGCATAGTGTCCAGTACATTTATTTGTCGGCGAATCTAGAATCCGCGACGCTAGCGTGAGCTTACGCAAGATGCTAAAATGATAACTGACGCCAAAGGTTGCTATCCGGCATCTCCCGTATCTACAGTGTCTATGCTGAAGCTAAAACGTAAGAAATATGACTCAAATTAGAGCTCCTGTCAGTTTGGGTACATGCAGTGACAGAGATCTACAAGTGCTTATTGTTGTTATAGTTACCATTCGAGCTTCTATGGAACGGTAATCAGTTTTAGATGAGTTATTTTGGACTACTTCCAAGTAGCCGGTTATCTGATTATGGCCGCCTAATCCATCCCCGAGTGGCTTCGAGTCAGATATTGACATTTAGCTGAAATGTTTATGTTTGCGACTTGCCCAGTGCAAAGGAACAGGTTGTAGTTAATCACCAGTGTGTCCAAAGCAGACAAACATTGGAGATGGCCCGCCAATAATGCCTCTGGGTATGTTGTCATTATGTTGGGGCTACCTGCGGAACTGATTGCACTGTGTATTGACCAGACTGTGGTATTGAATCCTCATCATTTCAAGAAGACAAATGTGTTGCTTCAGTCCAAACATGGAATAATGATTATGTGAAGTACATGATTATGTAGTTTACTCCTAGTTGTATGCTAAGATGTTTGAGTGGTGAAGTGACTGACTTGAGAGACGATAAGAGCAGATGGACTAACGACAGCCTGCAGGATGTGGCAAGAAATGAAGACGGCAAAATGAATAAATACCAGTTCTTGCTCTACATGTATGATGACCTTAGCCTAGAAATCTGGATGTAGTGGGGAATTTGTTTTTTTGTTTTTTTATTGTTCCACCCCCGATTGAGTTTGGTTTATCTATCGATGCCAGACTATACATTTTAATGTTGTAGTACAGCTTGCCAGGGTATGAAGACCTTGGAGTTGACCGAACTTCCAAAGAGTTAAACAATTAAACAGCACTTAAACAATTTTGTCTACAGGATAGATATACTGGCATTGACCAGAAGAGATAGAAAGGGAATAGTCCATAAACTACCTCAGGCCTGAATCGTACATCGGTCATGTTACTCATGTAACATTACAAAGCCTTTCCATGGCAACCAAGGAGCAACCAGAAACGTGACCAAAAGTAACAGCCATTAAAGCAACTTGAGGTGGCCAACACAATCCTTACATTCTGAGAACCATGATGGAACCAGAATTGTTGGTCGGGGACAGGTAGGGGAGCATCTCTGTATATGTGCTGTGGTTGGTGGTGGCTGTGGATGGATATGGGGCTATATACTGTAGCTTGACTCTACTTCCATGTTCTCCTTTTGCTCTGATGAATAGCCTACACACAGTCATTAGATACATATGACTCACCTGGTAGGATACAGTATATACTCGCATAAGAATGTTGGCATCCAAAGATTGCACACTTGCATTGTATAAGAATGTTGGCATCCAAAGATTGCACACTTGCATTGTATAAGAATGTTGGCACCCAAAGGTTGTTCACAACCAGGAACACTAAATGGAGTTGAATTGATACAAAAAAGTCACAAATATTTTAAATGTACTCTAAATTTCCATCTGTATCCTAAAATATCATCAAATAGCTGATAGAGGTACAAATAGCTGAGAGAAGTATTCTATGTAGTGAACTGTAGATTGTGAAAGTGATCATGACACATTATAGGGTGATAGAAAGAAATACAGGGTGGGGATGTAGACAAAAATAAATAAATAAATGTAGTCATGTTTTCAGAAATAATGACCTAGAGCGGGAATCTTCTTCTTGAGTGATTCTTGCCGCGAGGAAAGGCTTTTTGTCTGGGACCTGTTTTTATCTGGTGCCCAAAATCTGTGCGGAGATGGTCCAGCTTGTTGCGATAAACACCATAAATCTGACTTATTTCATTATTTTCTGTGAAATGGCTTTTGGGATAGGTGGCATCGATCCCATCTCGCAGACTAAAAGCATGCCTCACCATTTGCTGAAATTATAATCGTTGATCAATGCGTGCAGCTCATCAGTATTCAATTTTAATTGATCTGGCAGAGATGAGGCAGGAAGTGAAAATTGGCTCTTTTTTCTGTAGGGGGGGGGGGGTGTAGAAAATGTCATTTCCTGTGGTGATGGCAAATCTTTCTCAGTTTTCCACAAAAATTACTTGAGAGTTTCCACTGTGGCCAAAGCCAAACCTCCATGCATATCCAATTAGTTAATGCCACTTTTTTGTTTGTTTGTTTGTCTGGCATCGTACTCATGTTTTAATGAGTACGCTAAATGATTGTGCTTTGATGAGGTATTGTTGTATGAAACCTTTTTTTTCCTGAGAGATAATTATTCATTGACTCTCACTCTGATCAAATAAATAAATAAAATCAGGCGAACGCCATAACAATATCTATCAGAGAATCAAAACTACCCTAATGTGGCTTGCCAGATTCACTAATTATGAAATGATTATCATTTAGGAGATGGGTAAATGTAACCTACTTCCAACTGTGTCTCTGACCCTCTGGCATCATAGGCTACATGAACATTTTTCTCCCAAGCAGAATTGTCATACTTGGCTGGTACACCCAGCAACTTATTTGAAATCGGGGCTTGTGTGTGAAAAATTCTGTACATAGCTTGTACAGTACATGACAATACATGGATTGTTCATAATCTGGGTGAACCACTGATTGTTCAGGCATTGGTGCTACATTATACTGAAGGCCCAGGGTAGTTCTATATCCACTCCATGTGTTTCTTTGAAAAGTCTATTGCCGTAGTGGGTGAAAAGGGGGGCTAAGTTAGCAAGGCCCAAGAGGGGGAAGGGTCCTTGAG
>JAODXP020000031.1:21148733-21173733 GCA_027497455.2 Sardinella longiceps
CCCACACACACACACACACACACACACACACACACACGCACACACACACACACACACACAATACTTTAAATTGCTGCTGGATAAACACAGGATCCACATGTCTATCTGTCTCTCCACAGCATCTATCTATCTATCTATCTATCTATCTATCTATCTATCTATCTATCTATCTATCTATCTAGGCTATCTATCTTTAATGCTGCAATTTATGAAGTGGCAGTATGCAATGTGTTTTTAGTCTGTTGTCTTTGAAGTATATGTAAATTATATTGTTTATTGTATTGTGTCCTCCTCCTCAAAATCTAACAGCCTCATGCATGCGTTTTGATGGGGTATGTACTGTATACACAGGAGAAAAATCATACCCTTTCTTCTTGGAAAATAATAATGGCTCCTACATTGAATGCTGTTTAATTAACACTTTTAATCACTTGAAGTTTTCTGCTGCCACACATACCAGTAATTGCACCCTGAAGTAGAACTGTGTCGATTAGATTTCCTCTCTGCCCCTGGTGCTACCACTCAGGTAAAAAAGGTCACTCTTGTTTTGCCCTGAATGCTTAGAGTTTCATATATGTAATTATTTGTTATTAACTTTGTCCTCAGAATTGTTGTAGGTGAATATATTTTTTTATGTTCACTCTTTTCTTTTTTGGCTTGGTAGGCTCCTTCAACTGCAGAACAACCAGGGGGCGATGTTTACCAGCTACGACTGCATCGGCCCTTGTCTGTCTTATTTCTTTCCACTATCCACTTTACTTTGATCTTGCTGGACAGTATCATGGACAGTATCAAGTGTCATGAAGTCAGGAGTTAGATATTAAGATGAATTCACAACCGTGTAGGAAAAGACAAATAGATTACTATGCATGTGTGTGTGGATCCTGCTCTTATGTTCTTAAATGAAAATGAAAACGTCTCCACTGAATATTCTGCATCTTATCTTGGTCCCACTATGAACTGGCTCTTAGAGTAGGGCTACTAACCGTCTGAATTCCGAGCCCTTGAGAGTTCGACTGGTACTTTGTACTGTAAGTAGCACCCCAGGTAAACCAGGTGGTTCTTGGACAACACCAAACAGCCTCTTGCTTTGTACTCCTTGCTTTGTGTTTGCCAGAAAAATTGCTACATTGAATGGGATGCCAGTCTGGGCTCATTCCACCAGTGTACTGGTTGCTTTTGTGTGCCAATTCAGCCTTCAGGTACTGCCACGTTTTTTTGTAATGAGGAGTGGAGCTATTTTCAACAGCCATTCTCTTTTTTCTAAGGCCATTCCACACATGAAACACAGTCTCGTGCAGAGTGAGAAACCTCAGATATTCATCCCCCCTCGTCTTAAATGACAGGAGGTCAACAGGAAGCAGGGCACAAGCACAAGGAAAATGTGTGTCTGTGTTGGGGGAAAAAAATCAACTTATTTGTCGCTATGGCAACACAGTTCCGATTCAAATTCTAATTCTTTTTTTTTTTTTTTGTTACTGAGGAGGGGTGGTTGTGGTTTATTAGACCACTCTGTCATTAGCTCATACTGTTTTCACTGGGGAGGTGTTCTTTTTCTCTCTCTCTCCCTCTCCTCCAGATCGTTATTGGTGGTTTGACACACACACACACACACACACACACACACACACACACATACACACAAACACCACTCGCACAACAGACAAACACACACATACACACACACACACACACACACACACACACACACACACACACACACACACACACACACACACACACACACACACAGCACGCACACAACACAAACAAACACACAAACACACACACACACACACACACACACACACACACACACACACACACACACACACACACACACACACACACACACGGCCATCCCTGGCTCCCACAGGGGGATTATCGGTGGCTCTGCTGGTGCTGAGGAGCTCGGGTACAAGCTCCAAGTGACCCGCTCGATTAATCCCCTCTTATCGAGTCGAGCAACCCGTCAACACCTCCGCAAACACATCCGACAACAAGGCCTGTTGTGTCATCTGGTGATATCTCACACACACACACACACACACACTGGCGCCCGCCCACGTCACAAGCCAAAGATCGGTTTTGAATAACATTTGGTCTAGAATTAAACCAAATATTAGTCAGTCCAAAATGCATATTTGGAAGATAATGCCGGTGAAAATGCAATAGCTTTCTCCCATTTGTTCCTGAATGTTTGTGGGGTGGGAACTTTTACCATTGTGTTTATATTAACTGTATAAAAGATGGGAGTAATTAGCCTGACTAACTGCCCTGTCATCTCTCACTGCCCTG
Organism: Sardinella longiceps; assembly: GCA_027497455.2. Lineage (NCBI taxonomy): Eukaryota > Metazoa > Chordata > Actinopteri > Clupeiformes > Clupeidae > Sardinella > Sardinella longiceps. The sequence goes on from JAODXP020000031.1 coordinate 21,151,032, forward strand.
AGGCAGAATCAACAGATGCAGATCAATAGGCCTGTGTCTGTTTGATAATTTGAAAACAAAACGTGTTTAAGGAGAAATCGGTTGTGAATTAATCAATAGCCCTGATATTCAAGGTACCTGAATGCTGTCTGTAAGCAAAAGATTTCATGCTACATAGACCGAATAACAAACCGATTACTAATGCTGACTGAATGGGGCATAGTAAAATGTATCTGAAAGTAAGTTATTATGCCCTATTCAGTTCACTGCCGGTTCACTGCATGGCCTATGTTGTATCAAATTTTCTTTTTTTTTGGTGATCAACATTTTATTTGTTGTATCAAATTTTCTCATTCTTTTCCCTTCCTACAGCACTTGGTGAGCTTGAACAACAGGGCTATGGATTGATTGATTTACACCAGATTTCTCCCTTAAGCCCGCCTCCATAGCAGAAAGAGATGGAGATCCAGTACAGTAGGTCTAGTAGCCAGACTGCCTGAGCTGCATAGCAGATCAGTATGTGAGAAGCAGGCTAAGGGGCAGAGCCATTGGAAGGGATCTATGGACATTTTGTTATGGCTGTGCTCAGTGATCCGACTGCCTAAAGGGTTAATGGTGGTTCTCTTTCAGAAGGGCTGAGCCATGATGAGGCATGAGATTGACAGGGCAGTAATTCTTAATTCTGATTCTATTGTTTAAGCTAGAGAACATTTATATTTGTCTCTCTCTCTCTCTCTTTCTCTCCCTCATACAAATTCTCACCGTCTCTCTTTTGCGTGCGCTCACTCTCACTCTCACTCGCGCACACACACACACACACACACACACACACACACACACACACACACACACACACACACACACTCACTCCCTCTCACATACTCTATTTCCCATACATTTCCTCTTCCAAGATGAGAACTGCATACCAAATAAGAATGAAATGACACCCTTCCTCCTTCTCCGTGCACTGAAGGGCTATGATAGAATCCTCCCTAAAAGGTGGTGATGGAGGTGTATATATTGAGGGGTGGGGTGGTGGGTGTCAAATGATGAGACAGGTCGGTGCTGTGTTGGCATTTGCATAACTTAATTGACTGTGTTTTGGAACGCTAAATGTCATTAGCTCTTCCCCATGCAGTCACCAGCAGATGAGAGGGAGGCATGTGATGCTGACCCCCTGACGAGGAAGGAGATAGATGAAGAACCCAGACTGTGTTCCTACACTGAAAAGGTCTTTATTTCAGGCTGTTAATTGATTTGGGGATGAAAAATGTTATTCGTTGGTGCGTGTTCGTTATCATAATTGCTGCCATTTTTCACTCTGGGGCAACAGTCCCTCCCTTGGCAACCACTGGGGTTCCTGGAATGCTCTAACGGTGGTGATATCTGATACCATGGTCAAGTAAATAGAAAAACTGGCAGAATCTTTTCTTTTTGCCACAAATGTTCTGTTCATCTTCAGGAGTCTGTTGTTTCTCCCCAAAATATGTCACATAGCCTCAGGAGAAAGAAACACACACACACACACACACACACACACACACACACACACACACACACACACACACACACACACACACACACACACACACACACACACACACACACACAAACCCCAAAGAAAAGCTTTCCTGTCAAGAACTGTGCCCTGATGTTGACTACAATCCACAAAGAATGGATATTCAACAGAGAAAGCAAAAAATTTCCATGGCAGCCAACACACCCTAACCACACATCAGAACTAAAAGCATATTGTGTTCTAGTCGGTTGTTTTTGCAACAATACTGCTTCTCCATGTGCCGGGAAACAAGGTTGGTTGTGTCCCTGCTGGCAATATTTTACAGTCTGCAATGAAACCATCTGGTTCCATCACTTGGATGTCTCAAAATGTTTTTTTTTTTTTTTTCTTGTTTGTTTGTTTGCTGATGGATCGCCATGCAAGCATTATGTGAAAAGCAGAGACAGTTCTACAGTGCATTGATTTGATGAAAACCAGAAAAGTGAACTTTGGGCTTCAACTCTAGCCTGGCGAATGCCAAACTAAAATCACAAGTGATATGTAGTCTGGGGACCTACCTATTGCATTTCTCGTAGTGGAAGCATCGTTTACGATTGTCTAGAGACGTTTATTGGGCGCTACGAATGTCTATCAGAGCGTCTGTACATACCTCGGAGCCAATACCAGAGCCCCACCACGTGACGTAAAATGCAATCGAGGGCCGTACAAATCCCTTTTTGTTCTGCGATTGGATACCGAAAGTAAGCGAGAAAAACGGCCATGGTCACCATGCTGCTTCGCAGAGTGGAATGAAATAAGCGTGCAAAGGACCATAGAAACTCCCAGGCTACTTCAACTCTGCATTTACAATAGCATGCCAACTCATCTACACTGTTCCATTAGTTTTGATTAACTGAAATTACTCGTTACTGGTTTAGTTAGTGCTGTTAATTAGTTTGCCAGTGTTCTGTCAGCTGTAAACGTGGGTGGGTGCTGTGACATCCAGGTAACAATCTTAGTAGTAAGCATTGGGTGAATTATCAATTATCAGTCAACTAAAAGTGTATTAAAGGTACTGCAAATATGCTGTAAGAACACTTGAACTATAATACTTTGATTGTAGTTTAAGGGTACAGGTTTGTTTGTTTGTTTGTTTGTTTGTTTGTTTTTACCTGGGATGTCCAATCATTTTTAAGAAGAGACTGACAAGGGCGGAGCAACTCTTATGATTGTCATCACTCATTACAAACCAGATGAGAATCAACAACAACATGCTTTGTATATTCACCCTTGTGAATCCAGCTGCTTTGTGTTGTAGATGCTGACAGTAGTACTGTTCATCAGATGAGCCGATTAAAATGCCTGGTAGAGAAAGAGGTAAAATGAACATATGGTTGACTCAGACATTGTGCTGCTGCTACTGCTGTTGTATCTCTCTCTGCCAACTCAGTCTGGGCGTTTTGGGCAATGATGAATGGCTGATGTCGGGTAGTGTCTTGTTGGAACCAGCGGGATGTGGCAAAGTATCCAGCTGTTTGTAGCGACCCTGTCACCCCCCCCTCCTCCCTTTCCATTACAGCTCATCTGAATCTAAGCGAGCCAATTTCTCTTATTACAGCCATTACCTGTACCTTGTTTGCTTTTGTTATAAATGTACTCCATAATTGCCAAAATCAATGTTAGACGCTCACTTCAATTAGCCAGGAAATTAGAAACACAGTTACTTTCCCGTTGCCATGGTTTCCGGTAGCAGGGCCTTGGAGAGCCCCTAGCAAACTGTTTTCTTGCTGTAATGAACTTTAATTAAGATGACTTCCTGCCAAAATGTAGTTTAAATTGCGGAGCTCTTTTCACTCGGATTAAGTGCGAAAGAGGGAACAATCGGAGGGAACATGTTTGTGTGACAGGGTGCTAATTTCATCCATTAGGTGCAGGTGTGACAGGGAACGGATTCCGTGTTTCCGTACCGCATATACGTCTTCGGAGAGTGAGTCCTCTCATTAGCACCTGTCACCATGTGCTGTCACCACTTTCTGCATCTTCTTTCCATACAAATAAAAAGCCTCTTAGTGCAGTGTCTGAAATAGGAAGAATGGGGGAAACTTTCATGGAAAATGTGTTTTTGTCACGAACGATGAAGTTCAAGACTTCAGGTAGAGTAATAAGTACAATTAAAAGTACTGGCATGTCAAATTAGATTGTATGTTTACAATACAAGTAATTGCTTGTCTTCTTCTGTAGACATCTGTTTAATTATGCTTGTTAAGGGTCAACTACCTAATCTTAAGATGTTTATGCATTTTAAAAGTATCCAGGAAGTTTCAAGCATCTGTCTATACACACATCTGCTAGAAACTTTCACAGAGGCAACATTTTAATTCAGTATTAATGAACGGAATGCAAATTTAGATCTTAAAACAAAACAAAACAAAACAAAACAAACAACTTTTGCTCTGTAATTTTAGAAACTTGATTGCTAAAGCTCATTACCGTTTCATACAGTATGCTGGGGGTATTTCTCAGTTTTTAGAGAGGGGAAAGTTTTTGTTGTCTCTTTTCCTTGGTGTATCCGACATGATCCAGCCTCTCTGTCAGTGCTTGGATTGAGGGGGGAATCTCACCGCAGAAGCATTCACTGGAGACGTTACTCATCTGCTTGCATAAGGCACATAGCTGTTTTCCATGCCTTTGAAGCATCATCATTCTGTGGTGATGCTTTGCTCCCTTGCGTAATTCGTTAAGAGAAACAGAAAAAAAAAAAACCAAGCTTGAGTCTTTGTCAACACCATCTTCGTTAGGGTTACTTTTCCTAATACTATTCAGAGAGAGTGAAAAGCTTCTTATAATTTATTAACTCAAAGTTGCCATACCCACAAATGGGTTATTCAACTGTGGCCTAGCTACAGGGTCGTCGTACTCGGGGGGAAAAGGGGGACTGAGTTACCAGGGCCACAAGAGGGGGGAGGGCCCTTGACGAGTATGGAATTGTATTCCAGATGGTGAGGGGGTTCCATGGCCACTGCTTGTGCAAAGGTCCCAGAATTTGGTGCTACGCCCCTGCCTAGGTATGCTGCCCATTGCTGGGAAAGGATGACTACATAAGGTCATGGTTTTGGGTGTGTGTTTAGCCTTAACCTCAGTGGCAACCCCACTGTTTAACCAGCCTCTGGTGGAGCCTTTCATCAGTGCAAGCCAGACAGCCTTGCCTCATTCAGCCACTGATAGAAGTGGGTAGGCACTATTTTCTGCCTCCTCAGGATGGATGGGGTGCCGCGAGTGACTGATTGCGCGGGGATGCAATGAAACAAAGACAGCCGTGTCTAATCGGGTTCTACACAGAGATTTACACAGCCTCCCACAAAGACTTTGTCCACCTCCTCCTCGCTAAAACACATTCTATTGAAGATTTTGGCCATGTCCTTCAGCGATTTTGCAAGCTTTAAAAAAAAAAAAAAAAAAAATCACACACATTGATGCTCACTTAAGAGAGATCCCTTAAGTGTTTTTATTAAGTGAAACTATAGGATATTTTCTTTGGGGTTAATTACACGTTGATGAAGACAAAACTGAAATTTCACAGCTTCGCTCGTCTCCCGCAGGTGCTAGCTAAACACATCCTGTCTCTTGGCTATGTCTTTGTCATTGTTCTATGTGAAACAAATTAATAGCACATCTTGGATGGCTGTAGCGGAGAATTCTGGGCTCCTGGGGAGTCGGAAATAGGGTTGGCGTGGAAGGCAGATAGCAACATGGCTACAGTCTCTCATCATAATTGGCTTTTTCCAAATAATTTCATACCACATTGATGACTAAAAACAATTTCCCCAAAGCTTGAACATTTTTAATTGACAGTAGACTTTTGACACAGTTTTTTTCCTTTAGATAAATCAATTTATACCCACTGAGTATAGCCTATGCACTTTTCTTCGACTTTGCGTTTGAGATGTGAAATATATTTTTCTATTCTGTGTTTTTCTATGGCTGACTATTTTTTTCCCTTGTTCTTTTTAGTTCAGACAGTCAATTGCTGAGTTCAAAGGCTGGCCGCCACAGCCTCGCACCAAACATGGCTGCTGTTGGGACTATCTGATGGAAATTGAATTAGGGTTATAACAACACTGGTTTGCTGTCTACTGAACTCATTTCACCGGGAGACAAAATAGATGACATGGTGCTCGGCATGTTTGCTCAGCGCTGTCATATCCTAGTTCCTATGACCCCGTCTCTCTCTCTCGTGGGCCTGTGTAATGAGTCTGCGCCCCCCCCACCCCCACCCCTCCTAAAACAATACGCCTGTGGTGCCGACCAAATGCTTCATGTCTGCTGTCAGTGGCATTGGATTAAATGGATCGGGCTGCTCAGTCGCCGAGGAGAGATTTATGAAATGGCCTCGTCGAGTTGAACTGAGCTGAAGCTAGACCAAAAGCCTGCCAACTAAGAGCTTACGCAGCACAACCGACATTGAGATTTCAAGTGGTGTGCGGTTTCCTACCCCATAACACACCCCACCCCCCTTCTTTTCTTTCATACACAGATCTGTTTTGGTGACTCACTCCAGTTGTGTGTGAGTGAGTGTGCATCATTGTCACTTGGTGTTCTGAGTTAATGACTAACTACTAGTGACACAGTCCAGTATCCCCAGCCACAGCTCTCAGTTTAACAGAGTGTGATGGTTGCCACAACTCCAACCATCACTGCTGCTCTCATGGGAATACTGTCCAAACTGGCTGCAGATGCAGTGGCCATCTTGCCACCTATCCTTTCTGACACCAACAGATTAAGACCCACTTGGACATGCTTAACCTATGGCAAGGGTTAGACTCAGTGGTTAAAGTGGGATTTGGTAGGAGGGGGAACTCTCATATTTTGTGTCTGCACAAAGAAAGAAAGATGTATAGAAGAAGAATGGATGATATTATTCATTTATCTGAGACATGCATGACATGCTTAACCTATGGCAAGGGTTATACTCACTGGTTAAAGTGGGATTTGGTGGAGGGGAACTCTCATATTTTGTGTCTGCACAAGAAGAAAGATGTATAGAAGAAGAATGGGATGATATTATTCATTTATCTGAGGTGTCGGTACTCCCCCCCCCCCCTATAACCCCTGGTTATACTGCCACCGACCCATTCTGGCTAGCCTAGAGCCTCTTTGCTAATCTACACATACCTTAATGGTAGCAAAGTGGTTTTGCTATGCAGGTATGTCTAGCTGCAAACTAACCATGGCGCCTCAGTAACTGCTCTCCCAAGTTTGATTGGATCAATCACATCGTTCTATTCCTATGGAGGGTTGCTGGGCGGGCTGGAACCGCATGGAGAAGCAGTTTGAAAGACAGCTACTGATTCTACCGCTTAGATTGAGCCCCGTCTATCGGTCATAGTCAGACTATAAATTTTGATGTTAGGCCTACATGCTTGTCAAGCTATTTTCTGACAGCAACAGATAGAGATTCAGTAGAACACTTGTGCTACAGACACGGTGGTTAACCACTTTTAAACTCCCCCGCCATGTCTGCCAAATACTTATGGAACATCGGGTAAGAAAAAAAATTCTCATTATCATTCCGCATTTATATAAATATTTGGCACACTCCATCCAGGGCATAAATAGCCATCTAATTGACTTCCTGCACCCCCCCTCTCTTTGTCTTTCAAAACATTTAGAAGAACACTTAGGCAGTAGAATTATATGTCAGTCATGAAATGATTACAATGCACTGTGATATGAATTTAAGCCGGTGTGCATTGCAGGCTGCTGATTATGTTTGCTTGGCTGTTGTCTGTCAACAAAAGCCGCATATGACATTTGTGGAGAAATCTGGCAGTCAGGCATCGGGTATTTTTATACGCTGACAGCCGAAGCACACAATTCCAATCAACAGGGGGCTGTCTTGCCTCCTTGTAATGACAAAAAAAAAGCCATGTTTGTTGCAGAGGAGAGAATCAACAAGAGACTTCATCATCTTATTGTCTCCCCCGGGTACAATTCCAGCCCACTGGGATATAGTCATTGATTAGGCCTATTGAATTGTCAGTCTTGGGCTTAATCATTATCACTTCTGTGAGACATTCTGCACAAAACTACTAAGTCAGTCTGTAGCAAAAGCTACCTGTTTTGAAATGCATGGCTGACAAGCCTTACCAGCTAAACAGGTAGAACCACTAACAGTAGACAGTAGATACCCTCTCGCCCAATGAAAACACGTGCTTTTGAAAGTGAGAAGTTCTTCAAGTATTTGAACAATAAAAGCAGAATGCAAATCATTCTTAGTTCCGCATAAAATAAATTCAGGTTCAGTTTTCTTCACACTTCTTGTTGAACCTTTTGAAAAGAATCCATTAAGATTTGTTCCATTCGCCTTTTTCCAGCCACAAAATTGTTACAAACATATCTCTGTATGCAACAGTTCTGTATTTTCTTTGAGTGCTACACAAGCCAAAACAATGAGAATACATGCAGATGGAGATAAGTAAACTTGACAATGTGTTAACAATACAGTATGTTGCTCCTACATGCTTCATACTCTCCATGATGTGTTATGTTATTGCTATATTAAACAAGTTAGTAAACTGCAGTCAACGAGTTTTCACTTTGTGACATCATGGGGGGAAAAAATAAAACTACTATGTGTAGTACTGTGTTGTTTTGTTGTATTTGAGAGTGTGAAGGCCTACGAGTCAGTCTATGGTTTCTCAGTGAGTGTGTGTTTCTCTTTAGCACTGATTACTTTGCATCAGTAGGAAGGCATTTCTTTTCACTTTTTTTTTTTTTTTTGGCTGTGGCTGTGGTGCCTGTTTGTGTGGCCTCGTTCTGACCCTGCCAGGCATAGATGGGGGCCCATTGCTTGTCCCCTCTCTCCCCGCGAGGTCCGCTCCAATCCACAGGCTACACGGTAATGCTAATGCAAGTGCAATGAGAACCCATTTGGCTGACCAGCGGGTGCTCACTGAATCACATGAAACAAATCTGCCGCTGTGGCCAAAGCATTATGGAGCTAGCTACCTACCATAGGCCTGCTAAAAAAGCAGCTTCCAGCCCTGGCTCGGCCTTGTTAGCTGTTAGCTGCTCTATGCTATTACAGTTTGGGGAGGATAATGAGCTTCATAATCTCAAATCGGCCATGGAGATACTCGTTTGAAAATGTGCTGCTGGAGGCGTTGAGGTAAAGTACTGTAGATGATGCATTTTTGGGAAAAGGAAGGAGGGTTGGAGGCACATCTCTGAATTGGTTGGCATGGGCTGAACCGACAGATGGCAGAGGCCTAAGAATGGCAATCAGGGTACTCGGGACACTGGAGTAAAGAGGAAAATGGGGCACTGGGCAGAAGACGAAAGTGGGTGGGGTTTGTTGTCTTGAAAATGGCTGGTACATTAAGAACAGATTAGAATATCCGCAGAAAATAATTGGTTGTCATGATGACTGGTGTTCCAGCTGGCTCTGTGAATTTGTGTGTGTGAGTGCGTGTATGGTTCATTTAGACAATCAGGAGTGAGCTGACAGGTATGCTAATTATCACTTGCAAATGTGTAGGCATGGCATGCATATGATGCACAAATGCAACTGCCCAATATCACAATCAGAAATAGACGGTTTATGATTCTCTGTGTACATCTGAGAGAGAGAGAGAGAGAGAGAGAGAGAGAGAGAGAGAGAGAGAGCGCAAATGAGTGTGAAAGGAGCAAAATGTTGTGTAATTGGGTCACTGAGTTGTTTGGGGTTTTTGAGGAGGGGGACAACACTGGATTTCAGGGAGGTCTGAATAATGAATTGCTACTGTGAGGCTGATGACAAGGGATAGACTGAGTTGAAAGTGGGTCAATGTTGGCATAGCTTAACAAAAAGTCTGATTTTTACATTTGAAGTGTTATTTTTTGTTATCTCACAATTCATTGCAATCCAAGTCTCACAGCAATATCTTGATTAGCTGATGGTATCAATTCCACAATCAAACTACAACTGTGCATTCAGATTTTTTTTTTAAAAGGAACATTGAGTCATGTTGCCCATAGTATTTTGTTGTGCAGTGGATGTTTTAAAATGCAAACATTATATACAGTATAAACAGCCTATACTAACAGATTTATGAATACCCTGGGTAGTAGCGTAGGATACATCTATAGGCTAATGTATACCAAAAGATAATTAAAAAATAGCACGCCCATGGCTAATGAAACCTTGTTTTCTTTTTTTAAATTCTAACCTTTATTGTTGGGTATATAGCAGGATACTGAGTGGCTGAAAGAACTGGTGTGATATCATGCCAATGTATCCGTTTCTAAAATAAATCATGGAAGTATTTTTCACACTCAGTGGTGGTTTCAGATATTTTTTCAATGAGCATACTTAAGCCCACTTTCAGACAGTGAAAAGAGAACTGTATGGTGAAACATGTGAATCCTATGTCAGGAGGGCTAGTTGCAATCCCGTTTGGCAGGTGTCCTGATTCTCGGCCATGAGAGTTACATCACACTTGCAACCTCTAGGGTGCTGTCAGTCTTTTCAACAAAGTTTGCATCGGGATTGTTTTCATTTCCATGTTGGATGGTTTTGCCAGGTTGTTGCCCTGCTGTGTTCACAAAGATAAAGTATCCAAATAGGAGACTATTTAAGTTAGGCTTCGTTTCTAAAATAGTGGATTGAAATCAGCGTGAACTTGGACGAGGAAGTAGAATCTTTTGAATTCCACAACTTCACCTGTGTTTGGGGGGACCTGTCCTTGCTGTTGGCTAACGTTACTGGGAAATAGCCAAATAAGGTTACTGCTGCAATAATAACGTAGCCGTCTGGATTTAGACCGAAGAATAAGGAATCCAGGCAGACATTTTTACACGTGTCGAACCTTTTCCAGTGTTTTACGCATTGGTTACATTGTAGCTGGAACGTTCTTGTGTTCTGAACAGCTGCAGCGAACTGGGCTTGGCTAGGCTACTACTTATCTCCTCGGTGTAATCAACAGCTCAATATGTTGCAATTGTAGCCCACAACAATAGAAACTTTGGACCATCACTCCTCTTTTAAGAGTTTCTCATGTTCTGTGGCTTCCGCTTTCACTAGCCATGCATTGACCGCTTGGACAAAATAAGATTGGTGGAGCCGAGTGCGCTTATGGGCTTCTGCTGAACTGTTTTTGACCTTGAGAACTGAGTTTTAAATTTCAAAAATATTTTCCCAGGTAGCCTAACTTACTTCTTAGTGTGTAACGTTAGATGAGTCGAAAAATTCTCGGAGACTGACTAGATCTCTTTAGTGACACCTGTTGCTCTTCCGTGAGCGTCAGGTAGCAGCAGCTAACGTTAGTGAGCCTACAGTACACGGATGAAGTTGGCTTAATGTTGTTAACATTACCCATGTAGATATTTACAGTCTCAAAGGATATTGGACGTTAAATGCGATATGAAGGTTACAGTGAACTTTGGAAGAACCGGTGTGGTTGTTCCATGCAAAGATGGTTGGATTGTACGGGATCTTATTGAACAGGCTACCCATAGGTACAGGAAGATTGTCGAACAGGTAAGTTTTCTGATGGAGCCTTTCAATCTGTTGTCATATGCTGATTGACTTTAATGAATGTTTTAATTGTGCTTTCCTTCCCGTTGTAACGTTAACATTTTTGTTGTAGGCTAACGTTGCAACCATATGTAATAATATTCTGACGGCAATTAAAATTTAATGCACCTGCCATGGGGCGTGGCTACCGGTCTCCTTCCCCATTGTGAAATAATGTTTCAATCTACACTGTTTTTATACACTATTGTTGACACTTTAGGCATACTTTGAAGGATATGAGTTTATAGATAGCATTGCAATACATAACTAGGAGAAATTACATAGTTGTGATTTGGTGCCAGGTTGGTAACCAATCTATTGTGCCAATGCAAGTAGCCTAACCTTACGTAAGCCTAAGATTAGGCTAATATATGATTTTGCTTTTGTTTTAGTCCGAACTGCCCAATTGAACTGACCAAAAAATCCCTCCAAATTAGCTGCGCGCACAAATTCCTGATCAACTGTCTTTTTGAGCCTGTGAGATGCCATCAGAGAGATAAGGCGGGTCCTGCATACCTGCTCTTTTGTTTGTATTGAAACTATCAATCTGCACAGGTGTGCAATTCAGCTGAATATTGTAACAGTCTTTTAAAAGTCCTCCAAGAAAATGAACTGTCTATCTGATCTACCAGTAGTTTTCTTTACCTAGAGAGTCATTCTTGTGAATGATATTCGACAGGGTTATATGAATGAAATGGTTTATTGAAAGGTTTCATCTGCTGAGACCACAGGGAAATTAATGCCAGAATCGGTATCATGAGTCAGTGCATAGTCATATGAATAATTATTAAATGCAAGATTTTAATTTAGACCTGGTTGAAGAGTGTCTGAAATACCCCATCCTTCCTTCCACAGTCTTTATGGAAACAAGTCTGAGAAATAAACCTCAGTCTACTTTTCTGCTCCCAGAATGGAATATAAATGATGTCCAGGCAAATAAAAGTAGGACACATGACATTTCTCGCATCTTATTGGTGTTTGCATATCAATTTGTCAAGCATGTGTGGACAGAGCATGTGTGCATGTGTGGACAAAGCCACTTCGTATCAGAACATTCACTGCGATAAGATTAAGTGTTGTTAATCTCTATTAAACACATAGAGATATTTTCCAATTAATTCTGCCAGTTGTGGAAGAGCTCTCTCTAGACTCCTCCACAGTGAAGCATGTCTAAAACTTTTCTGGCTTTTCAAAATCTTCATATACTGTAACTTAGTCCTCACTTCATTTTGTTCCAGTTTTTCCTTTCTCCTATCTTAAGCAGGCATCTCATTAACTATCTGTGCTGGTGTGTGTGTGTGTGTGTGTGTGTGGTCCCATCCCTTTATGTGACACTGTCAGACTTTTTCTCATGCTGAGTGGGACCTTAGGCATCACGTCTTGGGTGCCTTTTTGGTGGCGGTACGTGTGACGGTGCTGATGCACACTGCACACGGCCTGCTCTGTGATGAATATACTGATGTGAAAGGCTGATGGATAGTCCCATATCGCAGCAACCAGGTGGACGGCGGATTCTGATGAGTCCGCCTCGGATTGGGCGTCCGCCTGTCAGCCCCGCTGATGGCGGGCTTTGTTCCGGAGTGTTCCGTGCCTGTGACTGATGGACGTTATCGGCCCGGGCTTGGCCCCAGCGAGGCCACTGATGTATGAGGTGGTGCCAGCTGTTACGGATGGATGGTGCCCACTCCATGTTGGCAGCTCTATCAGGCTCTGTCTCTCAGGGATATTTCGTCTGGCTTTGGGAGCTGTGTGTGTGTGTGTGTGTGTGTCTGTTTGTGTCTGTGTCTGATTCTGTGTGTGTGTGTGTGTGTGTGTGTGTGTGTGTGTGTGTGTGTGTGTTTTTCTCTGTGTGTGTGTGTGGTGCGTTCTCTCTGTGTGGCGCACTGTGTGTGTTCCTAATCCAGTCAGGACTGAGTCCCCGGAACTGTGTGGCGTCTAATCTCAAAAATACTTGCCCGCACCCTTCAGACGTGTCTGCGTTCCCAGAAGATCGATAGTTTTGTCTACATGACTGGTGTGTTTCCATGGAATTTGATTAATGTGCAGCCCATGCCCATCTGGTTGCCATTTTGGCTATTGTTGGCCTACTGGAGCATTATTTACATATGGGAGGACAAAGTGACTTATCTTGACTTCCATATGGAGGCCCCAACCGTAGGCTGTCTGCTTATTGTCCTTTCCAATGGCTTTTAGATGTGACAATGGAGAAGGCTGTTGTTTGTAATTAGTCGGAGAACCATCAAATAGGAGATCAGACAATGAAGAAGGTTTTGTTTGTAATTAGTGCAGGAGTCATCAATGGGGATATTTGTGTCAGTGATATTTATAGAGATTTTTTTTTCAAATTGATGGCCTGTATAGCTGTTGGCAGGCATCCATATTGTTCAAAGTAGGTTGTATTCAAAGTCCAATAGTGCAACACAGCCCCCCCCTCCCCAAGAGATTTGCTGTGTTTGTCATTGCTTTGACAGCCTGTGGGTATGGTCCTGTTCTAGGCTATCTACATGAAGTGCATAAACAAATGAGCCTATTTAAATATCTCCCTTTCTGTGTATTTGTGGTGCATTTGCATGTATTTTAGGTATTTAGTGTTTTCATTCGGTTTAAAAGGGTGTAAGGAGACACCTGAGGGTCATAATTCGGTTTTGAATGTGTGAAGAAGAAATGGGACTTTGAGGCCTGCTCTCATATACTATGTGTTATGCCACCTTTTTCTGTGGACCTTCATCACTTCAGCACAAGAGCTACACCTTATGAAAGGCTTTCCAAGTACCGTGAAAGCCTCCTCACAGATACAGTGAGGAGCTGCTAATTACCTCACGTCTTAGGCGTCGTCTGAAGTCTCAATAGCTCGCACTCTCTCTCCGTCGGGTTTCCTCTCTGTCATTAATGTTTTTGTCACCCCTAATCCCTGAGCATTTCCTCTGTGAAGTGTAATGGAGTGTTTCAAGGATTATGATGTGTGTGTGTGTGTGTGTGTGTGTGTGTGTGTGTGTGTGTGTGTGTGTGTGTGTGTGTGTGTGTGTGTGTGTGTGTTTGTGGTGGCAGTGCCCTGAATGTAGCGTGAAGCGCTATCCTAATAGTCTCCTCTCGGCATGCTCGAGTGGCGTTGTGGGTCCTCTCGAGGAATGCAATCACTTTTAAAGGAGACCTAATCATCTCATTACCAAATAGATGAATATGGCCCTGTAGCCTAAAGCTTGGAAAGCTGTTGGAAGGGTTTATCCTAGAACGATTCCAAACTGTGGTGTTACTCTACTGCAGTTATACATGTTGATATATCTAGATATATGCAATTGTGTAATGGTAGTTTCAGTGTTAGGTGTTTTTTTTTGGTTTGTGCCTTTTTTCCTTCCCTACAATCTAAAATAACTGGACTCCAGTCCCAGTGGTCTCATTAGCTTTAAACATGCTTTGGACTGAAGCCTAAATGCAAATTGTAGCACAACAGAAGCAGCGTTGTTTTGGGAAGACAGCCAGTTGTGTCATATTTCAAACATGTTGAAGCTCCTCTTAATATTCCCGATGGCCTTTTAAGTGCAGCAATCTCTCCGTCAAAATAATTATTTCCATTCTTTTGCTATTTCGGTCTTCTTCATCGAGCATCTCGCTGTGTGCCTCATGGCAGAGGGAGAGAGAAAGAGGGAGACAGATCCCTCATTCAAGAGAGAGAGAGAGAGAGAGTGATGGAAAGAGAGAGAGCGATAGAGAGAGAGAGAGAAAGAGATGGAGAGAAAGACAGAAAGAGAGAGCAGTATAACCATAGAGAGAGAGGTAGAGAGAGAGAGCGACAGAGAGAGATAGAGATAGAGAGAGAGGAACTTGCTGTTCAAGAGACTCTCTGGCTGAGACAAAAGCCTTATCTTTAGTTTCCCATGTTGTCCTGTGCTGGCGTACTGTTTTTTTTCCCATCTAAAGCCCAGCTCCTCTGACTGCCCAGATGGTGGTACTGAGCTTAATTGGCAAAAAAGAAGCTGAGATCACTTAATGTTTGGCCCAGCGCCAAGGCAAGGGGAGAAACGCCTCATAACAGTAGCGAGTCACCATCAGCAATAACAAGCCTTATGCACTTTGAACTTTAAAACTGTCGGGGTTTGGTCACCATTCTCCAAGGCCGTCCGTATCACAGGCTGATTGCATTAGAGTGATCAGTGAGTCATCAGAGACTGAGTATCTAGCACCAACATATGCAGTTGTTGACGTGGAGATGGTGGCGGTTTGTTTGACATGCTTTTGCTTTGGTAAATATCTAGAGCATGGCATCTGTTATTTGCATTGCTTACACTTTCAACAAACAGCATAGATCAATTCTATTTCTGAAAACTAGATTTTTTTTAAAAAACACAGTAAAATATTGGGGGATTTGAACAACGGAGAATAATTGGAAAACCAAAGTTCCAATGGCAGCTCATATATCATTAGCTTGTTGTGAGCTGAGGTTGTGTTGGTTAAAGGAGAGTACCGGAGTGAATTCAAACATAGCCCTGTTGAAAGAGCTTGCTAAATGCGCTAGTTAGTGAGTGGAACAAAATCATTTGGTACAGCACAGACCGAACGCGAACGCAGAAGCGAACAGGCACTTTACACTGAATCAATGGGACCTGACTGTTGGAAACCGAAAGTAAGATTTGAGGTTACATTGACTCATTGTAAAGTGTTTCGCGTTCGCGTTAGGTCTGTGCTGTTCGAAAATCTTTCATTTCATGCGAAATATATTGCTGTTAGAAGGCTCGTGCAGCACGGCTATGCTTAAACTTACTCTGGTATATTGCTTTAAGTATTTATTCCTATTTTGCTTCTGCTAAGGGGCACAGACAGTTTAGACTTCCACAGCCATGCACTTCCCCAAATCGTTTTTTTCTTTGTGTGGGAGTGTGTTGTTGGTGTGTGTCTGTGCTCTTTGTGTGTGTGTGTGTGCTCTCTCTCTGTGTGTGTGTGTGTGTGTGTGTCTGTGTATGTGTCAGATGCTGTCACATGGAACTCTATGTATGTGTTTTCTGTCTTAATTGTCATTGCTGTTTGCGGTACGTCTCTCAGAGAGCCATGCTTTTGTGTGTAGTTTGTCATGCGGCGTTTCTCCCTCCTCCTCTCCTGTGAAGCTTTGCATGCTGGGATGACTCCAGGCTGCTGGAGCAGAACAGAAAACCCACTCTGTCTCTGTTTCACCACCGGCTCTTTGGGCCGCGCTATGTAAGCATTTTTCCAGGCCGAGCGAGCAATCACAAAAGTGCGGCTTGCTCCAGGGAGTGCTATACAGTACCAAAGACTGAAGCAGCATTTAGAAATACAATGGAACCTCACAAAAATCTTGTGATTTTCACTACCTCTCTTGCTTTGGCTCGAGAAGATTATGATTCCTAAGGAAATGCTAAGTCTGCATGTTTTAGGAATTGGCCCAATCCCAGTATACCCCTTAAGGCCCTACTTGACTGGGGTGAATCGACTTCATGATTAGCTGGCTCTTAGTGAAGTATTTTAGGGTTTAGTGCCTAGGGATTAGGGAGAACATTGGGCTGATCCCTGTGCCTGTGCTTGCCTAGACAAGGGATCAGACAATTATACATAATGATGGCATGGTTATTGTCTGAGAAATAATCACAATTATGCGGTTACTGTGGTACAGTTATTTTATAAAAAATGTCAGTGCTAATAAGAAACTTTAATAACAGCTGCCTCATAGCCTTAGCCTGACATAGCCCGCCCATAATACGAATGTTCATACGTATCATGGTCTGGGCACGGTCCTCTGGGGCGTGTTTACATCGGTAGGAAGTCTACCGGCCAATAAGCGAAGCTGATTAGACGAGCTGTCCAATCGTTTCAAACCAGAAGTGAATGCCCTCCCCCCGCAGCATAATCACGTCAGGTTAAACAACCTCCAGACCATGAATACGGATGAACAGCAGTATTATGGTCGGGCTAGACTTAGCAAGACTTATAGGGATATGCCACGATTTGGGGAAATACTCATTTTCTACATCCACTTGAGTTAACAATTGAGTTTTACCTTATTTCAGTTCATCCAGCTGTTTTAGCTTAACTTTTAGCTCCAGCATAGATCACTGAATTAGATTCTCTTACCTTTGCACCTCACCTCTCTTGCTCAAAAGTAACTAACTCTGTGTTCAGTCTAAAAGCGGTACAGATTACAAGATCAAAGAAAATCGTTTTTTTATTGAGATATACTGTGATTGGTATTGATGTGTTTTTGCGCATCTAGAGTGACAGGGAAACGTTCAGCTTCAGTTAACTTTATGGTAATGAGTTGTGACGCGGTTTGGTGTTAGGACATTCTTCAGCAATTCAATATAGTAAAACATGCCCTAGGAAAAAAGTGTGGTTGGTATGATCAGTCACACCACTTTGCAAAGTTTGCAAAATAGCATAGCTGGCCACAGTATTCAAACTATAGCTTAGGCAAAATATAGGTAAAATATTGCCTCAGGTTGCTTTGTTGGATCCGTTTGCCGCTTAGCCTCATGTACTGCTGGTGTCTTTAAATCATGATTAACTGCCTCATCCCTGGCCTAGACACACATGTAGTCGAGAGTGAAAGGTCAAGATGACCTTAGGAGCTGTAGGTCCCACCAAATATATTGTAATCAACACCAAGTATTAACTTCAGGTCTGTGTCTTATGTAAGATAAAACGCAAAACAAAACTCATTTCATGAGGCACAAGAATAAAGAAAAAAAAGGAATGTATTAATTTTAGTTAATAATTGACCAATTATAATATAGGGTTGCAAGGAAAAGTATTTGATACCCTAAAATTTCTATTGATACGGTCTAATTTAGTTTGCCTTGGCACCTCACTAATGGTCTTTTAGACTACCCAGTGTACTTAATCAAGCCTTTTTTAGGCTATATTTATGCTTAGGCATTTACATTTATGCATTTAGCATATTCCGCACTTTATCCAAAGCTACTTAGAGAGAGGATCAACATTTAAGCTACACCACCACTAAAAACCTTAAAAACTCACTAACAGGTACTTGACAGTAGATAATGGTGCATGAGTGTGATAAAAGTGCCGTTTGAAGGGAAGAGCGGACATTGTAAGTACATTCCAGGTTGTTCCAGAAAAGCTTAATTATTAGCATTATTATTATTATTATTATTATTATTATTATTATTATTATTATTATTTTTAGTAAGATATATATTTTTTTTTATTATTCCAGCTCCTGTTGTTCTAGTTCTGAGTTTTGTTTTATATCTCTTCTCAGTGATGTTTGCCATGGTAGGCCTATCATTGTACTTAGTAATTGGTATCACAGCAA
This sequence comes from Sardinella longiceps, assembly GCA_027497455.2. NCBI lineage: Eukaryota > Metazoa > Chordata > Actinopteri > Clupeiformes > Clupeidae > Sardinella > Sardinella longiceps. The sequence continues at coordinate 21,169,344 of JAODXP020000031.1, forward strand.
TGAGTCATGATATCGTATTAGTTCTAGTAGTATCATGACAGCATTAGGCTACTCAGGTACTGCATTAGTTTTCCTTCTGAAGCCTTTGTGTTGTGACAACAACACTGCAGCAGCAGTCACACAATGATGTCATCATGCAGTGTGGAGGCACACCTCTCTCTCGTGACCCGAGCACCGCTGTGCTTTTGCCTCGTTTGGTCATCATGCCACCCACAGACTCTCGGCCTGTGCTGTATGCGGCATTACTGTGTGAGTTTCCCTGTACATCAGCACTCTCTCTCTCTCTCTCTCTCTCTCTCTCTCTCTCTCTCTCTCTCTCTCTCTCTCTCTCTCTCTCTCTCTCTCTACCTCTCTCTCTCTCCTCTCTCTCTCTCTCTCTCTCTCTCTCTCTCCCCCCACCCCACATACACACAGACTCTACCCATACTGTATATGTCATGACCTGTATGAGCCTTTTCAGACTGTTTTACTGTAAACCAACAAACCAACTCGTACACGCTCTCTGTCACTCACGCACACACTCACTAAGATCAAATATAAAAATGTAAATATAATTTTCTTATTTTCATCATGACTCTAACACACACACACACACACCCACACACACACACACACACACACACACACACACACACACACACACACACACACACACTCTTGTAGCATCTGTGGCTGATGTCACGACAACATCCTGTATTAGTCTTTGTCATCTGTTCCCTATCTACCCTGTTTCACTGTACACCGGTAGTCTCTCTCTCTCTCTCTCTCTCTCTCTCTCTCTCTCTCTCTCTCTCTCTCTCTCTCTCTCTCTCTCTCTCTGCAAATGTACATAAGCACACAGAGCTGCCCTACTTGTTCTACCTGTTTTGAAACCTGCAGCCAGGTATTTCAGCTATGCCAAGGACTTCATGTGAAGTACGAAACCTAGAGGGTGTGATATGGATATGTTCATGATGAGTCGTGTTTTCCTCCAACTCCTCCTATATCATGCAGTGTTGTCGGTCTGTCTGTCTGTGGGCGAACACAGAACACTTCACGCTGCAACGCATGCATGCATTCCACACACTCTGTCCTTGAACCACATTCCACTGGAGCTCATTTGTACATGCCCAATTGACGATTGTTTTTTTGCTTAGTAAACATGGCAAAGGCATTTTACTACTACTGGAATCAGTGTGTGAGAGCACTCAGACTTGTTTCTTCATCGTACAGGTAGAGAAAAGAATGTGGACTTTGGATGAGGACGAGAAAGACTTATACTGTGTGTGTGTGTGTGTGTGTGTGTGTGTGTGTGTGTGTGTGTGTGGGAGAGAGAGAGAGAGAGAGAGAGAGAAACTGATAAAAAGATGGATATCAAGTTGAAGACGAGGACCCTGGCACAGTGCCAGAGAATGGCATTCCAATCCTGATGGATGTTAGTGTGAGGCCAGTGACAGGCTAGCTGATTTTGCTGCTGGTCTTTACGTCAGTTATCCCAAAGAGGCAGTCAGCTCAGTTTACAGTTAGCTCCTTTTTGGCTTTTCTTTACACAAATGAATTTATTTTTATACAGGTAATTAGGCTATTCTATAGATTAATACATATATTTTTTCAATTGCTGTTAAAAAAGCAACAGGTAACCAACCTCATTTAATTTTGGTCTTTTGAAATCAGGTGGCCTCAGAATATCAGTCATAGTTTTGGACTACTGGTATGTATGGACTCCAGAAATATGATATGATCTCCCACTGAAGATATCTGCCTTAATAGATGACATGATACGATCTCACATCTGAGATCATATAGATAGAAAAGCATCTTGCTCTCACACATGTGAAAGCCTGTCTGCTCATACATGTTTCAACACTCTTTTTAGATTTAGCCTTAGCCAAACACGAGACACGAGTTTAGAACTGCTTGTGCGAATCACAGTCCCCTCATTGTAAGGAGAAATAGGAAGTCAGTATTGTGGGCTGTTTCTCGTTCTGCATTGTTGGTGGGGTCTTTTTGCCTTCTCCGAGCCTCCATGCCGATAAGGGAAATTGTCCCTTCGTCCCTCCCCTCCCTCCTCCACCCCATCTGAAACAATAGCCGGAATGGCTTCATATGGATTCCGTGCGGGGTCGCAATCAAGGCACGCTGGAAAGCGATCGCTCCAGGAATGTGATGCGTGTTCCTCCTAACCCTCCTGATGCGGAACGGAACGGAATGGAATGGAGCGGAATCGAGCGCTCCGGAGAGGAAACCCACACCCAAGCCCATGGCACCTGTGGAGCCTCTGTGGCTCGTCCGCGTTGGAAAACTCGGCGATGTCCCTTTGTTTTGGCTGATCTCAGGACAGCTACAGTGAGCCACCAAAGGAGCAGATTGCATTGCGCTCCAGTGGTCATGGCGTAATAAATCTGTCCCAGTTGATATCTCCCCCCCCCCCCCCCCCCATCCCCTCTCATTCGGAAGCATATTGTGTGGCACTTCCCTTTTTTGTGGCTCACCAGTGCTGGAAAACCCAGAGGTCCACTGCATCTGTACTGTGATTCTGTGCTGTGTCCAAATTCATAAACTTGTGAACATCTCTCTATTTGGCTTGATTTTTTTTCTTTTCTTTTTTGTAAACACTTGCCAACAGTTTGATGAGCTAATTGTCTGAAAATACCATGAGAATTTATGGGCATTGAGGCCAAAGTTTGCCTTTAAGATGGGAGTGTCGTACATAAAAATAATTAGAATCTAACAGTTCGAAGGCCACACGTTCTCTGCACCAACATTTATTGAAAGAGATCTGTCGCTTCTGATCAGAGAGCTGTTTACAGTGTTTACCAAAGTAGCGAATCGCATTGGCCTCTAGCCATCACGCTGTCATAAATCTGTGCCAGTTCATATCTGTCCCCTTGTTCTGTAGTGTATTGTACTACACTTCCTTTTTTATGGTGGCTATACAAGCATTCCATTGTTAGACAACGTAAGACGAGTGTAACAGTTACATGATATTGCTCCACAGCCTTGTCTGAGTCTTCCACAGAGAGACTGATGTCTGATGTTAGACATGTCCTTTTTTTAGTAATGTCTTTTTCTCTTGTTGAAGTAAATTTGAGCTGAATCTGTCAGCCCGTCTCGTCGAGCGATCCGTAATAGACACTGATGTGCAGCTATATGATTTATGCCTAATTCTGACTTCTGCTTGTCTTAAATGTGACGGCAGTATTTGAATGGATTTTGTGCATGTCTCTGTCCTGCTTTAGTTTGGTAGACGGGCATGTTTTGCAAACTGACACACAATCCCAATTCCCTTTGGAGTAGTTTTGTGCTTTGTGGATGTGTGCTGCACGACGAACACAAAAGGGGGGGTTGGTTAATCTCGATCTCACCCCACGTCTTGCGTCGTTGTCTTTTCACAGGATGGGGAGGTGCGTGTGCGGACGCATCATGTGGAATACGCCGACGGGGGGATCCTGGACCCAGACGATGTGCTGACTGACCTGGTGGAGGATCGTGACAAGGTAAGCCCCCCCGCTAGGCCGCCTGCTTGCTGTCCCTTTTCCTGTCTGGTGAGCTTTTAACAGCGCTTTTCCTGTTGCTCATCTGTGAAAGACAGAACTAACTATGCCAAGGTCAGGGGTGCGCTTCCCTGGAAACTCAAGCACATTCAAAAATATTCGGGATCCTCCCAGCTTTTGGGATGTAAACAGCAAAGACATCAAGGGAGTACTGATGTCCCACTGTAAGGCATATTCAGCTGTGATTTAATGGCCTTATGCCACTTTGGTTCATGTGCTCTTTTGTGATTGGGGAATTTGAAAATCTGCTTGCAGAGTATTAGCATCCTAGTGTCCATTTTTCTTCCTCTATTCCATAAAGAAATCACTCTTAGGTGAGTCTATCAGGATTTGTAGTTATGACGTAAAATCTCTCTCTCTCTCTCTCTCTCTCTCTCTCTCTCACACTCTCTCACTCTCTCTCACACTCACACACACACACACACACACACCCCTTCCCCACTTCCTCCATGGGATCTGGTTGTTTGAGTTCATGTCATACTTGCATATAGGACATTAGTGGAATATCATATTTAGTCCCCTTCACATGAGTTTTGCTCTTGCTTTCTCTTAGTCATTCACTCGCAGTGGTGTGAGGCTCTCACGGGCCGCTGTTATCAAGCTCAAACAGGGCTTGTGTTTTTAGTGGCTAAAGAAACACTTCCCTCCCCACCCAGCCTTTCAAATCATGCCTGGCTGAAGACGTGTTGTTTTTGTATGAGAGAGAGAGACAGACAGAGAGAGAGCGAGGCAGAGAGAGAGACCGAGAGAATGTGTGTGTGTGTGTGTGTGTGTGTGTGTGTGTGTGTGTGTGTGAGTATACACACATTACTGGAACAATACACATGTTACTGAATTTACTTTCCGATGGCTGATTT
>JAODXP020000031.1:21178733-21181233 GCA_027497455.2 Sardinella longiceps
CAGGAAAATAGACTGTACACTTTTATTATAACCTTGTCTGATTATAGCCATTTAGTTTCTAGAGCCAGCCCTGTGTCATTACGCTTTGATCTCAGCGGGCTACTTTTGGGCCCACGTTACACACTCCACAAGCAGACCCAAGGTTTGATTTCAATCATAAATCACTTTCTTCTCGTACGTTTCATTTACACCTTGCAATTACCGCAGGGGGTTTGGAGTCAAGCGTAAACTGCCTTGGAGTTCCAGGAAGCTAACATGTAATCAGCTTCTTGCCACTAACCATATTCCTAGATTTCTCTCGGATCCAAGGCTTACAGTGAATGCTTGACGTCTTGCTGTACATTTGAATCTGCCCTTTTGACTGCAGGTTGTCTGGCCTCTCGTGAAACATGCCTGTGTTCTTTCTATAGACATGGAATAAGACTTGCAATTTTAGCTGCTTGTAAAGGGGACTAAAAGACATTCATTCAGTAAAATCTGATGTAAGACCTCAGCAAAAAAAAACTAGATGTTGAATGAAATAGAGGAGGCCCATGTCCCAATTTATTGATTTCTCTAATGCTGTAGATGTTGTTGTCGTCCTCTCTCTCTCTCTCTCTCTCTCTCTCTCTCTCTCTCTCTCTCTCTCTCTCTCTCTCTCTCTCTCTCTCTGTAATTCTGTTACCATTTTTGGAAGTGCCACCTTGGTAGTTTCTTTTTTCCGTTTGATTGGTCAGAATGTCTGAGCTGTGTGGGGAAAAAGGTAATGTTTTTTTTTCTTCAACTGAAACCTGTGCCAAATCTCCTCGTCACTCTCAAACACCCTAGCAGTAAGTTTTTCATTGCCGTCTATTCCAAGCCATAGAAAACGGACAGAAATCTTTCCCGTCTGCCTTCACTACCTGCTTGTTAGTGTGATAGCTTGTCTGCCAGTGTCAGGAGTGTTCCTGATGTCTGACCTTTTAGTGTGTGCTGTCCGTGTGACCAGCTAGACGACACATGGAGAGAGAGAGAGACTGACTCCAGAACAGCTTAGTGTGTGCTGTCCGTGTGACCAGCTAGACGACACATGGAGAGAGAAACTGACTCCAGAACAGCTTGGGCCCGGATTAGGAGCAAATCTGCCACACTCTCAGCCACATCTGATCCAGAGAAGCCGCAGTCTGTTCCACAGTCTGTGTGGGTAGTGACGTGCAAAACTCAGGCAATGTACTTGAGAAGACTATAGGCAAAAAAATGCATCCTTACAGGCATTAGAAAGTTGAAGCCAACTTTTCCACCACTTGCACCCCATTTATTTATAGTTTATAGTTTTATTCTCTTCCTCTTCCTCGCTGTCCTCTTTTTTTTTTTTCTATGGATATGATATCCTGGGAGCAACTGATGATGGTTGCTGAATAAACCACTGATTGCAATAAAGGAAGAAGTTGAAGTGCAGCGGCACGCTGATTGGCTAATGTTAGCGCCTTTCAGCTAATGCAGGGCTATATTGGGGTTGGTTCCCTGTACAGAAGTTGCCAGACTTGATTGGTAATGATACGTCTGATTGGGTCTATTCTGCGGATGTGTCAGTCATGACTAGCTCACAATGGGGATCTATTTTAAAAACGCTGTCATTTTGTACTGTTTTTTTTTTTTTTTTTTTTTTTTTAGCCTTATTTTTACGCAGTCGAAGAGAGAGGAGACTTTTGGGGGGGAAAGATTGAACACTGTTTCAGTGATTAGGCAAAGTTTCCCACACTGAATGTTGTGCTGAAAGGAAGAGTGCCAGAGTCACATAGGACTTCGGATCTACGACCGAAAAATATTAAATCATTTTAATTGTCCCTCTATCAGTCAAAACCTGAGGGTGTGTTGTCTTCCATATCCGTCATATTGAAGTTGGTGTGATCTTTTTTAAAGCTGGTTTGCCGATAGATTTACGAAGCATTATCCTCCTCTGAGTAACTGTGAGCTTGGTAAATGAATCATTGTTAACGGCCTAAAATGTGGCCTCGCTGAAGCTTTTAAGGTGTTCAATCATGGCTTAAATGGCTAACTCAACTCTGGGTCGTCCTCGCTTTCGCTGTCTCTCAGCAGACCCATGCACGTCACCCGCGGTACATTGTTATAATTCCTCTCCTCCCCCCCGTCTATTCTGTACCCCTCATTCCGCGTTGATTGCCCCAAACAGCAGGACGCTGTGTCTACTCCCGAGAACAAAGCGGCTGATCGCGAGCGGAACGACGTTAGTCTCCGCACGACCGCTCTCGAACCAACTGCTCTACCCCGCAGCGGGCATGGAGGCTCTCGTAATCAGATAATCAGCACTGGTCATTATTCTCTCCACTTCAAAATGCCAACCATTTCCTTTCCTTCTGCTCAGCACGCCGGCTTGCTCCTGTAATTGTCCACCACATGTGCGCAAGGCTTTGAACCCCCAGGTTGAAACGTCGTCATTTCGTCTGTTTTGTGGATAATAATAAAAGTGAGAGCCAGTGTTATTAAAGACCTCCAACCGTGAGTGTGTGTGTGTGTGTGT
>JAODXP020000031.1:21186233-21188733 GCA_027497455.2 Sardinella longiceps
GTGTGCCACACTCTTTGTAGAACTGTGTGTGTGTGTGTGTGTGTCTGTATGACTATTGATTTTGTTGCAAAGTCAGCTGAACCTGTGACTAGGGAAGAGTGTAAAAATGGATTTCATACAGAATGTAAAAAGTATTGGCATGTAAAAGCAGTTAGTTTGCATAAAGATGGAAATATGATGGGGGTGCTGTACTGTATGTACTGAATGAATGTCATTTAAATCAACACCTCTAAACAAGTAGGAAGCTCCGTAATGTAGAGCTTACTTTGGGAACAGGTGATAATGAATATGGCATGAGATAATCAGTGTAAAACTGCTCAGGTGACCAGATGTTCTATATTTGGCTATGCATATGCATGCATTTGTGTGTGTCTCTGTGTGTGTGTGTGTGTGTGTGTGTGTGTGTGTGAGCGCGCTTGTGAATGTGTATATGCCTGTGTCTGTTTAATACAAGCCAGGAGCAAGAGAGAGTAAGAGGAAGGGAGAGAATATTATTGTATTTTCTGCAAATATATTGTAGATTTGCACGATAACTTCGCAGGCGGTTATTGTGACTGCCGCTGTACCATTGTTTGGGTAATGTAGTTTTTTTTTTCTAATATTCAGTAGATTGTATGCTGGTGGCAGTGTTGTATTTGTGCCACTGTGTTGAGGGATCTTGGGCTGACGTAGCCCTGCTGCTGCTGCTGCCGCTGCCGTTGCTGCCGTTGCTGCTCGTCTCGGCTGCCAGTGGGAAGAAGCCGGTAATGGGGGTGGCACCAGTCGCCATGGTAACAAACAGCGAGTGCGTTCACTTGGAAACCAAGACGTCTGAAACTCCAGGTTCACTGCTAATGACACTGAGCACAATCTTGGTCTCCACCCCCCTCAAACCCCCCACTCTCTCTCTCTCTCTCTCTCTCTCTCTCTCTCTCTCTCTCTCTCTCTCTCTCTCTCTCTCTCTCTCTCTCTCTCTCTCTCACACATTCTCTTTCAATCCTTTTATATTCGTTTCCCCCTATCTTTTATATCCTTTTCCTATATCCTATATTTTTCCTATTCCCCCTATCTTTTATGTCCTTTTTCTCTTCTTTGTTTTTTATATTCACTTTTTTAAATGTTTCATTTCACAATGCCCAATCCAGCAACCTCCCCCCAACACACACCTCCCACCCCTATCTGTTTTTCCCCAATAACTCCCCCATGCCCACTCTCTCTCTCTCCCACACACACACACACACACACACACACACACACACACACACACACACACACACACACACACACACACACAGACATACACACACACACACTCGTGATATTTTTGAAGTCCCTGATCTGTGGCCTATGGGGCATGCCCACTCTCCTCACACACACACACAGCACACACACAGGCACACACACACACACACACACACACATGCATACACGCGCACACACTCGTGATATTTTTGAAGTCCCTGATCTGTGGCCTATGGGGCAATGTGGGTGAGGCACAATGAGATTGGAGCTAAGAGGGAATGTTTGTGTGTCCCAGTGTCGCTAGTCTACTCTCTACACTCAACCTTGTGTGTGTGTGTGTGTGTGTGTGTGTGTGTGTGAGAGAGTGAGGGGGAATGGGTAGTTGTTTATAGAGCTTAGGGGTTTTAATGTGTTGCCCAAGGTCAGCTCCACTCTTACTTAGCACCGTCTGTGTGGGCCTCGCTTGGCAACACTGGAATGTGAAATTTAGTTGCTTATGTAGACATTTTATGTGTTTGTCTGCTAGTGTGAGTGTGTCTGTGTGTGTGGATGTGGATGTGTGTGTGGGAGGATAGGGTTTTTGCATGTGACTATGGAGGTCTTATCTTGTGTGGAGTAACCCTAACCTACACAAACTTTACACAGATTAGTGTGTGTGACCTAAGTTCCTGAGTGGTTTAGTAACCTAGTGACCTCAAAATTGTGTGTGTGTGTGTGTGTGTGTGTGTGTGTGTGTGTGTGTGTGTGTGTGTGTGTGTGTGAAGTCAGTCATGATCTCATTTTGGTGTGACTATCTAGGTGTCTCTGTCTTGCTCCCTCGTCATTTCCAGACCCATAACAAGTCACTGATCCATCAGTAAATAAAGTAACCCCCCCCCCCCACACACACACACCCTGTTTGTGTTCTCTCCTTCATTCCCCAGGCTACATTTCATCCCCACCACTACAAAAGACTCCACTTCTAGACAAATAACTAACACTAATCTCTGACTGCTTAGAAAACATGAACGGTAATATAAGCCAGAAGTTTATCGGCCCCTTTTTCTCATTTTTGAAAGAAAGATTTGCTCACGCACCTCCTCTGCCGACTCAAATCGTTTGAGCCCATTTGGCTTCCATTTAAAGCATGATCAATGTCAAAAGTGTGTGTGTGTTTGTGTGTGTGTGTGTGTGTGTGCCCTGATTAGCGTTTTGGTGGTGCTAAGAAACTCGAAAACACTTTCACACAGCATTTCAGCCGGTAGTAAAACATCAAACGATCATAATGCATACTAGACTC
>JAODXP020000031.1:21193733-21211233 GCA_027497455.2 Sardinella longiceps
TACAGAAATATTCCCCTGAAATTTAAATGAGCTACAAACTGCCAAAGGGCATAAAGATTAAAATATGTATCTGCAGTTTTAATTGGTCATGTTTATCCCATTCAATGCTGCTCAGGGTTTAGTTGACTTGCAGTCTTTTTCCGAACTATATTTATGCGTTTCGCAGAGACTTTTATCCAAAGCAAACATTTTATGCAACAGCAAACTCTCTCTCTCTCCCTTTACTGTGTTCTCTCTCTCTCTCTCTCTCTCTCTCTCTCTCTCTCTCTCTCTCTCTCTCTCTCTCTCTCTCTCTCTCTCTCTACACACACACACATACACACATACACACATACACATACACATACACACACACACACACACACACACACACACTCACACTCACTCACTCACTCACTCACTCACTCACTCACTCACTCACTCACTCACACACACACAGACACACACGTTTTTTAACACTCTGATTGATCGTCTTTCTTTTTCTCTTCCTCTTCCCTCTCTCTCTCTCTCTCCCCAGCTTCTCTCTCTTCTCTCGCTCCAGTCTTCTCCCCCCGTCCCACTTATGCTGGGGGACTGACTGGGTCCTCTCCCTCTCAGTTCTGAGTTCTGTTGCTGCCGCCACCACCAGTCCCAGTCCCAGTCCCAGTCTCTGGCTCTGGCAGCCTGCAGCAGTCTGATCACGGGCCAGCTCTTACTCCCTCACCCTCCTCCTCCTCTTCCTCCTCTTCCTCCTCCAGCCTCTCTAGAGCTTCAGCCTGGGGGAAAAAAGCCAAGGCTCCAAAGGAGCCAAACAGCCTACTCTACAGCAGCAGTAGCCACAGCAGCCTGCCTGTCTGCCTGTCTGCTTGCTAGTCTGTCTGTCTGTCTCTCTGTTTGCCTACCTGTGTGCTTGTCTGTCTGTCTGTGTGTCTGCCTACCTGCTTACCTACCTGCTTGTCTGTCTGTCTGCCTACCTGCTTACCTGTCTGTCTGTCTGCCTACCTACTTACCTGCTTGTCTGTCTGTCTGTCTGCCTACCTACTTACCTGCTTGTCTGTCTGTCTGCCTACCTACTTACCTGCTTGTCTGTCTGTCTGCCTATCTTCTTACCTGCTTGTCTGTCTGTCTGCCTGCCTACTTACCTGCTTGTCTGTCTGTCTGCCTACCTACTTACCTGCTTGTCTGTCTGTCTGCCTACCTACTTACCTGCTTGTCTGTCTGTCTGCCTACCTGCTTGTCTGTCTGTCTGTCTGCCTACCTACTTACCTGCTTGTCTGTCTGTCTGCCTATCTTCTTACCTGCTTGTCTGTCTGTCTGCCTACCTACTTACCTGCTTGTCTGTCTGTCTGCCTACCTACTTACCTGCTTGTCTGTCTGTCTGCCTACCTACTTACCTCCTTGTCTGTCTGTCTGCCTACCTACTTACCTGCTTGTCTGTCTGTCTGTCTGCCTACCTACTTACCTGCTTGTCTGTCTGTCTGCCTACCTACTTACCTGCTTGTCTGTCTGTCTGCCTGCCTGCATATCTACCTGCTTGTCTGTCTGTCTGCCTACCTACCTACCTACCTCCTTGTCTGTCTGTCTGCATATCTTCTTACCTGCTTGTCTGTCTGTCTGTCTGCCTGCATATCTACCTGCTTGTCTGTCTGTCTGCCTACCTACTTACCTGCTTGTCTGTCTGTCTGCCTATCTACCTGCTTGTCTGTCTGTCTGCCTACCTACCTACTGTACTTACTGTACCTACCTGCTTGTTTGTCTGTCTGTCTGTCTGTCTGTCTACTGTATATGAAGAGTTCAGATGCAAAACCCCCTAACTCCACTTGACCACTTTTTGAGAAAAAGGCCATTTTTTATCAGGCGTTTACAGTGTTTTGATTTTAAACAGATATTTTAGACACGGCGGGGAACAGGTTTTATTTTATTTTTTCAAAAAAACATTTCATTTACATATTCTAGATTTATACAGGATTCACACCATATCATTAACTCAGTTTTCACAAAAATGGTGTTTAGGGGGTTTTGCATCTGAACTCTTCATATACTGTATGTCTACCAGCCTTACCTACCTGCTTGCTTGTCTGTCTTTCTGCCGATATACCTTTTTGTCTGTTTATACAGTATGTCTGCCAGCCTTACCTACCTGCTCGCTTGTCTGTCTGCCTACCTACCTACCCTCTTGCTTGTCTGTCTGTCTTTATGCCTGCCTACCTGTCTGTCTATTTTCCTACAAATGTGTCTGCCTACCCACTTGCTTGATTGTTTGTCTGTCTGTCTGTCTGTCTGCCTGTCTGCCTGTTTATATGTCTGCCAGCCTGCCACCATGTCTGTCACCCTGTCTTGTCTGTCCAGCCAATGTGTCTGCCTGCCTTCTTGTCTCTCTCCCAACTGTGTCTGTCTGTGTGTCTGCCTGCATGTACAGTACAGTATATCTGCCTGTCTGTCTGTCTCTGTCTATCTATTTGTCTCTCTGCCAGCCTGCCTCCTCTGTCTCTCGGTCTCTCTCTCTGTCTCTCTCTGTCTCTCTCTCTCTCTCTCTCTCTCTCTCTCTCTCTCTCTCTCTCTCTCTCTCTCTCTCCCCCTCTCTCTGGTTCATCCTCTCTCTTGCTCTCGCTCTCCGTCTCTTTCTCTTTCTCTCTTTTTCTTTCTGATCTTTCTCTCTCCTTCTCCCCTGTTGTCTCTTCTCTCTCTCTCTGTCTCTGTGCTTGGCCTCAGCCTAAAGCCTAAAGCCTCTGCAGCACTCGCTCCCTGTGTGTGCTTGGTTCTAATGGAGCATGAAGTGGTGCTCTAGAGATGTCTGCCGAGACCAGACAGCATCTCGCCCACATCTCGGGGTTCATCCCTTCAGCACTGATCCCGGTAGGGAGACGCCGTGGGAATGTTAGATGAAATGGATTCTAAGCGAGGGGTGTGTCTGTGTCTGTGTCTGTGTCTGTGTCTGTGTCTGTGTGTGTGTTTTGCCTTTCATTTCCTGCATTGCGTTTTCGAAAATATCACAAATATCCGCTCCTCCGAGGTGTGTGTGTTTTCACTTGATGGAAATAGTCATTTACTTGTCAGTCAATTGTCGTCGCAGCATGAGGTCTTTGTTTGGAATATTTCAGTGCAGTTAATTTGGGTAGTCTGAATTGAAGGAGATACTTAGCATACACAGACACACACAACCCCCCAACCCCCCCCCCCACACACACAAACAGACACACACACAGACGCGTACACACGCGCACACACACACACACCATATGCATGCATGCACTCATACACACAAAGATGCATAAAAATATATAAATAAATATGGACCCACAAACAGATAGCACACACACACTGTTGTTGTGGCAGAAGAGAGGTGTGAGTTTTGGAGTAAGGAGTGGGAGAGGCCTGGCATGCGTGATGGAGGAGGCAAAATGGGCTCAGTTTGAAGATGTGATGAAGAAGCAGAGAGAGAGAGAGAGAGACATCCATCTGTCAGAGCCACAGTAGTAATGTGCTTTCTGAAGATTACCCATCTCTCTCTCTCTCTCTCTCTCTCTCTCTCTCTCTCTCTCTCTCTCTCTCTCTCTCTCTCTCTCTCTCTCTCTCTCTCACACACACTTACTCTCTGTCTCATATTCCCTCTATCTCTCATACACACACACACGTTCAGACAGAGAATGAAACATGCATGCACACACACACACACACACACACACACACACACACACACACACACACACACACACACACACACACACTCAGAGGCTTATTTCGCACCTCTGCTGTCACGTCTTTCAATCCCCCTCTGGCTCCCTCTCCAAATGATTGGGACGCTTCCCCACCGCTTGGTCAGGGAAAAAAGAGATCCTATTGAATCATGAGACTGGGAGAGAGAGAGAGAGAGAGAGAGAGAGAAAAAGACAGGGGGAAGCGATAGACCGAGAGGGAAAAGAGAGAGAGGGAGTGAGGGATGAGGTAGGTAGAAAGGGGGAGAGATTGAGTATGGAGATGGGGAGGAGTAGTGGGACATTCCCACCCCCCTCTGCCGTGATTTATGACACGCATGCCAATTCCGTCTGAGCGCTTTATTGTTTTTCCCTGGGAAGGAAAAAAAAAACAAGTTATGGATGCAAATCATTTCAAAACGGGCGACCACACCTCTTTCTCTCCTCCCCTTTCTCATATCTCACATCTCTCCTCCTCTCCTCTCCTCCTCCTTTCCTCCACCTTTCCTCCTCCTCCTCCTCTTCCTCCTCTCCTCCTCCACCACTTTGAAATATTCTCCCATCCCTTGTTCCTTTTCTCCAGCCCTCCATGATGTGGCTGTGATGTCTATTGTTTTTTCCCCTTGTTCATTATTGAGCAGTCATTTCCAATGATGTGAGGGAGCTCAAGGCAAGGAATAGGAAGCTGGGAAGATGCCAGTTTATCTATCTCAGGAATAAATTAATCAGCCCAACCTTTTTCCTTTTAAGCCTATTTTTGTCAATCTGGCATTTGGTCAGCATCTCTCTTTCTCTCTCTCCCTCTCTCTGTCTGTCTCTCTCTCTCTCCCTCCCGCTTTCTCTGTATGTCTTTGTTTCTCTCTCTCATTTTGATCACTCTCTCTCTTTCTATTCTTCTTGCTCTCTCTCTTTTTCTGTCTTGAAACTTCTCTCTCTCTCTTCTTGTTTTCATCCCTCTCCTCCTCTCTTCCCTGTCCCTCTACCTCTCTGTCTGTTTCTCTCTCTCTCTCTCTCTCTCTCTCTCTCTCTCTCTCTCTCTCTCTCTCTCTCTCTCTCTCTCTCTCTCCCCCTCCATCTCTCTCTCCCTCTTCAGGAGGTGTCCGTGACATTGTGTTTGACAGCTTCTGATTCCCTTGTCAACACTGATTTGAGCGTGGACGCTTTACATACACACCTGTTAGGGCACACACTCGCGCCGTGTGTCTACGCGCGCGTCGGGAGAGTGTGTTCCTTCATTAGCCACGTGATTGCCACTCATCAAAGTCCCGACGCACTGTGGCCAATCCATTCCATTCCTTCAATTTAGCGCCAGTCTAATATGAAACAGGAAATGAGATGGACCCAAATCAGGCCGCTGCTGGTTTGAACAGGATCGCCCCGGAGACCTTGCTTTCCTATGGGCTGTCATCATCTGATATGTTGAGGTGACTACATGCTAGGTGTCGAAGGGGAGTATCAGGTGAGACGGCACAGGGATGGTTATTTTCTTTTAAAGTGGAACGGGTGGAGGGGGGGGGACACGTGCGTGTCCTGAGAATCAGGTCAGTTGTATGATTTGGATCCACACACACACACACACACACACACACACACACACACACACACACACACAGCGTGCCAGACATAAGTTATAGTTACATTTGACTTCTACAGTACTGTATCTAAAGCAATCAGTTGAATATTATTGTAATATCATTTTTTTAAACAATATGGACCTTATATTTCCTAGGGGGCATATGGAACCAATCATGCTTGTCCACTCCGTGCAGTGCAGTGCATACTGTCTTGTCAGCGTATATATTTGCTCCCTCCGCGGACATCTTAGACTCCCCGTGTCGATCTCATCATGCACCGTCTGACTCGTTTGTAGTAAATGACCTTAACAAGCAGCTTTGGCTCTGGAGGTAGATATATGGGTCCGGCTATTCCCACCGGGCCTGTGCCGTCCGCTCGGGTGATGGACTGGAACAGGAGCGGCCCTGTTGAATGACCCTTCTTCATTAGTAGTATTAATCCCTTATGAGTTTTCGTATTGATGTTTTTATTGATTACCTCGTTAGATGGGAGTGGAGGGACGTCAAGTGTAGGGTAGAACAGCACAGGTCAGTCTTTTAGTGCTTGCCACTGGGCAGACAAGAAAAATGAATGTGTGTGTGTGTGTGTGTGTGTGTGTGTGTGTGTGTGTGTGTGTGTGTGTGTGTTACCTAACCTCTGCAGAGTGGATGATTGTAATAATAAATCAGCATTTATTTTTTATGTGCAGTATTTTTTTCTTGTGTTGTAAAGGGGTGAAGGTATACTGCCTGCTTTACTTGTCTAAATGTCACCCTTTGAGACATGTGAAAGCGTGTTTTTTTTCCCAGTCAGACACAACAATTGTATTATGATTACCCTTCCAACTGCAATCACGTCAGCAGAACGAGAAAAAAAGGCTAAAGGTTTCAGCTACAAGTGCATTTCACTCAAAGCTACCTACTGCAAAATGACTTTATTGTTATATTTTGTTTACCTGTCTTGATGTTTAGAATAGAAACCAGTGTCTTGCACTGTTCCAGCTGTCAGTCTACAATACCGGCAGTGTTTTCTTTCTTAAAGCCATTTTTAGAAGATTGACATAATCATGCCATAAAGATGTCATGGCATAAACCATCTCCTCATGATTTTGACATCTATTTAATGTCTTATAATAAATCAGGACTGACTATGGCGAATGACTTGAGTTAAAGCGCTGCAGAAAAATCTTGATTTATCTCAATAATGCTTATGGGCGTGCTGCTGACATTTCCACACTGCATAATTTCAGCTTGTCCATTGCCTTTGTGGTAGAGGTCTTTATCATGTGTAAGATTGCTTTGTTTTGCATGTTTTGTGTGTTTTGTTTGTATGCGTTTGTTGTTCATGTGCAGTTGAATGGTATTCAAGTCTTATTTGTATGGTAGAAGTTGCATGTAATCTGTTTTCATCACTCTTACCAAATCATGTTCAGTGAAATTGTACTCGTATCAAGTGTGTGATTGTGGTAGGTGTCTTTATCTAATACACTGCGACTGTGTGTGTGTGTGTGTGTGTGTGTGTGTGTGTGTGTGTGTGTGTTGTTTCTGTCCTCTAGTTTTACTTTATTTGCTATAATTTGTCCTCACCATGGGACTTCATCATGCTTTGTTAGGTTCTGTTGGATATTCTTAGCTCAGTCTGAATGCTGTGTGTTTGTGTGTGTGTGTGTGTGTGTGTGTGTGTGTGTGTGTGTGTGTGTGTGTGTGTGCGTGTGCAATCTTTTGTCCTTGCCTCAGCTTTGTCATGCTCTATAAGGTTAAAACATTCTCTGCATGGTGTGTGACACGCTGTGATCTCACCCTGTGTGTGTGTGTGTGTGTGTGTGTGTGTGTGTGTGTGTGTGTGTGTGTGTGTGTTTCTGTCCCCCTGCAGCTGGTTGCAGTGTTTGAGGAGCTGGATATCCAGCAGAGGGCAGCAGTGAGCCCAGGGGGCAGCGTGGCGTCCGGCCGCTCCAGCTCCCCAGACCGGCCCGACCCCGAGCTCAGCGCTCTCATGCCGGCCAGTGGCAGCGAGATCGAGGTGACCAGCTCTGCCCTCAAGTCCAGTACGTATCCCACCTCTCGAAAGTCATCTACCGACCTCTCAACGCTCACTCTTCCATCTCACTCCTGCTTTCACGGTTGAGTTTCAGTGTTTAGTGTGTGCTTATATGTGGTCTCTCTCTCTCTCTGTGTGTGTGTGTGTGTGTGTGTGTGTGTGTGTGTGTGTGTGTGTGTGGCATCATGAAGATTGGTGGTGTCCTTGCCTGCTCAGAGATAGTCCAAATGTGAAAACAATACATTTAATGAAAGTCTGTCCATTGATGTGTGTGTGTGTGTGTGTGTGGCATCATGAAGATTGGTGGTGTCCATGCCTGCTCAGAGACAGTCCAAATGTGAAAACAATACATTTAATGAAAGTCTGTCCATTGATGTGTGTGTGTCAACTACTGTGTGTGTGTGTGTGTGTGTGTGTGTGTGTGTGTGTGTGTCTCAACTACTGAACAACATGCCCTTTCTCTGTTGCTCTCCCTATTCTATTTTTCTCTCTTTGCCAATTAAGAACCAGGCTTCCATGTCTTCCTTCTAAAAAGTTGAACTCTGGGGCTGCTGGGGGTATACCGGTACAGCACTCGCTTAAATTAGACTTAAGGCTCAGAGTGAGCTTATGCCTATGGGCTTCAGAGAGTTTCCCCTGCATTGGGCCTCTGATGGAATAACGTCTGAAATTAGCACGCTGAATATGAGCAGTCTGACAGGATTAATGTAGGCCTATACTGTAAGGAATGTGAGGATGTCAAACTAGGGCAAATTAGGAGTATGTTTTTTATTTTAATGTGACTTGTTTCAACTTTTAAGGCATACTGTAAAACTCTTTCACTTCAGTTTAACTCTTTGTAGTGGTTATTCATTGTATATTTGTTGAGTTTTTTACTGATGGGATTGTGTGTGTGTGTGTGTGTGTGTGTGTGTGTGTGTGTGTGTGTGTGTGTGTGTGTGTGTGTGTGTGTGTGTGTGTGTGTGTGTGTGTGTGTGGGAGAGAAATGAGGCGAGCTGGTGAGATTGAGATCAGGTTCATGAGCGGTCAGTGGTTTTTCCAAATTTGCCTGTCTGGGGCAGCTTAAACAAACACTACATTTCCCAGATGCCCTAGCATGGGCCATCAGCAGCAGTCTAAGCTCAAAGGCGTGACCGTGTAGAATGGCTGTAGCAGCTTTGTACTGGAGCCTCGTAGTAGTGTTTGGAAGCCTTTCTTTGTTTTGCCCGTGTGTGTGTGTGTGTCATAGGTGCATATGTGTGTGGTGCTATCATCAGAACAGGTGTCCATGCCTGCTCAGAGACAAAGCCCAAGTGTGTAAGCAAAACAGTTCATGAAGGTGTGTGTGTGTGTGTGTATCTATGACTCAACACATGGCATAACTTGGCATGGCACAGAACACATCAATACATTTGAGAGAGAGAGAGAGAGAGAGAGAGAGAGAGAGAGAGAGAGAGAGAGAGAGATGGTTTGGATGAGCCTTGCTAAAGTGTTCTCAGTGGCATAGTGACTTGCTGCTCATGGGAGTTTGCCCAGTGGTGAGCTCATCTGTAGTAACACATGCGTGTGTATTCACAGCCAAGGAACAATACGACTGAGACGGAGAGGCAATGAAGGGTAAAAGTGTGGAAAAAAGGATTGAAGCTCCCAAGAAAAAAAACCCTTGCTTATATGTGTGTGTGTGTGTGTGTGTGTGTGTGTGTGTGTGTCTATGTCTTTGATGTGCGACTCTGAGACATCATCCTCCTAAAAAGGCCATAGTCCCCCCCCCCCCCTCCACTACCACCCCCACCATAATGAGCTAAAGTACGGCATCCTTTAGAGCACTTCCCTTTCAGACCAGCTGTGCGACTCTAAGCCTATCTCCTTTAGGGCGTGACTGACAGCCTGTCGCCTGTCAATCAATCTCTCACTTACTCATGCCCAACCCCACGCCTCCCTTACCTCCCCCACCCCACCCCACCGCCCCCTGCTCCATATCTCCTTCCTACCACCCCTTCAGCTGTGCTCTATCTGCCATTCCATTTTCCAACCCCCCCTTCAATTTTGGGGTGACCCAGAACAACCTCCTCCATCTTGGGAACCCCCCCGCCACCTGCCAGCCAGCCAACCATCCATCCATCCAGCCAGCCAGCCAGCCTTCCCTCCCCCACACATGTGGGTACCATGCTGCCCTCTGCCCCCTGTCCTATGCCCTACGCCGCTGCCTAAAAGCGGAGCGGAGTTTGGGTCTCCAGGCTGCGGCGGTGGCTGTGGTGGCTGGCTGGCTGCTCATTAGGGGTTCAAGCGTGGATGACCCACTTTTGAGAGTTTCTTAAACGCAGATGCTGGAGATGTTAAGCGCCTTTTCAAAGGCATGCAAATGCACAACAAACTGTTCTTCTACACATTTACCCTCCTCTCGCTGTCTGAAGTGTGAAGTTTACACACAGATGTACGCGCGCGCACACACACACACACACACACACACACACACACACACACACACACACACACACACACACACTGTGATATAGAATAATTTTTTTCATTTTTTTTTTTTTTTTTTTTTGGAAACATCCCACCTGCAACATCTCAGTGCAATGCACGCATACTAACACAAACACACATTTTCTCTGATGCACGCATATGTACTAGCTTCCTGATGTGACTGCACTCACTCACTCACTCACTCACTCACTCACTCACACACACACACACACACACACACACACACACACACACACACACACACACACACACACACACACACACACTTTCTTCTGCAACTTCTAATGACCACCCCTCTCCTTCCCCCTCTCCTTCCTCTGGTAACTGGATTACCAGATCTAGTCAGTGAGAAGGCAGCTCAGTGTGACGCTCCATTTAAATGGCCTGCCTTTCTTAACCAGCTCTTAACCCCCCCCCAAATACACACAACCCACAACCCCCTCCCAGCATCTCTGCATGGCCCTGCTTCCCCCAGCTAATTCAGTTAGCCACTGACCTCCTGCAGCACCTTTCCCTGGAGCGAGACTGATTGAATAAGGGCTTCCTTTGTGCCATCCGCAACACCCCTGCGTCCAAATTAGAAGCGCACACACACACACACACACACACACACACACACACACACACACACACACACACACACACACACACACACACACAGACATTTGCACACAGTAAATGTGGCCCTGTCCACACAGGGGCCAGTCATTTGGCCCTGTGTGTCCCACCGCTTTAAGCCCATTGGGCACGGTTGGCTTTGTTGCAGCGTGAAACGTGTAATGGAGCATTTCGTGAATGGCGTGTTGGTATCGGAGGCGAAGGCAGCTGCCGCCGCTGCCCCTGCCGCTGCTGCTCCGGCGGGCCCTTGTCTGTAAGTGGTATTGTGGGCAGGCGTAAGTGATTGAGTACACACACACACAAACATCTGCTCGGCTCCGGGTGTAAACGTTACATCTGTGTGTGTCTTTGTCTGTGTCTTTGTGTGTCGGCGAGTGCGTACGTGCGCATGTCTGGGACAGGTGTTTTGTCACAGCATGTCTGCCGTGTATGTGTGTGTGTGTGTGTGTGTGTGTGTGTGTGTGTGTGGGACAGTTGTATAGTCCTAATATGTATGCCATGTCAAGTGAGACTCTTGAATGCACAAGTCTGAGTGTGTGTGTGTGTGTGTATGCGTCTCTGTCTCTGTCTCCGCATGTCGCCCAGCTACAAAAGGACAGGTGGGTGTTCCGACTGCGTCTGATCTCAGCAAATGCCACCTGCTGCCCGGCCAGCTGGCCTGGGATCAGCCTAGAAGCTGCTAGCGTGCATCAGCTAGCAGTCAAACACAGCCAGTCACAGCCAGGCATCCATTTCAGGCACCTCAGCCAGGAAGCCTTTAACCGTATATATACACACTGTACATCTATTCCCTGATTGGCAGCGGGTTTCCAGTCTCCATCTCAGCCATAACTTTCAACCCCCTTAAAACCGACTGCGGCTCCAGGAATTCCCTTAATAGCTCACCTCTTCCCCCTCCTAAATCCCGATCTAAACTTTTTATGAGCCGAGTGTATATGCGGCAAAAAAGTCTCTCATTTTAAAGCCGAAGAGCTCTGTGTTCAGTTTTCTCTCTCTTTCTTTTTTTTCTTTTTTTTTTTGGCGCCCGCTCCCTTCATCTTCTCACTAATCTCTTCCATATTTGCTTTACTGCCTACATTCCTGCCACCCATAAAAGCCACGTTTTTAAAGTGAGCCGGCTGGGCCACAATATCTCCACCACTCTCCCCAGCCGAGGGCTTTTAAAATGCATTGGTGATGCGTGGCGTGGCACTGCACTTTCATTGAAGCTAGCGAACGCTAATATTTTACCTCAGGTGGCCCCATTTTAGGAATGCCAGAGCCACCGTTTATTATGCTGGGAGGTGAAAAATAAAAAAAAAGTTACCATACCCAGATGCCTAGTTTAGTATGTTACATTTAGAGCTCATGTGTACCTCTGTGCGTGTAAAGCTGTAGAGTTAGAGAGAGAGGGAAAATTCTAAAAATTACTGGCCTACCATTCAAGGTAATGGCTATTTTGATAGTCCATTGTCTTTTCCTCTATACTTCATTCTAGTTATGTTCAAATAGAAGTACCACAGTTTTTTCCCTTTCTCACTGATGAGCTGTAGACTCCCTTTTTGATGAATTATCCTGAATCATTCTTGAATCAAAGTACTTTTTTTTTACCCAGGAAAGTGTCCCCTTTTTCTCTTTGTCACCTTCCCTCCTTGTGGGCCTTGGTGTAGAGAGTGTGTAGTGTTGGAAGTTGACCTCAGTAAGACACCGAGGCCAGAGGTTTGTGTCCAGCCTACTCAACACTGGTCGTATTAATATTGCACACTGCTGGAGCCTCTGCTCTTTCTGTATTCAGCTGTGGCAGTAGATGCGACTGCAGCAGCAGCAGCAGCAGCAGCAGCAGGAGCAGTAGGCATAGGATCGCTAGCTGGAGAGGCAGGCACCATCCTTCACTCCCAGAGACTGTGTGAGCTGACTGCATGGAGGGCCGAGGAGGGGAGGGGAGGGGAGGGGAGGCGGGCCAGACCAGGGGTGGTGATGGGGCCTCAGTGAGTCACAGTGGGATGATTAGAACCGCATCGATTCCCCTGACCTGCTCTCACCCATCACCAATACTACTCTCTTCTCTCTTCTCTTCTCTTCTCTTCTCTCTGCTCTCTCTCTCTGTGCTTCTTCTTTCCTCTCTTTCCTCACTCTTTTTCCTCTTCCACTCTCCTCCTCCCCTCTTCCTCTTCTTTCTCTCTCCTCTTTCTCCACACTTCTCCTCCCCTCTGCTTCTTCTCTCCCTCTCTCCTCTCTTCTTGCTCCTCTCTTCTCCTCCTCCTCCTCTCTCCCCTTTCCCTCCCTCCCTCCCCTCTCTTTCTCCTCTCTTTCTCCTCTCTTCTCCTCCTCTCACCCCCCTCTCTCCTCTCTCTTTTTCTTTCTCTCTCCCTTCCCTCTCAGCCACTGCCAGCGGGAGAGTCTCGCCGTTTCTCTCCAACTCCCATGAGCCCCTGCAGCGGCCAGAGGAGGAGTCTGGGATTGATCAGAAAAGAGGGATTACGGGTGGAGAAGAGGAGTCATCTCTCTCTTTTCATCTCTCTTCTCATCTCTCATCTCTCTCTCTCTCTCTCTCTCTCTCTCTCTCTCTCTCTCTCTCTGTCTCTGTCTCTCTCTCTCTCTCTCTCTCTCTCTCT
Source organism: Sardinella longiceps (assembly GCA_027497455.2). Taxonomy (NCBI): domain Eukaryota; kingdom Metazoa; phylum Chordata; class Actinopteri; order Clupeiformes; family Clupeidae; genus Sardinella; species Sardinella longiceps. The sequence continues at coordinate 21,206,680 of JAODXP020000031.1, forward strand.
CTCTTTCTCTCTTTTCTTGCACTCTGTCTCTCTCACCTCTCCCCTCTCTCTGGAGTTGTCAGCCTCAGATACAAGCAATAAGCCATTGCTAACCACCTTATCAATTAGATCTAGATGCAATCATTAAGCACATTACACCTAAATGACCCAAATAAGACTACACACACACACACACACACACACACACACACACACACACACACACACACACACACACACACACACACACACACACTTATGTTCTCGTTTTTTTGACTCACACAATCTCACAAACACACACACTTCTGCAAATATGGCTGCAATGCAAGTCATGGCGCCTTTGTGTTTGTGAGGACACAGAGATACACATACTGACAGTGGATTTCACATGGTCATTTCCTAACCGTTTTATCACACACACACACACACACACACACACACACACACACACACACACACACACACACACACACACACACAATCGTCCTTCATTCATTCCTTCTTCCACTGAACCCTGGCCTAACTGTGCTTTCCCCTTCCTGTCATGGGGTGTGTGTTCGCCTTGGCCAGCAGATGAATTAGGAGAACTCCGGCACAGAAAAGTAATGACTCGTGACCCTTGGAATCTGCTCACTTGACCCTCCTTGGACCGCCGTGTCCTTCCGTGACCCTCCTCGGGGGTCAGGGGTTCAAGAGGATTCACCCCCGTTGTGCTGCGTTCCATCGGCAGACCTCCAGAGGGCGGTTGATGTTTTTTTTTTTTTCCCAGGGTGCACTGCATTGGATGGGCGAAAGCAAGGATGTTTGATAGAGTGCTGTTGTTTAACCACTGTGAACCAGCTGCGCTGGTGGTCCTTTTACACACACACACACACACACACACACACACACACACACACACAGAGCACACACACACAGAGCACACACTCCTCATTCACTCTGTCCATGGCCTGGGAAAGTAAAATATAAAGGGTTCATTCATGCTGTTCATTCAACAACAGCAAACTGTAGATGGTGAAGTTTGATGGGAATGTATGATGAATGGCTTGCTGGTTAATGTATACATTATGTATATACAAGATATAGTGTGGGCTTAAGTTGTTACATACAGATCGTTATGGTGACGCCCTGGTGTCACCCCAGCACCATAGCCATCTTTTGTGAACCTAGCATAAGTATTATTGTTTTTTCTTCTTCTTTCTTTGCAAAGGCTTTCTGTGTTTTCTAAGGGGAACCATGTAATTATAGAAACTTGGAAGAGCTGAGTAACATGCTGTTTATGTTCTGAAGAATGCATTCCTCTCCTGGCATGCTGCACACTGTGCAATGTCCACCAGCTTTGACTGCCAGAACCCTGCCCAGACCAGACCGAGGGAGAGTCTGGGTGGACACTGACAGAACGATGCCACACACACACACACACACACACACACACACACACACACACACACACACACACACACACACACACACACACACACACACACACACACACACACACACACACACACACACACTCCTGCCCTAACCCCTTAAGCAGAAGCCTTGAGTGCTGGAGGTCCTTTTATATGGTGGTCATAAGATGGTCATTTTGTGCTGTAGATGACCCCTCATTAAAGTCGCCCTGTCTGGTTTCTATACATGGCAACCTTTCTCCACCCACGGCTGCCGAGCTCCCAGTGGCTAGCTGGTGGTTATGAGCTCCAGTACAGTTATGATTCTGAGACAACACCAGCTGTACAGTAGGTTGTGTATACGCAATGGCAGAGAAGAATTTAGCTTCTCTCGCACTGTAATCCAGGTCTGTAACATTGGTCCATCTTTCTGCCATGTTTTTTTTTTCCAGTTCAATAGAATTATGGCTTAGTGCCCAAGCTGAGGTCCCGGTAGATGTCAGTATTATGTAAACATGCCACCCAAGGCTCCAGGCACCAGCCGGCTGGCTGCTACTGGTACGGATGTCTCTCTCAACAGCAGGTCACTCAGGCCGACGCCGAGATGCTTCTGTTTGTTTAACTGGCATAAACACGTACCAGCCTCAGACCAGCATCAAGGGCCTGTGTGTGTGTGTGTGTGTGTGTGTGTGTGTGTGTGAGAGTGAGTGTTGAAAATGACCTCTTCCTTAACCCCCCGCACACATAAAACGGAATTGGTTTGGCCCCGAGCTGCCAACAGACGTGTAAACACAGCCGAACGCGTGGAATTCGCCTGCAAGTGCCTCCACTGTTTTTCGCCCAGACTGCGGAGGTCCGAACGCTCCCCGAGGCTGGACACCATGCATCATCCCGTCCGTATATATTTAGTCCCGAAAAACACCCTGACCCATTTGAACCTGATGGGGTCCAGCATGGTGTGCTGCAGTGTGGCGTGGCGTGGCGTGGCTTGGTGGGGCGATGTTCAGACTTGTAAATATAGGGTGGGGCTCCTCTGTGTGTCTGGGACGGGGTTGTTCCTCCCTGGTGCTGGTGCTGGTGCTGTTGCTGGTGCTCGCTCTCCACTGACCTTGGTGTCACACAGGACCAGGTGTGGCCGAGAGGGTGGAGAAGGAAATTGGGTGTTTTTTTTATTTTTATTTTTATTTTATTTATGTGTGTGTGTGTGTGTGTGTGTGTGTGTGTGTGTGTGTGTGTGTGTGTGTGTGTGTGCGTGTGCGTGTGCGTGTGTGTGTGCGTGTGTGTGTGCGTGTGTGTGTGCGTGTGTGTGTGTGTGTGTGTTTGTTTTTTAGCCCCTGGCGGTGGCCTGCACTGTGTTGTCTTTTCATCACTAGCCTCCTCTTGCCTGATGTCCACTCTTAAATTGGCTACCACTGACTGGTTTTGTGTGTGTGTGTGTGTGTGTGAGAGAGAGAGTGTTTGTGTGTGTGTGTGTGTTTGTTTGTTTGTTTGTTTGTTTTCAGCTCCCATCTAAGTCCCTGCACTGTGCCGTCATCTCTCCTCTCCCCTTATCTTGTCTGTGTCTCACATCATAGCAGTTTCCCTTGTACTCGTCCCTCCAAAAGATCTCTCAGCATGCCCCCCCAAATAACACCTTCACCACCACACCACCACCATACTCTCCACTCTCTCCTAAAACTTCCTCTCGAAACTCTTTTGCCTTTGTCCTTGGCTAACCGATGGTACTCTTGTCCAAAGACTTTCACTTCTACAACCTAAACTTTTGTCCCTGAGAACTTTTTTCTTTTGATCTGGGCCGCCCTTCCAAAGTGTCAACGTGTCCAAAGTCCAGAAATCCACTCGGTGATACCAGATGATGGATCGCCCCAAATCAGCTTTCTCTTGACGCTCGATAGGTCAATAATGCATGAAGCAAATGCACAAAAAAAAAAGCAGGCGAAGGGGGGGGGGGAGACATCCCAGCTCCAATTTGCCCTCATTACTGCCCTGAGTGAATTTGTGCCTCAGAGTGCTTGGCTGCCCATCGATAAGGCCGCTTGATTGATTTGAGGGAAGATTTGAGTGTAGATGGGTAGTGATTGAAGTGATTACGAGAAAGTGCGTGCCTGCAAGTGTGTGTGTGTGTGTGTGTGTGTGTGTTTGAGTGTGTGCGTGTGTGGTGAGTTTGTGATGTTTACTAGTCTAAGGGTCTCGCTTACTCATTCAGACTCACTCACTCACATCCTCACCCTCTCTCACAGACACTCTTTCACGCATTCACTCGTTCACTCTTTTTCTCTCTCTCTCTTACACGAACACACACACACAGTCATATACTCAATTACTCTCTCAGTATCTCTCACTCACTCACTACACACACACACACACACACACACACACGCTCACGCTCTCTTTCACTCTTTCTCTTTCTCACACACACACACACACACACACACACACACACACACACACACACACACACATTCATCCTCTCTCTGTATGTCCTCCTGTTATCTACCCATGATGCTGTCCCTTCATCCGTAAGATCAGTGGCCTGACTCTCTCAACACGCCCTCCCTACACTCCCTGATTAAAGCACCACACACACACACACACACACACACACACACACACACACACACACACACATACACACATATACACACAACCTCTCACCACTACGAGCGCTTAGATTACCCCCACAGCATTTGCTCAAAGACTTCACCCTCCTATCAATCTTATTTCAAGCTGGGTGAATTTGAGGTACTTGGAATGCTTCAGATCTATTTTTTAAACGCAGTTTACCACCGCGGAGATATTCTCACACGCGTCTCATTTTCATTTCCTTTTGTTGTATTTTTAGTGACTCCCCGGAGGGCTTTGACAAACACACACTGCGAGGGGAATATTGCATAAATCCTAACGTCTTCCTCTGTTCTCTCTCTCACACACACACACACACACACACACACACACACACACACACACACACACACACACACACACACACACACACATACACACTCTGTTTGCGATCTCGATTGAATCTTGTTTTTAATAAGATTGTTGTGGTGATCAATGACAAATTTGCGCCCGCTACACTCAATTTGGGTGAAGGCGAGGCAGAGGATTTGGCTCTCTGTGTCATTAGGAAATGAGTGCGATGGAGAGAGAGAGAGAGAGAGAGAGAGGTAGCTGTGTG
>JAODXP020000031.1:21221233-21226233 GCA_027497455.2 Sardinella longiceps
ACGAAAGAATAGTTTTCGCACCCCTATCAGCATGTTTTTATTTCTCTCTCTCTCTCTCTCTCTCTCTCTCTCTCTCTCTCTCTCTCTCTCTCTCTCTCTGTATGTGTGTTTCTTTCCCTTCTATGCTCGTGTGAGCAAAGTGCTCTCTAATGGGACATAGAAAAAAGAGGATGGAGAGAAAGAGAGGGAGAGAGAGAGTGAGTGAGAGAGGAGGAGGAGGAGGGGGGTGAGGCAGGGAAGGAGGGATTGAGGGATTGAGGGAAGAAAAAGAGAGGCAGAGGGGCACAAACAATAGAGGGTCCTCCATGGAGCATGTGTCCCACAGAGGATAATCGCGTGATGGCCTCAGAACTAGGTCACTTTTTGTGTGTGTGTGTGTGTGTGTGTGTGTGTGTGTGTGTGTGTGTGTGTGTGTGTGTGTGTGTGTGTGTGTGTGTGTGTGTTTGAGCTCCACATCACATGTGAGGGGCAGAAGGGTCCTGGGTGCTCAGTGGGTGGGTGGGGAGGTGGGTAGAGGTAGGTGGGGTCTGTATGGTGGCCGTGTGTGTGTGTGTGTGTGTGTGTGTTGGTGGATAGGAGGGGGGTGAGGTGGACAACAGCAGGGGGGCGCTGGTGGATCCCAGGCCCGGCAGCCATCATTAGACGAGTCCCAAACAGGGGGGGGGGGAGAAGGGAGAGAGAGAGAGAGAGAGAGAGCTTGAGTGACGAGGCAGAAGACGACTCCCCGACGACCGCTCCTGTAGTGGACCGCCGCCCCTCCTCACATCCGTGTGTAGATTGTTTCTCTCTCTTCGTCGTTTCTCACTCACTCACTCTTTCTTTCCTTTTTCTATCCAATCCTCTTTGAGTAGTTGATAGTATTTCTCCTCCATCTTCCTTTCCTCTTTGCTGTAGCTTTCACCCCTAGGCTCGGTGACTCTGTGTCGTGGGCCCTCGTTAAAAATAATGTGAGCGAGAGAGCGAGCGAGCGAGCGCGAGCGAGAGAGAGAGGGAGATGGACAGAGGGAGAGACTGACAAAGGGAACCTCGCGCGTCCGAGAGAGAGAGAGAGAGAGGCAGTGGGAGTAAGAGAGCGACTCGTTGCTCATCGGCCATTTTGATTTTCTAATTGTGTTAATGGACTAACGAGCAGCCTTCTAGTGGCCAAGGCAGCGGGGGTGGGGTTTTGGGGGGAGGACTTGGGAGAGAGAGAGAAAGCAGGTTTGGGGATAGAACGCTCTGGAACAAATGTATGTGCCTGTGTTTTATATGTGTGTGTGTGTGTGTGTGTGTGTGACAGGGGGCCAGCCATGTTGTCGTGAACCAGCCCCAGAGTAAGGGAGGAGTCATGGAGAGAGCAAGGAACCCCAAGGTTACCAACAGGTACGTTCAAAGGAGGTGTGTTTGTGTGTGTGTGTGTGTGTGTGGGAGAGGTGGAGGTGTTGCTAAGTGGGTTTGAGCGTGAGTGTGAATGTGGTTGATGTGTTGGTGGTGGTTTGGGCTGATCTGATTCTCTGTGTGTTGTTCTATAATATCTGTGTGTGTTGAATGTGTGTGTGTACTTTGAGGTGTTGATGCTAGCGGGTGGCACAGTACCTCACCTGTCTGAGGGTCTTTGTAGTGTTTATGCCACTGCTGTGTCTACGTGCCTCACGTGGGGCTCAACTTGACTTTGATGGGGGAAGGATTTGCATATTGACAAACCCTTCATATCTTCACGAGACACACACACACACACACCACACACCACACACACACACACACACACACACACACACACACACACAGGCTCACATATTCATACTTATTTGCTGACACACACCGCTTAATGAGCTGATCTGGGATTACACAGTGTCTTTGTTTTCCTGCTCATCACCGATTAGACCTGTCTCTCTCTTTTTTTGTGTGTGTGTGTGTGTGTGTGCGTGTGTGTGTGTGTGTGTGTGTGTCTCTCTCTTTCTGTTTTTTTTTTTTTTTTTGTGTATGTATGTATGTGTGTGTGTGTGTGTGTGTGTGTGTGTGTGTGTGTGTGTGTGTGTGTGTGTGTGTGTGAGCTTTCGCTTTGATTAGTGCATGTGTGTGTGTGTTGTGTTTGCCTGAAAATGTGAAGCCGAGTACATCTACATTTTTGTACGTTTTGTGCCACTGTATAGAAAGCAAGAAAAAGAGAGATATTTTTTTGATGGTGTCATTTTGATAAGATGGGGAAAATGCTCTGTTAAGCTGTGTGTGTGTGTGTGTGTGTGTGTGTGTGTGTGTGTGTGTGAGTATATGTTTACGTGTGTGTTTGAGTATATGTTTACGTGTGTGTGTGTGTGTGTGTGTGTGTGTGTGTGTGTGTGTGTGTGTGTGTGTGTGTGAGTGAGAGAGCGAGAGAGAGAGAGCATTATGAGTGTCTCCACGTGACAAACCTGGCTAACAGACCGTGGTCCCCACAGTGAGTGGTTTCCATGGCCACAGGGCTCAGTGAGAGCTCAGTGAGAGCTCGTCTCTTACTCCTCTCTCTCTCTCTCTCTCTCTCTCTCTCTCTCTCTCTCTCTCTCTCTCTCTCTCTCTCTCTCGATGGGTTTTGGGAGTCTTATCTCCCTCCCAGCGGTCATGTGACCTCCCCCAGAGGCTGATGGGAGTTTATCTCCTCCGCCTCCCCTCGCTGCGCCTGTCACTCAGGCTTAGAGAGAGGTGTTCTGCCCTACATACAAACAGGTGCTATAACGCCTTTATACAGCAGTAATAGCAAGTGTCCAAACCCAGCAGAAGTGGACAACCGTTGCTAATGTGATTTTTATTAAGGTCAATATTTACTTTTTATGTAGGGACTCTGGCTAAACTGGGGAAGAAGAGCTCCATTCCATTCCAAAGCCGTCATGTGCTTTTCTCAGTAGTCCAGTGAGGACTAGTAGTAAGTTAAAGGAATATACCGGAGTTTAAGCATAGTCCTGCTGCACGAGCCTTCTAACAGCAATATATTTTGCATGAAATGACAGAATTTCATACAGCACAGACTTAACGCGAATGCGAAACACTTTACATTGAGTCAATGTAACCTGAGATCTTACTTTCAGTTTCCAACAGTCAGGTCCCATTGATTCAGTGTAAAGTGCCTGTTCGCTTCTGCGTTCGCGTTCGGTCTGTGCTGTACCAAAATATTTTGTTCCACTCGCTAACTAGCGCATTTAGCAAGCTCTTTCAACAGGGCTATGCTTGAATTCACTCCGGTATTTTCCTTTAAATACAGGAATATTGCATGGGCTTCTCTTGTTCTTATCTTGTGTAGATGGATGGATGGATAGATAGATGGATAATAGATAGATGGATAGCTAGATGGATGGATGGATACTTTATTATCCCGTTGGAAATTAAGGAATTACTATGCTAATAATAAGTTATTGTAGCATCCCACCCATTTTTGTCCCTGCCTAATTTGCAAAAACATTTCAATATTTGAATACTATTTGCAGAACTTTCTAAGTCACTGGTATCTGGTCTCCACAGAAGTCATGATGGCTGTCACACTACTGACCAGTGAAAAAGACATTGCTCAGAATTGGCCTGATTGCCTTCATTAGTGTGGAGTAGGGGAAGCTCGCTCTGGTAAATCGGGCCCCAAATGCAGTCAGTCTCGTCTCGTCTCTGGACTGGCCTCACTCGGAACCGATCCCGCTAGGTGCATTGCCGGAGTCGAGCGGAGCGGAGTGGAGTGGCTGGTCTTTTGTTTGGAAGCTCTTTGGAGTTTTAAGGCTCAGCTTGAGCTCCCTCTTAGCCAGCCGAGAGTTATCGATTCTTAGCTTAGCGCCATGCTGGCGGTTCAGGCCCCCCTCGCTGGCGTGGTTCAAGGTTTTTTGGACGGGGAGGTGTTCGCTCGCTCGTTGGTACGCTCGCTCTCTTTCATCGGCTGTTTGTCAAAAGCGATCGAACACGAGCTATCTGTGTCGAGCTCTGTCGGCTACTCAAGACCGTTTGTAAGACTTGGGTTTGCTTTATTGTCTGTCTGTCTGTCTGTCTGTCTCTTTGTTTCATCCACTCTCTCTCTCTTTCACTCCACACACACTCAAAAGCATGGGTGCTTAATCGACTGATTGCTCACAGGCACACACAAGCACAAAAACAGTCTCTCTTTCTCTCTCTCTCTCTCTCACTCACTCACTCACTCACACACACACACACACACACACACACACACACACACACACACACACACACACACACACACACACACACACACACACACACACACACTAATAATCTCTCACACTCACTATGCTCTCTCATACACACATACACACATACACACACACACACACACACACACACACACACACACACACACACACAGCTTTACGTATGTACACACACGTACACACACACCTTAGTGGATTGCAGATGCTGGTTGTTGTTGTTTTGGATGGCTGCTAAAATTGGATTCTGTATGTGAACACACACACACACACACACACACACACACACACACACACACACACACACTCTCTCTCACACACACACACACACACACACACACACACACACACACACACACACACACACACGCACACACACGCACACTCTCTCACACACACACACACACACACACACACACACACACACACACACACACGCACACACACACACACGTGTTTTCTAACGAAGCCCCAGCAGGCCCTGATGAGCTTGTTTGCGGGGGCGCTGCTGCTCAGGAATGTAAATGTGGCCCAGGACAGCGCAGAGGGTGAATGTAAATTGGCTACAGGGGCAACATTGTACATGTGGAAATGCAAATAAGGGGAATATGAGAATGAATGGGAGTGTGTGTGTGTGTGTGGGGGGGGGGGTTGCTTGTGGTTGTGTCACAGAATTTTGAAAGGCCTGAGACTTTGGAAGGTGCTGTGTGTGTGTGTGTGTGTGTGTGTGTGTGTGTGTGTGTGATAGAGATACATGCCATATGTGAACATATGCTCGGAATGGCTAAGCCTTTAGAAGTTGTTTGGTCAGCTTTATTAGACATTTCCGTGCATCATTCTGGCACT
>JAODXP020000031.1:21236233-21238733 GCA_027497455.2 Sardinella longiceps
GGCAAGGGGCCGCAGCGAGAGCCCCCTGTCCAAGAAGGGCCCCCAACTCTCCACGCTGGTCAACCTGGCCAACAAGAAAGGAGGGAAGAGGATGAAGATAGACCTGAAGAAGGGTAAGAGAGGGAATAGACGTGGAGAGATGGAGAGAGTCAGATAAACAGATGGATGAATGAGTGTTGGATGTTGGAAGAAGAATGCATGACTGAATGACAATGCCCCCCCTCCCCCCTCCCCCCATGGCATGGATTAGCCAATCAAGAGGCCAATTAATGAAGTTGTTATCCCAAAGTCTCTGTGGTTTCTCTGATTAGGGCTTGGGATGGGCACTGGTAATCAGTTGCAGTGTAAATGAATGACAAAACTGTGAAGGAGTGAGGGACTATGAATATGTGAATATGTGTCTGGTTTGTGTGTGTGTGTGTGTGTGTGTGTGTGTGTGTGTGTGTGTGTGCTTGAGAGTATGAATCTATTAAAAGCGAAACGGTATATTGTCGTAAGGGGAATAAATGAGCCATAGCCCCTCGTTAATTATAATACGTGTAGACACCGCTGTCTGTAACACCTTTATTCTGTTAGCGTGCTAATTGGTCTATTTGTATCAGTCGTGTTTTTATTCGCTGGCCAATGAGGCATACAGGTGCCACATGACTGACATTAGAACCCCTTGATTGAACCTGTTCAGTGATCGCTTAATCCTTAGGGGCGATCTTCAGAGGGGGCATAAAACTGATCGGAAATCAGTTGTAAGGTGCATAAAGCGTCCGTGGGCGTAAAATTACATGGGATAATACACAGCTGATGTGCCAGTTTCATGGCCATTAGAGAAAAAAGGCCTCTTTCCCTCGGAGTCTATTAAATGGCTATTGATCAGGAGGTTGCTTAGGGGAATTCATTATACACGCTGAAGTAGAAAGAGAGAAGTAGAGGGAGGTAGGGAGGGAGGGAGAGAAGAGAGAGGTGAGCAGGGAGGGGGAGAGAGAGGGATGAAAAGAGAGCGGGAGGAGAGTTAGATGTATGGAGCCACCTTTGCAAGATGTATGGAGCCACCTTTGCAAGTCGCAGTAGAGCTAGATATGCAGAGCCACCTCTGCCAGTGCAGAGCAGCTTTGTGTGTTTAACATGCGGCGAAGCTGTGGTGTGTGATTTGGGCCCACTTGATATCTCTCTCTCTCTCTCTCTCTCTCTCTCTCTCTCTCTCTCTCTCTCTCTCTCTCTCTCTCTCTCTCTCAGTCTCTCCATCCTGCTCTCTCTATGCCTCTCTCTCTCTCTCTCTCTCTCTCTCTCTCTCTCTCTCTCTCTCTCTCTCTCTCTCTCTCTCTCTCTGTCTCTCCATCCTGCTCTCTCCTGCTCTCTCTCTCTCTCTCTTGCTCTCTGTCTGTCTCTCTTCTTTCTTTCTGTCTCTCTCTTCTCTTTTCTCTTGCCCTATCTGCTCTTGCTCTTTTCTTCTTCTTACATCATTTTCCGTCTTTCCTTTGTTTTTAGTTCTGCAGTGCTTTCTTCTCTCCTCTTCTTTCATGCTCTCCACCCCCTCTCTTTTCTTTACCTCACTTTTACTCGCTTTCTTTCTTTTTTTTATCCCCTGTGCCCTTCTTTCCTCTCCTCTCCTCCTGTCCCCCTTTCCCCTCTCTCTCTCTCTCTCTCTCTCTCTCTCTCTCTCTCTTGTGATTGACAGTCTGTCTCAGTTTAAAACATTAATGGAACTCAGTCAGGTGCTCAGCTGGGAGATGAGATTTTCATCAGTCGCCGTCTTTAGTATGCTGGATTGACTTTACCCCCGCCACTGCGCGACACCCACCTCCAGACACCTCTCGTTCGGTGTGTGTGTGTGTGTGTGTGTGTGTGTGTGTGTGTGTGTGTGTGTGTGTGTGTGAAAGAGTTCTACTGAGCTTCAGTAATCACAAATGTCCCCAGGGAAAGGTGAAACGAAAGGGAACGATATTTTTGGATGGCACCTGATGTGCCCCTCCCCCCTCGTCTTTCTTCTTTCCTGGTCACATCTTCACTCTCTCTCTCTTCAATCTCTCTCTCTCTCTCTCTCTCTCTCTCTCTGTGTCTGGGCCGTTCTCTCCACCCTTCTCTGTTGCCTGTGGTCCCTGAGGTGTGCCCACACGTGAAATTAAAGCCGGACGTTTCTAATCCTCATCAGAGGGGCGTGGATCAGCAGCCCCCCGCCCGCCAGTCTGAGAAAGACCACGCTGGAGAAGCAGCAGCTAGCATATTACCCCTCCACACACACACACACACACACACACACACACACACACACTAGCCAGCTCGCCTGCACTTAAGCCCAAATCGGGATGCACAGGCCTGGCTGACGAGCCTTGGCTCCCCCCCCCTCAGCCATCAGCCATGGAGCTTTTCCCTCCTCCCGTGGAGTCAGACGGGTCAGTCTGCCATGACTGGCCACAAACCCCCTGTTTTTTTCCCTCCCTTTTTAAACCTTTTTAGAGGTTATTGATTTCTGGAAGGTCCCCCCCCCCCTCCCACCCCCCACACC
>JAODXP020000031.1:21253733-21261233 GCA_027497455.2 Sardinella longiceps
CACACACACACACACACACACCATCACCCCCACCCCATCCATCCACGCCACTGATACTGGATCTGTATTGAACCCAGACCTTTCTCTGGCCCGGCTACTAGATCTCCGATCACAGCCCCTGTCCGTCACACACAATTCCTAGCCCTTGGCCGAGAGCGAGCGATTAGATGAACTCCATATGGGAGGCTTCCCAAAACACAGTGTTAATGTAAACTCTCCTCCGCTCCTCTACCTAAACTTACAGCAGCCCTTGATCCCCACTGGCCCCTCACAACTGTACTCTCCAATTTACAGCGCAGATCACGGGGGTTTGTTTGACAGGAGCAGCAAGAAAAACAGCAGGATCAGTTTTCCGCAAGAGCGGAATGTGTTAGTAATTTTCCATACCTTCCAGAGGGATGTGCTTGTATGGTGCGGTGCGGTATGAGAGCCATAGCCGCCATTAGTTCTGGGATTGGCGAGTGTGTTATCTTTATATAATAGAGTAAGCGTTCCCTTGCATGCATATCTCTGAATGGGCACAGATGTCATAGCAAATATTACCATTATTTATTAGGATTTTATTTGTGATGATTAACAGATGGTACTGTAGACATTAATATCAACCTTATGTAAGGGTGTTATTTTGTTGTTAGCATAAATACATCAACAGTCTGGGTTTGTTTAGTCAGATTATGCTGAAAACAGTATTTAATAAAACAATAATCCCTTCTGTCTGTCTGTCTGTCTCTCTCTCTCTCTCTCTCTATTTCTCGATTTTTTGGTCTCTGTCTCTTCCTTTTTTCATCCCTTGCTACCTCTCCATCCCATTTCCTCTCTCTTTACAGGATGGCCGTCTGCGCGTGAACGATCAGCTGGTGGCCATCAACGGCGAGTCGCTGGTAGGCCGCACCAACCACGACGCCATGGAAACACTGCGGCGCTCAATGTCCATGGAGGGCAACCTGCGTGGCACCATCCAGCTGGTCGTCTTACGCTCCCTTCTCCCGCCGTCCTCACCTGCCCAGGTAGGCATCACAACCACCACTACCAACATCGCCACTACCGTCTCAACGTACGGCCCTCCGCGTCCGCCTCTACCCTCGTCGGCCCTCATGCCAGTTCTTTTACCCCAGCGAGCGATGTCCACGCTCCACGGGGACGTCCCTCTGCTCCGACGTAGTGCCACGGAGCCTGGCCCCAGGCACTGGAGTAGAAGTCATACAGGCCCCCGCTACAGACCTAACACACACTACAGACTCTCTGGGGGTCTCTGAGTTCAGCCGCAAGAAAGTTAAAGCATGAGTATGAGCGTGTGTGTGTGTGTGTGTGTGTGTGGTGTTCTCAGTAGAGCAACGCCATTGAACCAGATGATCCCAGTTATCAGTTCCACTCTCTGGCTGTGTTCATTTAAAATAGGAACTGGGAAAATACAGAGGGAAAGACTGTTTACTTTCCAGCGGAGAGTCAGTCCTCAGCTTTTTTGCCTGTGAGTTTGGAGACCGCTGAAGAGGTCTTTAAAAGCCATTTCACAGTCATGCCACACCTAGCAGATGCGCTGGCATAGGTTATAGGCACGCAACTGCTGTGTAGAACGGTGGAGGGCAAAGCCTTTGGTGCAAAGCCTTAGCGCTTGGCTCAGGAAGGTGGGTCTTCCCACGAGGCGATGAAAACATTCTGAGGTTAGAAAGTAAATTTCCAGACACATCCTCCAGCTACAAAAAAAAAAAAAAAAAAAAAGAATGAAATAAAAAAAAAAAAAAAAACGAAAAACACTGAGCCAGCTTCTTTTTAGTCATTAGCGGAGTCATTTGCTGCCCCCGCTTTCGGCATTGGCGGCGATTAGTGGATCCAGATGGCGCAGACAAAAGTTGCTGGGTGCTGGGACTTCTACCTGGACCCCTCCACCACCACCACCACCACCACTACCATGTCTGAGGCCATGAATGATTTCACATTCACACTATGCCCGCAGGCATCCTGTTGTTTTTGTCATACGCAGTAGTACAACATAAGCGCTTCTGTCCTACTTTGCCATTTCCAATGATGTCACTTGGAGCATAGCCAAGCCAACACTGACATGCCCTGAATGTTCTGGAATCAGCATTTGGTATTTGTTGCAAACACCAATGATATGCAATATTTATTAGCAGTCGTTGTATTATTCTTTTTTTCCCCTCCATTATTTCGGGAGCCGCTTAGCTCTCAAATCACTGTTTCTGGGCCTTGTCTTACCTGACACACATGGTTGCTAATTTGCTAACCGTCTCTCACTTGTTTCTGCTTTTATTCTGCACTGTTGTCACATTTTTCCCTACCTGCTCTAATCAAAGCCTTAATCTTGTCTAATCACAGGTGTCTCTGAGTGACATACTAATAATATTCCCACTCCTGAATCCTCTCATGTTTTATTATTCTGATTTTCTTTTCTTTTTTTTTTTTTTTAATATTTATTTCCGACCTTATTTAAATTGTATGTCTTTCTCCTGTCGGCTTTTTCCCCACTAACTGCACTTGTATGCCTGTACCTCTCTGGGAAAATAAAGAGAATGAAATCTGCATGCTTGACTTTTTCCTTACCTGGAGTCTCTCCTCTTTTTTTCCTGTCTCAGCCTTGCTTTTCCATTTACTGTGTGTGTGTGTGTGTGTGTGTGTGTGTGTGTGTGTGTGTGTGTGTGTGTGCGTGCGCGTGTGTGTGTGCTTAAGGGGAGGAAAAAATTGGGTTTGCATTGTCTATGAGACTGCATTATCTGGACACATCTGCATAAGCGTACAGCCATTTGACAAATAACTTCTTGTGCAAAGGGGACTCATTACGAAGGGAAAAAAGTGATTCATGGTCCGACTCGGCAAAGAAACGTCCAAACACACAGCGAAACGGTTGCCGTGCAAGTCCAGAGGTCACTCGCAATGTCATTTTTTTCTCTTGCCCCCTCCACCCCCAAAGCTGTCCTCTCAAAAAAAAAAAAACACACACTTTATGTGGCATAAATGATTGCCTCTTAAAACAGCTCTCCCTTCTCCTCGTCTTCATTTTTCTGGTCTTTGCGGACTATTAGCATAATGGCACTCCAGTGTATCCAACCATTATCTGATTTCTCAATTCCGCTACAAATCTGATTCATCTCTAATCCGGGCGAAGTGGAATTGCTTACTTAGTGGAAGAGCCACTCTGCGGATGCGTTGCGGTTAGGCAGGGAAGAGAGGGGTTTATCAATCATGGCGCTGCATATATGCGAAACTGTTGCCAAATTAAATGCATTGAAACTTTCCTAGGCTAACAGGAAGCAAGACGGGAGAGTGGTGAGGAAAAAAAGACGAGGGAGAAAATGGAAAACACCCATAAGGGTTTATCTCTGGGGAATTTGGAAGGAGGAAGGGGTGGGTGGTTGATGCTGGATTTTTTAATGAAAACTTTTAATGGGGATTTATTGAAAATGGTCCTGGAAGGCTTGCATATATCAAATAGAGAAGTTGAAGCCTTGGAAGACTAGCCTATACAGGCTAATATCCGCAACAACAGCGTAATGCAGCCTTCAGACAGTTTTCTAGCCAGGTAGCCTACAGTATTAGAGTTAGGATCTATATGATCGATTACTAGATTTTGCCTCTATTCCTGAGTTTAACATACTTGTCATACATAAATTCATAAGTTATACAGTTAATCTAACTCCTGATCATGTGGATGAAGAAAAAGTATGACTATCAGCGAAAGAGAGGCATTGGATATTAGTAAAGTCAAGCCTCATCCAAATCCAAGTAGATGGTGATGTTGCCCCTTAGCCAACTACTTTATGTGCTAGCCTACTGGTTTACAGGCACCACATGCTCCTCACAGGGAGAGAGAGTGTAAATAAGGCCACAAGGAATGAGTTGGTAGGCCTATTACCAACTGTGAAATATGTGGGGAATGTTTCCTGATGGGCATTCCTGACAGTTTTTTTTTTCTTGTATTGGTAAAGGCATAGAGGAAATCTCATGAGACATTCCGGCACAATAAATATGTGGAATGATGATTTGTATCAAGCCTCTCTGGTAAAAGAATGCAACAAGCAGCCTCATTATAAACATTTCACAACACATTCAAGTGAAGTTATGGAGCATTCACAGCCAATTTTCCCAGAGATCCTTCACATTTTTCTTCTGTATATTATTTTTTACTTGCCTAATGCTATCTTAATGGTCATCCGTGGGATCGTGGGAAAAGGGGACACTAGTTTGCAAATGTACAGGTGCAAAGCATGTTTTGTTGTTGAGTGTGTGCTGGTGGAAAGGGAAAAGAAAAATGTTTACTCAGCTTGCTTGTTAATTACGAGTAAACAACACGCTTGAAGCTGAAGGGGGTGAAGGCAGCATGGAATGGCGTGACGATGGGCACCGTTTTGGCCATGTTAGTCAAAAGGGTCGATTCCAAAGCAGATCGATTTTGGGGCATCTAACTAACTTGAGCTGGAAGAACAGGTTGAGCTTTGGGGGTGAAGCACTGTGTCTAAGAGGACCGGTCCTGTGTTTATGCCCGTGGTGGTCCCATATGGATGCATGCGTCCCCAGTCGGTGGCATCCCCTTGCATGGAAGGCCTAAGCTCCCCACCTCTCCCCATGGTTCCCCACTCTCTCAAAATAGGCCCGTTGTCTGAGGATGTTTTGTGTTTGCAGAGGAAACATCATGTCCACTGGGGCCCACCGACATTTAAGGTAAGTCCCTACACCAAAGGGTGTAAAAGACTATAAGGCTGCTTGTTGGTGGCGTCTTCTTTTTTTTTGCCATCACTTGTAAGTTGTTTCCGTTTGTGCACATAGAGAATGTTGGAATTAGAAATGGATTAGCACTTCAGGCAAAAACTCCTCAAGTTGTTCAAGTAGTGGTTTAGGTCACGTTGTTGCAATAACAGACAGATTCATGGCTGTCCTGTTCAGGGGCGTTTTAGTGTGGGGCGTGGGTGTGTGTGTGTGTGTGTGGGAGGGGAGCTTGTGAAAAAAAGTGTACTGTCATGAATGCTATAAAACTTCAGGCACGTTCTCGACAAAACTTCCTCGTGTTGTATGGAAAACAAACTAGGTGCATTATCATCAACGTCTGGACTGAAGGATTACTGTTTTTGCAAAGAAATTCGACGTGAGTCCATGCGTCATTTCCAGCTTTGGAACTTTGAGAATGGGCAGCATGGGCAAGGCCGTGGTGCGTTAGCTGCAGTGTTCACAATGGCGTTGACTGTCAATTCGCATTATTTACTAGCCTAGCCTCGGCCATTCAGTTCTATGGAGGGCGGGACTTAGTCGTTGTCTCCAGTTTCTATATAACCTCCTTGGTGTGTACAGCGCCCATAAGTTGGTGCTACACCCCTGATCCTGTTGATATGGAGCCCCCCTCATCAGATTTGACATGTTGAATATCAGTGGTCACGGCTGGCAGATATCCCAAGGAACTGCATACGATGCACTTTGTGAAGTTTACATCAGCAGTTCAGTTTTACGAAAATAATGTAGTCACTGTTCATTTGAGGGAATTTTTGTTTTCTTTCAATTGTTATTTTCCCTTGACACTTTATGCTTTGGGATAGGATAATGTTGCCATCTCTTTTTTTTTTATTGGGCTCGCAACCATAATTCCTATTATTCTCTAGATCCCGGGTCAGTGTCCAGCCGGAGGGACACTGAAGAAAAACAACCACAACACAACAGGAAAAAAAAAATGTCAGACCACTGACACTGCTTGTCCTTATTTTAGATGAACAGAGCCCAAAAGTCAAAGAGTGCAATTACTGCAAGTCGCCCCCTTATCAGGCGTCAACACATTTGAGCACTCTGTCCACAGCACTTGGGATTCGCCAGCGCCTAGCTTGTGTATTCCAGACAAGCTTTTTGTCCATTTCAGATAAGCAGCCAGCATCTCTGTTGTTTTTAGAAGTGTTTGGGAAGTGTTTGACTGGACAGGGTGATGATTCACTTGCTGTAGGCCACTGGAATGAAAGCGATCCAGGATTCATTCTGCAGGCAGCAACTCTGGCTCAGATCAGCCAGTTAAAATGATCTGTTGGCCCTCAAATTTATAGGATAGTAAACATCTTTCCTCATCTCAAATGAATCTCAAACTTCGTTTTTAATTGGTGAAGCTTCATCAGATGCATTAAAGGACATGTGTTTGAGTTTGCTGGCAGATTGTGGAATGGGCTGCTGACCCTACTACATCTAAACATATATGTACATACAAACACACACACACACACTTGCCTCCATTCACCAGCACTTTACCTTCCTGGCTTAGTCGAGATGAATGGTGATTGGGCGAGACAGTAATGGAGTCGATCAATGATGGGTGGCTTGTCATCTAAGAGGCATTCCTAATTAATCACGTTTGGGCGGCCTAATCAATAAACCGTTAATCACCCCGACAGAATGGAGTGATAAAGGTGGGAGGGAAGAGAAGGCCTGCAAAAGGTGAGGTGTTTAAAAAGCCCACACATCTTAAACTCCACCCACGCAAACATGATGGATAGAGAATCCCCATTTTCATCAAGCCCGGCTGCTTCATTCACCTTTAATGAATTATTGTTTTCATTAATGGCGTCGGAGGCAGTGGAATGTTGCAGAGCTTGTAGATTTCCCTGGATGTGGTTTTTGTGTTGGGTTCTCAGAAGCTGGAGCCGAGAAGCAGAGAGAGAGAGAGAGAGGGAGAGAGAAGGAAAGGGAG
This sequence comes from Sardinella longiceps, assembly GCA_027497455.2. NCBI lineage: Eukaryota > Metazoa > Chordata > Actinopteri > Clupeiformes > Clupeidae > Sardinella > Sardinella longiceps. Next base: position 21,260,404 of record JAODXP020000031.1, read on the forward strand.
AGGGAGGGAAAGAGAGAGGAAAAGGGAAAGGGAGAGCGAAAGAGAGAGAGAGAAGGAAAGGGAGAGAGAGAGGGAAAAGGAGAGAGCGAGAGAGAGAAGGAAAGGGAGAGAGGTTTAACACTCCTTTATTCAATCAGTTTTGAGTGTTTAAATGATACAAAACCGTCCAGATAAACAACACACCATCCACTACATCAGTTTAACTTAACTTCACCATTCCACCTCATATATTAAAAACCACATCCCCTCCCTCCCCAACCTTGCAAAGCAACTCCCGCACCCCCATACATCAAGAAAACCAACAGTATCGTTGACCATTTTGTAGTATGCATATTCCATTTTTACCCTCCCTCCCACCATTCCCCTAAAAACCTCAACAGGGTCCAGAGCCCCACACCCCACAATCTTATTTTTCCTTGTCCTCCATATTGCCATTTTTGCAGAAAGGGAGAGAGAAAGAGAGAGAGAGAGAGAAGGAAAGGGAGAGAGAGAGGGAAAAGGAGAGAGCGAGAGAGAGAAGGAAAGGGAGAGAGAGCAATACAGCTAGCACAGAGTTCTTCCCAGTTTACCTGGGATTGGCAGGAGCCATTTTGTCTCCTCTCCCCCCGTCTGTAGCGCACTGATTTCTGCTGTGATGAAGCCACGCACGGCGCGTTTTTTTTTTTTTTTTTTGATTAGGCAGTCTCAGACATGTCTCGCAAAAGAGAGAAAGAGGATGGGGGAAAAAAAACACCTTGTGTGATCCTCCTACAACCAGCTGAAACAAAGGGGTTGGTGGAGGAAGAGCGGCAGTGGGGGGGTATGGGGTACAGGAAGGGAGGGAGGTGGTG
>JAODXP020000031.1:21263733-21266233 GCA_027497455.2 Sardinella longiceps
AAAGATGTGTGTCCCGATTGCAAATATCCCAAAGAGCTTTAAATGTTGTCAGCATGTCAACAACTTTGTCTCTCATTAATAGCCCCCTCCGAGTAATTTATACTCTGTTTGCCATTAGTGTTTACAGTTTAAAACGAACACTCGGCAAAATCGTTCAAATTCCATCGATTAATGCGAACATGTTTACAACGAGCGTTTGCTATGTTAGATGAATCTGAACGCACCTATGGTGTTGCCATGTTTATCTTCAGACCTCTCAAGCCCACATGCACTAACTGGGGTACCTTTTCGATATTTATGGAGAGATCCTGTGTTTTACAGTTCATTTATGTCTACATTTTAAAACATTGTGTATCCAAGTGTTGTAATATAAGCAGATTGAAGTAGCACTAAAATTTGGACCCCATCAGAGATTTTCATAATAAACCAGTCAGCAATGTAGCTGTTGGTTATTCTCATATTTGAACTGAGACATAGTTGCGTTTATGACACTTAGCTGGGAATAACTATTTTCCACACAGGGAAACCATTTGCATTATTCCCATTGTGTCCATTCTTCCAGAGAGAGAGGGAAAGAGAGAGAGAGAGAGAACCACAATCCAACAGAGAAAGTGAGCTATGTTGACAGGCATGATGTGACTAGCGTGATGCTAACATCCATTAAGAGCCTTCCCCCTGCCTGATAACGGCGCACCTGAGTCTGGGGTGTGAACAAAAGGCTGTTGTGCGCCCGTGCTTGGGCTCCGGCCTCCCGCTGGGTTATTGTGCACACGCACGCTCAGCCGCACTTTGAAGTGGTGATATCCTAATGTTTCCTGTCTTTGTCCGCTCACAGGCAGGAGCGTTAAATCTGAGCGCCCGCTTTTGTTCCGACCCGAATGCTGCTGCCGCCGTCACCGCCACCGTGTTTTGTGTAATACCATCATAATATCACTTCTATGGACAGGTAGTCCTGCTGTGCAATCTGGGCCTGAAGTGACAATTATGACACGCGTGCACCTAGCAGACAAAATAATACTTGGATACCAACACACACACACACACACACACACACACACACACACACACACACACACACACACACACTTCTCTGACTCTACTGCAAGCCTACTCCAATTCCAACTTAGTCACTTATACTAAGTTTGTCACATTTTTGATTTGCACACATACAGACACACACACACACACACACACACACACACACACACACACACACACACACACACACACACACACCTGTCTTCCTCAGGAAAGAACCAGTTGCATTTGATTTGAGCGAGGAGAAAAAAGCTGGAGTCACCCACTGGTCACGTCTTCATCATCTCCCTCGTCTTCCTCTTTGTCTCCAGCACTCTTTTGACAAGCCACACACACACACACACACACACACACACACACACACACACACACACACACTTCTTCTCCTCATCTCCTACACCCCCCTCAACGCACCTCGGCTGTCGCCCCGGGGACGTCCCAGTATCCCACGCGGCTTTTCCCTGACAATTGTTGGTGTGGTTCTCCGTGCCGTGGTCTCATTAGTCCCCAGCATGCGGTTTTGCCCGTGTGTCTGACAGACAGGCCTGTGATGTCCTCATTTGGCTGCCTGGAGGATGGGGATGAGCTCGTCCAATCCAACGCTCCACGCTGGCCCAGCGCCGGGCCGGGACACATCCTCTCACAGCAGGGGGTTCTGGGGGGGGGGGGCGTGCTTTAAAGCACGGGGGGGATGACACGCATGCAGAGAGAGAGAGTATGGGAAGAAGGTGACACATACATTATGAGAATGAGAGTGGATACTTATACATTTATTACACACAACCACACACACACACACAAAACTATGCACACACATGCAGACTGGCAGCCACACACACACACACACACACACACACACACACACACAAAGCACCCAGACATTATTTACACATGCATTATGCACTTTACTCGCAGTGCACATATATACACACACACACACACACACACACACACACACACACACACACACACACACCACACAACACATCCTATTCTTACACATGAGATGCAGGTGCATGTGGTTCCATCAGAGCGGAGTGTATGAATTACATTACTGTTGTTAGTATCAGTAATATCTCCCGGTTTTAAACAGGGATTTTTCGAGTGCCATAGGTACTGACATGCACACAAATGGTGTATGAAGAAGTCCCGTATTGGGATCAAAGTTCCATGGCAGTCCTCTGCCACTGCATTAGGGGGCGCTTCGTAGTAAGTCAGTCTTAAGTTCCTTAGCGCCACACAGATACAGCACAGGGATTCTCTTCTCACCGCCGCCTCAAAAAGCTCAGATGGTTTAACGTGTGTGACATTTAACATCGGCAGCAGTCATTTCACCCGTCATCACCTCGTCTTTGTCAACACCTTCACTCACACACACACACACACACATCTTCACAATCACACACACACACACACACACACATTCACATCTACATTTACACACACATTCCCATGCGCCTAT
>JAODXP020000031.1:21291233-21298733 GCA_027497455.2 Sardinella longiceps
CAGGAGCTGGATGATGGGAAGAAGAAGAAAAAGAAAAAGAAGGACAAGAAAAAAGAGAAGAACAAATCTGACGACCCCGAGAAGAAGACCAAGAGAAAGTTTGGATTACTCAGGTACAGCCCAGACTCAGTAAAGTGTCCAATACCACTTAGTATGCATACTATACAATATCACTTAGTATGCACAACTGCGCTACAGACTTTGTGGGCCATCAGTGTATCTCCCAGACTAATAGTGTACGTGTTAGACTGTTCATCACAGCTAATTGTAATCTGGGGGGAAATTCCTACACTGTGTGTGATGGTGAAGTGAAGATGCCTTTCATTTCATGCTGTACTTGCACTGAAAGATAAAACAAAACCATTGGCATTCATTGGCTGTTTCAAGACCAAGGTGGTTAAGAGATAAGCCTGGATAGGTTAACCTAGAGGGAGTCATTTTTTCGACTTGCCTGAAGACTCTTACGTTATCAGATTTAACACTGTCTTTATAGTAGATTAATTTACCAGGTTTGCCACTTAAAACCCTTTATTTGATGCTTCAGTATATCGTGGATTGGGCTTTCATACACATTAATGATCATACACAGCGGCCACACATGAATGTAAGCTGCTAGATGTCATCTGAATGTGATGATCGAATGTCACTGCACTTGACATTAACTGCCATGGCAACCAGTGAGAGAATATGGCATCGGTCATGGCACGTGTCAGAGACTTCAGCTGGATTGATTTGATAGCAGTGACTGTCCCTATTGCTTTGTCCCGTAACTTTTGAAATATACAGATCATCACCACTGATACCCATGATGTACAACTGATGTCAAAACATAGCCCTTATTCCCTTGTTTGTTTACTTACTAGTCGGAGGGCACTGATGGCTACTAAAGTCCAGATTCTGGCCCCTGTCTCTGTTGGAGAGGTCATTAAGGACATATCCTCTGTGGGGTATTTCTGATTGGAAACCAGTGGACCACACATACACACCACTTCAATCCAATCAGTAATAGCACTTGTGTGTTGGAAATAACAGTGGCATACTTAGGATTGTACCAGTGGGGAAACGGCACAGTTTGAAATGCCTGGTGAAAATGAAGTGAACTAAAAATCTGATGTTAAAGTGTCCCAGCAAGTGTATAGTCAAAGAGATAGGGAAACTTTGAACATGGTAAAGAGCCTTGGCCATAATGGTTTAAAATCACCAGATTTCACCATCTGTGTGGTGTGAATTGTCTGACTATGACTAGTCAGATGAAGGCTCACAAGCAAGTCTTATATCAAGGCGCTCTCCACATCTCCAGTACCGCTGGCAAGATGACTGCTTACAGAAAAACATAACTAATCTTAATCTTAATGTATCAGGACACGGCGTGGAATGGGACATTATCTCTATATTCACGAGATGCACATACATGTAAGCCCAAGGGTTCTGAATATTCATGCATGTAGTGTATACGCTCGCATCAGTCACCAAAATGAACAAAGGAGAGAAGCCCGCTAAGATCATCACACGCTCTGCGTTTGACGGACAGATTGCCCGGTGTCTTATTTGTCAGGAATGGCCATCGGAACGACAGCTGGTGTCTGTTGATGATGGCTGCTCGACTGGCAGGCTGACAGACAGACAGCGAGCGCTGTAGGCCTGGGAACGGAGACGTCTATACCGTCTCTGATGTGCGAAGAGAAGGACTCCCATCGGGTTCGTTTACCATACTGGTTGGGTTTATTTTCGGCACTGGCATTCGCACAATGCCTTCCAAGCCCCCTCAAGGGTCTGATTGTTATCTGTTCCTATAGAATCTGATCCAGGATCAGATTCTTTCCTCTCGTTCCAAACTGTAGCCAGCCGAGACGGGGGGAAGGGGAGAAAAAAAGAGAGAGAGAGAGGGAGAGAGAACGTGGCATTGTGATGGAGGATTGGGAATACCTCAATGTCACATTGAAGCATGGTCCCCTGATTTGCTTTGATGACTTTTAAAGTTCCTAGAAAACACTAAAATGGAATCGAGTCGCGCCAGCCAAAATGCACATCAGATGAGGTTGCGCTTGAGTTGAGGAAAAGAGGTAAACGCTTCCAGACTTCACACCAACCATGCACTTTGCAGGGCCTGCTTGTTGTACTCACTGTTATTGAATGTGATCTATGAGCTAATTAGACTTAGTGCTCTCTCGCTCGATCTAATTGCACGTCTTGGATGTTTTTTGTTTTTTTTTCCCCTCACTAAGTGGAAAGTAGAAATTTGGATTGGAAACACATGGGTGTTACTCTCCGTCACGTGGAACAAATTGGAGATTGGAGTCGGGCTGCAATTTCTCGGCTCCCTTTTAAGGGGATGCGAGACGTTTTGTTTTGTCGTAGTCCATGCGACCGAGCGAAGCGAGACGGTAGAGGACGAGGACGTGGCCGATCCAGTGTTTGAACGGGCAGCTGTTGCAGATTCCATTGTGTAGGACTTAGAGGCTATTTCTATCACACACACACACACACACACACACACACACACACACACACACACACACACACACACACACACACAAACACAAAAGAGAATGGCTGACTGGAAGATGTTGCCTTTCTCATTGCGTTTTGTTCCCCTCTCTCCATGCAAGTCTTACTCATTTAATCACTTTTGTGTTGTTCCTGGCCACCGTTTCTCAGTTCCCATACCGCACTACTGGGCTACTTCTATTGTTCATGACTCATATTTGGGCTATTTTTACAATGGTCCATAAACTCATATGGGTTGTGTTTCCCAAACACCTTATGACAGATTGCCTGTGTGCCATAACTTAACGAAATCCAGAGCTGTGTTTTGCCCGTTGTTCCTTTTTACATTAGCGATTAGAAGTGCAATATTCTGTCTTTTTTTTTTTTTTTTTTTTCGCGAGACCAGGACCACCAGGCTTTTCTCACTCTCCCTGTCCATTAGTCAACCATATCCCACTTCAGCCTCCTCACTCAATCTCATTCTGCCCCGCTCACCATGGCAACTGCCCACTTTTGGTACAAAATGGCCGCCTCGCTCTCTGCACAGCCTCCTCCTTCTATCTGCACCTCCTCTTAATTCCCCCTCCTCCCACACACCCTCTCCCTTTCTCTCCATCTCTGCATCCCTCTCTCTCTCTCTCTCTCTCTCTCTCTCTCTCTCTCTCTCTCTCTCTCTCTCTCTCTCTCTCTCTCTCTCTCTGTCTTTGAGTCCGAGTCAGGCCATTGATGTTGTGATCAGCCACCGAGTCCCTGTAGGCAAACTCATCCCAGAACCACAGCCGATTCCAAGATTATACAGTGGAGTGGGCGGAAGACAGAGATACAGTCATTACGTCCCGATAATGGAGGAAAATACCCCAGTGGCCATTTTCCCTCCGATGCCCACCAACTCTTTTGCCTTCCCATCTGTAAAAAAAAAAAAAAAAAAAAAACCTTCTCTCTTCTGGGACTTTGAAGCCTGTAGACTCGGAGAAAGAGACTGGGTAGCTATCTGTGATCTATACCATTTTATGCTACATTAAAGCCATTCTACTCTCAGCTGTTTGCTGGTAGTAATCCGTGCATGGTATATCTGTATACGTCCACATGTACTTAGCTAATGGAGTTTAGACCATGTTAATGTATGTTCTGTACATATAGGTATACAGATCAGTTTTATGATATGGGTGTGTGTGGCTCACAGTAATGAGATTTGAAAACTTCACTTGAGTGGCGTTAAGGGAAGTCGATGCTGCCATATGCCTATATGATAGTGGTGGCTATTTTTGGGTCACTGTTATCAGTCAAGGCAAACCCAGTGGCTTGCTGTATCTTCCTAATGGAAGGGAAGGGGAGGGGGGAGAGATATGGCACTGGCCTTAGCCAAGTCTTTGTTAGCAGCCCATGGTGATCCATGTCAACTCATCCCCTCCATCCTTCTCACTCCTCTCTCCTCTCCTCTCTCCTCTCCTCTCTTCTCATCTTCTCCCGTCTTCCTGCCCTGCGTGAGGAGAGAGAGGCAGGCAGGCAGGCAGGCGCGCCGCCAGGGCCCCTGACGATTAAGTCAGTGCCATCTTGCCAGAGGATTTACGGACATGAAAGCCCCTTCTCTGATCCTCTGTTTACAAATCTGCCGCTCGCCATTTCCCATCCATCCGACGTCCGGATCTGAGCGTGTGCAAGATTATGCTGCGACCCAAGCCCATTAGCCGGCCCTCGTTCCGGTCACACACACACACACACACGCACACACACACTCGCACACACATACACACTTACATCCCAAAAACACAGCGGTTGCCTGCTCCAACTTGCTGTCGAATTGGCAGATCACAGATGGGTCCGGCAAAAAAGAAAGGCGGTCATTTCTTGCCTTCCCCGAGTCAAGAGAGAGAGGGAAAAAAGTCCGGGTCAAACTGCGCTGTTTACTCCAAAAGAGCAGGGGCCTTGACAGTAATCTGTGATGGGCTGAAATGGAGATTATTCTTTAATTCGCTTAATTTTGCCTCTACTAATGAGCGTGAGGCAAGTGGAGTAAACATGTCGAACTCCACTGGAGTTGTTTAGGAGCAGCGGATTAATGAGGTGACACAGCAAATCCTCGCTTTGGGAATGTGTTGAAAGCCAGCCCTTTTTTTTTTTTTTTTTGGACACGGAATGATCCGGACACTTTTCAAGCATAAATAGGTTTTGTCAGTTGTTTTGTACACACTGTGCAGTGGCCTCGTTTATGGAACCATGTCGAACGTACTTCATCTTTTTGGTCATTTTTTCGTGTGGGTATGCATGCACACCAGAAGAATTCTCAGAATCTGATCTTTGCCGGCCATAAAACTGAGCCATTGTTTGGCTGTCAGTGACAAGTTTACGCGGAGTTAAAACTGTATCGTAAACACTCAGAGTAGAAAGACTGAAGAAAAAGACGACTTGGTCAGGCTAACCCAAGAAGTAGTGTTTTCCAGATTCTTATTGCGTGCAACTGTTAGTTGACACTTAAATGAGTTTAAACACTCTCTCTCTCTCTCTCTCTCTCTCTCTCTCTCTCTCTCTCTCTCTCTCTCTCTCTCTCTCTCTCTCTCTACACACACACACACACACACACACACACACACACACACACACACACACACACACACTCACACACACACACACACACACACACACACACACACACACACACACACACACACACACACACACACACACACACACCATATTTAGTCATACTTGTCAAGCTTGTCACAAGCCTCCAGTATGGTTTTTCCTCTCAGGAATTTTCACAGGCTCTTGCATCTATAGGTGAGACTGTGTGAATAGCTCTCTAGCCAACTCTCCTTTCTTTTTTTTTAATATTTTTTCCCCAAGTCGCCCAATCCATCCAGAGGCTTGTGTGTTTTACAGCGCCTCAGAGAGGCATGAACAGGCTCGGGAATCAAGAGTATAACCATGGATTTACACAGCCCATTAAAAAAGGCCCATAACAACCTCCCTGGGTGCCCGGCACCTAATGAACACAAGTTCGAGAGAGAGAGCCCAGCACCATTACAGGTCATGCATTTATACATGTGTGTCGAAATGTGGTGGTGCCCTTGCGCTGGAAATGTGCCCTTGACTTTTGCGTCTGAGGCTCGCTTGAGTGCTGATGGGGGTGCCTTTGAAATGCATGTTGTTAATGGCAATCATGTAAATACCAACAGCACAGATTAGTGGCCTCGTTTATAGAACCATGTCGAACATACTTCATCTTTTTGGTCATTTTTTCGTGTGGGTATGCATGCACACCAGAAGAATTCTCAGATGGGGGTGCCTATGAAATGCATGTTGTTGATGGCAATCATGTAAATACCACCAGCACAGATTAGTCTTGTCAAAGGAACGCATCACCCTTTTATGAAATGCCTGCAGTAATGCACTGTACGTGGGTAAAAGCAATTTGGTCTCTGTGTATGCATTGTCCTAGTCTGGGGCTGTATCTCAAATCGTGTACTTCAATACTGTAAGTGCACTTCTGTAAGTACTCTGCAGTGTAGTCCACACTGAGAACTTGCTGTCCTAGTGTGCATTTGTGGCGTTCAGTGTTGTTCCATATGGGTCTGTAGCGAAGGGAGGGAACAGTGACCCCACCCGGTCTCGAACCCAGGTCTCCGGGGTGCTAAACGTGCAACTTGACTGCAACGCCAAAGAGCCAGGCTCATTGGTATGGCAGTTAGAGCGCATACTCAACGGTGGTGACTGTACTTCGTCACAGGGTTGCTGCTTTGGAACACTAGGAGGAGGTGACGGACATAACTGCAGTTTAAAATGGCCAACTCAAACAAACATTCAGATTGACGACTGTAGTTTCGCTGTGGTTGTGTCTGTTTGAACACACCATGCGAGAGCCAGTGCTCGTAAGTGAATAGAAAATAGCTATGACAAGTCAGGGTTCAGTATAGTAAGGATTGTTTTTGTGAAGGCTGGTTATTAAATGGGTTAAATATGGAAATGAGACATGTAAATACAGTACCAGCATTTGCAATAGACGATAGCATGCATCATTAGTGTGCTAGCATTGCAATGTAATGAAGGCTTACTGTACACGCACACACACACACACACACACACACACACACACACACACACACACACACTTGGCTCTACACAATCCAAATATTTAGCACACTTTCCATATAAAGACCCATTTTTAAGCCAGTGTAATTTTATTCCTGAGCATGACATTTAAGCTGTGCACATCTTGTTATTGTAGTTCCCCCCCCCCCCCCTTTCCATCACATTTGGGCAGAGGGGATAAAGCTGTTCCGTGCTATCACGGCACGCAGCCTCCCCAAGAACTTTATTTATTTCTTTATTTATTTCGCTCAAATTGGACCTCATTTCTGCGACGAGTTCCTAATTTGTTTGTGCTGATGTGTTTTGTCAATCAAGCACAACAAGGAAGGGAGGGAGGGGGGAAAAAAAGAGGAAAGTCGAGAGAAGAGATTAAAAATAAACAAATAAATAAATGCTCATGAATATTAATGTCTATCAGTCATGCTTGCTCCCTGTCCTCTGTGTGATTGTCACTGGGCTGCTGTGTGTGTGTGTGTGTGTGTGTGTGTGTGTGTGTGTGTGTGTGTGTGTGTGTGTGTGTGTGTGTGTGTGTGTGTGTGTGTGTCTCTGCTTGGGAGAGCTTTCAGTGCCTTAGTCAGGCTTTCTTGTCTGTGATTTTGATGCCTCGCTGTTCTTAACCTGATCTGTGGATTCAGTAGTCAGTAGTCACAGCTTCACTTTTAAATACTCAGCCTTAGCTGGTATTCAGCTGCTACTTGGGCACAAGACAGCTGAGGACGGATGGCAGTTGTTTTGCACTGTGTTATTAGGTCTTCATAGGGTTTAGAAACCGTTATCACGATTATTCACATGTCTGTCATTACTCCATTTTTCTTTTAACCAGATCAGGGCCTAGAAGCCTACATTGTCATGTCTTGGGAGTTCTCTTTGCCATTTAAAGTCCTTATTCCTTGTTACTACCATGCTATAAACGAATAGCTTTGT
>JAODXP020000031.1:21303733-21308733 GCA_027497455.2 Sardinella longiceps
GAGTTGGTAGTGCGCTCTTGAGCCGAGCCAAGCTGTGCCGTTCCAGTGTACTCTGGCTCGCTGTGCTGTGCTGCGCTGTGGTGTGGACGTATAAAACGTGGGGGAAATGGGAGTTTCCCCTATTGTGCGCGTCGTGGATCATAATGGTTGCCATTGTGCGCCGACTGGGTCACTAGGCTCCTTCAGCGTCCGGCGTTTGAGGGAAGGGGGGGGGATTTGATTTCAGCTCGATTCTGGTTATGTGGGGGTTTCCAACCGCAGAAGAACCGGGAAAGTGTGTGTGCGTCAGAGACACACACACACACACACACACACACACACACACACAGAGGGTAGGATGACTGGAAGAGGGTACTTTAAAATAATTAATAAGTAGCATTTTATTTAGTTTTAAATTATTTTTTCATTTTTGTTTTGTTTAACCAGTATGTGTGTGTGTGTGTGTGTGTGTCTGTGTGTGTGTTGGATGGGGGGGGGGGAGGGGGCTACCATAATAGGGGGAGGGAGCACAACAGAGATCTGAACAAGGTAGGAGGGATGAAATGAATACCAGGAGAATAAAAAACAAAGGAATGAATACAATGACAAAAAAAAGATAGAGAAGAGAAAGGAGGAGTGGTCAAGCGGAGGGGGGTGGTGGTGAGTGGCGGTGGTCCTCCTCCTCCTCCTCCTCCTCATACTTTGACAGATAATCCTAATTAAGGAACAGTAGGATGATCCAGTCGATACTGACAGGCCGCGGTAATGTATGCACACATAATGATCAGTTAAGCCAGCCTGACTAACCCTTTGAAATGAGCATTGGCTGATATTGGGGGAAGGGGGTCTGGGTCTATCTTTTTTAAAACCATGAGATTCCTTCTTTTGGCTCATTTAAAACCAAAAACCCTCCCAAGCTGACCGGTGGGAATAGGCTTTAAGTGTGAACAGGGCTTTTTGTTCTCTGTAATCAAACACACTCATTGCTTTTTTTCAGGGCGTTTTTAATGCAAAGTATCGCACCACAAGACCACAACCCTCCAGAGTTACGTAGCTACCAAATCTCCTGCTTCCAGCTATTGACAGAGTAAACACGGCATGTTTTTCTTTCATAAAATGGCCAAACTAAGCCCGTGGCTCGCGCTACGGCGCCGCAGGGAATGCTAACTTCTCCCGGATCTCGCGGCCCTCGCTAATGCTAGCCTAGCCACCCATGGCGTGAAAACCACACAAGGCCCCTCTGGTCTCCCCCACCTCCACCTCGTCCATCTTCCCCCTCCACCTCCTTCTCCCTCTCCTCCCTCCCCCTTCCCCCCCCTGCGTGGCGCTAGCGATGCTAATCGGCTTCCCAGGGCAGCTTTGGCACAGACCTAAATCATTAGCGCGTGCTAACCTGCCTTCCCTGGGAGCAGCACTGGCCGGCCACTTACCTTGACTGCATAAATATTTCATTTCCTGTATCCCCTCAGCTGTCCGTAGGGCGTGGCGGTGGTGTAGGGGAGGTGTGTGTGTGTGTGTGTGTGTGTGTGTGTGTGTGTGTGTGTGTGTACGGCTGTGCAAGCTTAGAATGAGGGGCTATTTAAAAACCATTTCTTTCTCATTAGTTCATTTCCATTTGTGCTCATTCAAATAGACTGACATTATGAGTCTGCATAGTATCCACAGTGCAGTTCAAGAATTCATAATTGTGCTTCTTTCTATTGGTGGTGTTGGTTCCATCATTGCTGCTACACTCTACCCAAAGGAACTGTATGGTGCAATAAGCGTGTGTGTGTGTGTGTGTGTGTGTGTGTGTGTGTGTGTGTGCTTGTTTGTCAATCTGCTGTCTTGGCTTGATGTCAGTGTCTGGGCCATGGGCTTTGTAGATGTGCCAGGTCTGCCATTTGTGTGTGTGAGTATGTAAGAGATGTTGGACAGTCCAGTGTCTGTGTTTATGGTTCCGTGTTGAGAGAGAGAGAGAGAGAGAGAGAGAGAGAGAGAGTGTGTGTGTGTGTGTGTGTGTGTGTGCCCCCACCCGAGAGAAGAGGTGAAGCCATCTAAGCAGCCCTGGCCAGCGGAGCTTCACTAATGGCTTAATTACTTTACAGTCATTCTTTTATTTATAAGCCTGCTCCGCTCATATACATCACCACTGCCCTCTCCTCTCCTCTCCTCGCCGCGTCTCTGAGTGCTTCGATCGGCCTCGCTGTCATACGCCGCATGTCTGACTGTATCTGTCAACTGGCTATTGATTTTGTCAGGCCCCTGTCTCTATCGTTCTGGTCCTTCGTCGTCTCGCCATCATCTTCCTCCTCCTCTTCCTCCTCCTCCATGTCAACTTTTGTCCAGCACTCCCTCTGTTCAGGCTCTGTGTGAGTGAGGGTGACCCCTGACATTTGTGTGCATGCGTGCCTGAGAGAGCAAGTTTGTTGTGGTGAGAGAAGCACTTACATTTATACATATGCACCTCAGCATACACACACACACGCACACACACACACACACATGTGTGTGTGTGTGTCTGAGAGAGCATGTTTGTTGTGGTGGGAGAAGCACTTACATCTATACATATATGCATCTCAGCATATATGTATACATACACTTACACACACACACACACACACACACACACACACACACACACACACACACACACACACACACTATGTGTGTGTGTGTGTGTGTGTGTGTGTGTGTGTGTGTGTGTGTGTTTGTGTGCCTGAGAGTTGTGTTGAGAGAAGCACTTACATGTGTACATATGTGCATCTCAGCACGTATATGTCTGTCAGAGCTTGTGTATGTTGGGGTGTATCTAGGTCAGAGTGTATGGATATAGCATATGTGAGAGAGTCAGACTCTGAGAGCAAGCATGTGTTTTATAGTCATGTGTGAATGAGAAATAGCTACATGTGTTTATTGTGTGTGTGTGTTTGTGTGTGAGAGAGAGAGAGAGAGAGCGCAAGAGAGAGGTCATAGTCAAGTGTGTGCAAATGAATGCATATGTCTTTGTGTGTGTGTGTGTGTGTGTGGGTGAGCAAGTGAGTGTGAGGCATGCGTGTGTGGTGCTAGCGGTTCATTGCCATGCAGACCACGGCCCTGTGGGCTGTAATGAGAGAGAGAGAGAGAGAGAGAAAGAGAGGGAGAGAAAGAGAGGAGTGCTGGCAGGCACGCTTGCATGCAGACGCTGGTATTAGATAGCTCTGGCCTAATGAGATAAATACAGTCATTAAGAGCACCAGGGGGGGCGGGAGGGGCGGAGGTAAGGGGGTGTAAAGGGGTGGCGGATCGCCTCCGTGAGCTGAGCTCTCTACTGTTCCATCACACACACACACACACACACACACACACACACACACACACACACACACACACACACACACACACACACACACACAGGACTCTCCTCATGCTTCCATGTACTTCTACACACACGCATGGGGCAGAAGTTCAGCTATACTGTACATGCACGCACAGAGGTAGAAATGGAGTTGTGTGTGACTAACCACAAGCTGTTCCCTGATCAGAGCTAATCTCTCAAGTTAGCGGGCTTTAGTCCGGCTTTACCTGCGGCTTTAGTTATCAGGCTGTGAAAACTGACATGCTAATATTTAACGCTCCCTACATGTCCGTAGGCTTTGGAACAATAAAAACCTGACCATACACTACAGGGAAACATGGCGTCGGCTCTGTTCAGAACATGAGACGCTTCACAGGTTCAGAGAATCTCTCGGAGAGCTTTGATTAGACCTGTGTGCACGTTTGAGAGGAAAGGAACCGATACGGTTGATTTTGATGTAGAAGGAGAAGAGCTCAAAGCGTGTAGTGTGAAAAGCCTTGTAGAATGGTGCGATTCCATTTTTTATTTATTTTTTTTTATTTTTTTTCCTTCACAAGAAACTGCTGTGGTAGGAATGTCATACAAGCAGACATACCTCAATCAAAGGAAGGACAAACATAACTTTTGCCATTATTATATATACAGTATGTGACGGGAATCTGTTTATAAGTAGAGTTATCATCTTACTGAGAGAGACCACGTCCGTCCTCTTAATTCCATCTGCTGCAGTAAACGAATGCCTGCTGATTAGATCTTAACGAGGTGAATTCCCTCTGCCAGGGAGACCAATGCGAGGACTGTGAGAGATCAATTTCCTTTTGTTCACTTGCAGCTAATAGAGAGTTCATCATTTCAGAGCAAATGCGAATTTTGCGGTATATTATTGTGAGGAATTGTTTTTTATCTAATGTGCTCTTTAAAAGAGATTTTTTTTCAGTCGAAGGTGTCGCACTTCTAACTGAGCAGCATGTGAATGAGCTAGAGCTCTAAAGCGAACCACACAAGACCCCCGGATGCATATATTTCAGCTTCCTCTGTGCCTTCTGTTTAGATTTTTTATTTTTTTTTTTACTTTTCCTTTGTAGTCCTTATGCCTTAATGTACCGTATGTGATGATACACTTTCTACATAGTTATTTCTTTAGATTCAATGTCATCCCCTGGCTGTTTTGATAGTCTGACAGTCTATACTTGGTATGGATGTGTATACACACACACACACACACACACACACACACACACACACACACACACACACACACACACACACACACACACACACACAACCTGAGGTTGTGGGTTATGGAGTTCCCTTCACCCACTGGCTATCATTTTTAATGAAAGCACCTTCACACACACTCTTATCTTTTTTCATCAGGCAGCTTGATGGACGTGTGTGTGTGTGTGTGTGTGTGTGTGTGTGTGTGTGCTCGTGTGTCTGTGTGTGTGTATGTGTGTGTGTATGTGTGTGTTGGCCACAGTACATGATGCAATTCTGATCCAAGGATTTCTGTCAAATGAAACACACCTACACTGTCGAACCATATCCTCATCAAAGTACTGTGCTAAAATGTAACGCTGATTGGGTTTTAGTCATGGGAGTGTGTGAGCTAATAAGTGTGTATTTAGTGGTTTACAAACAACCCAGAGCTGATTGGTGTTGTGTAGAGAATGCAGTCATGGAGTGGATCCTGCACATGGAGAAA
>JAODXP020000031.1:21311233-21313733 GCA_027497455.2 Sardinella longiceps
GGGCTCTCAGCGTGCTGCTGTCACAATTATCCACATATATACACACACACACACACATACATACACATACACACACACACACACACAGAGACATCACTCATGCTTAATGGACTGATATAGGTTATTGGAGCTGCTGCCAAACCTAAACTTGCATATTAAAACAGATGCAGATGAGACTGATGCTGGCATCCTTAGATTCCCTACGTTGGCGTGCTGAGTGTGTGTGTGTATGTGTGTGTGTATGTGTGTGTCCGTCTGTGTGTGTGTGTGTGTGTGTGTGTGTGTGTGTGTGTGTGTGTGTGTGTGTGTGTGTGTGTGTGTGTGTGTGTGTGTGTGTGTGTGTGTCCGTGTATGTGTGTGTCCGTGTGTGTGTGTGTCCGTGTGTGTGTGTGTGTGTGTGTGTGTGTGTGTGTGTGTGTGTGTGTGTGTGTGTGTATGTTTGTGTCCGTCTGTGTGTGTGTGTGTGTGTGTGTGTGTGTGTGTGTGTGTGTGTGTGTGTGTGTGTGTATGTGTGTGTCCGTGTGTGTGTCCGTGTGTGTGTGTGTGTGTGTGTGTGTGTGTGTGTGTGTGTTTGTGTGTGTGGTCCCTCTCAGGAACTGGGCGAACAGAAATAAATGATGTGTCGCGTTTCAGTTGGTTAGAGGTAATTGTGCGAAAAAGCAGTGAAAACATTGTTACTTTTCATTACCATGGTGTCATAGCAGTCCTCGAGTGAGCACTCTGTGGTTTTCGCATAAATCACGGCAATTCTCACCACACACTGTTCAAATGATGTGCCTCTCGTTCTTTTTGCTCAGCGCTCATTGGGCTTGTCAGGTGCGGAGCGCTTTGATTAGCGTAGCATTCAATTCTGCTTCCCTTGAGGTTACATTAATAATAGCACCTCTTTTTTTTTAATGTGCTTTTCTAATTGGACTGCTACAGATTTAGACATCTAGTGCGTTGGCTTGTTCTGTCACAATGAGAGGAGGCAGATGAAGGACCACTATCCATTTTGTGTTTTTTTTTTTTTTTTTTTTCTTGTTTATTTGTTTTTCTTTTCGATGTTTGTTTTATTGACTGATTTATTTTTGGACAGGAGTGAGGTAGACAGCCCCACTCCAGACCGGGTGCTGCTGCCGGACGTGGAGGACGACGATCTGGACCCCAACTACGCCCGCATCAACAACTTCCGCCAGCCACCTCCTGCTGCCGCCGCAGCCCCTCACCCCCCTTATCAAGCCCGTGGCCCCTCCCCTACCCCTGCACCCGCCTATGTTCCCTCCCACAGCCGAGAGCCGTCTGGTGAGGACCCGCGCGAGGGCCTCTACGCCAAGGTCAACAAGCAGAGAGCCCCACCCCAGGCCGTGACTGACAGGTGAGCGACCAATGAGAGACTGACTTTGAATTCCAAAATTCTTTCGATTCTTTTCTCATTCTTCTTCTTCTTCTACAAAGCCTGAGATCTTTACCATCTTCTACAATCTCAGGCTAGATGCTAAACAATCTTTTGGTGCCTTGAGAGCCTTGAGAGCCGCTGATGATAAACTGGAAACTGGACTTGGAGTCTGATGAAGCTCCAAGCTCATAGGCCAGCACACTGAATTTCCAGTGTACAGTGACACCACACTATTCCTAATCTGGTGCGTTTCTCAAATCGCTACAAGCTATTTACGAGCTAACTGGTTCCTACGATGTTGGTAGACACCAGTTAGCTTGTAAATAGCTCGTTGCGATTTGGGAAACGCAACCCTGAACAATAACCTATAGAAGAAACTTTCATTCTAACTCAAGACTCAGGCTCTCCATAGAGCGCCAACGTAGATAGACACACACACATACACACACACACACACACAGGCTAGATGGCTCTAGTGCTTTCTCGTGAATTGGCTCCTATAATTAGCCGACGGGAGGCTTTGGCACACGGCCCTCCCTGGACCCCCGCTTCTTCCGGGTGGGGAGAAAGCAGACCGGATCTCCCTGGGACCGGCAGCCCGGCCACCCGGCGCCGCACCCACCCCTGTCAGCGGCCTCATCAGTCAGTCTGTCAATGGCGGGTGTCTCTTGAGTGGAACAGCGTGTGTGTGTCTGTGTCCGTCCGAGTTTGTGTGTATATGTGTGTGTGTATGTATCATTGTGTGTGTGTGTGTGTGTGTGTGAGAAAGAGACACCTCTGGTCCCTGGCGCACCGGGTGTGGAGTTTCTCACTAATGAAAGCCGGCTCTGACAGATCCTGTGAAGTCCCACTCTTCTCCTTCCTCTTCCTTGCTTCCCTTCTTCCTTTGTCTCCCTTTCTCTCTCTCTCTCTCTCTCTCTCTCTCTCTCTCTCTCCCTCCCTCCATCAGCTGCCCTCCCTCACCCTTTCTTTTTCTCTCCTACTCTTCCTCTGCCTATGCTTGTGTCTTTCTCTCGCTGTTATAGAGATGGTTAATTACCTAGTTTTCTCTCTCTCTCTCTCTCTCTCTCTCTCTCTCTCTCTCTCTCTCCGTCCTCCACTCCTCTCTGGCGGCGGTGGCGG
>JAODXP020000031.1:21321233-21323733 GCA_027497455.2 Sardinella longiceps
TTAATTGATATTATTAGTCTTACTGTGAAATCCTCTTTCAAATACTTTCCAAATGAACAAAATTGTTCAACACTCACTGTAGACAGACACAGTTTATCCTGCACTAACACTCACACACAGACACACACACACACACACACACATGAACACGCTCAGCTGCAGTACACATACAGCTGCAGTGTACACACACACACACACACACACACACACACACACACACACACACACACACACAGTTGCAAAGCCACACACACACACACACACACACACACACACACACACACACACACACACACACACACACACACACACACACACACACACACACACAGGTGTCAAGAGTGAGCTAGGGACCTGGCACCGTGCACTTAATCCCCTCCTGTGTGTTTTGCTCAACCGGTAGCAGAGGCAGCAAAAGAGAAAATCCCTCGCTTCTAGACCAGAGGCTTTGCAAGTCTGACAGGGGCTCGGATTATGCAAAACTTTTGTATACGTATGTAACACCCACAAACGTAATAACTTCCCACAAACGTAATAAACCACAAACGTAATAAAAATATGCACTTTTAAAATGTAATAATCCTGCAAACGTAATAATTTCCCATAAACGTAATAACAGTCGCCTACTGTTAACGTAATAAAAAATTTCCCACAAACGTAATAATTATTACGTTTGCAGGAAATTATTACATTGGTGGGAACATGAAAAAACTTATTACATTACCCTCCCATAAACGTAACAAAACACAGATTTGGTGAAATTATTACCGTTTTATCAGATGTAGGACTTATATTTGACAGTGAACTTATATCTCTAACCATGTAGCCAGCTGTCAGAGCTTAAAACCTGATACAGTGGCATGCTGCATATGTTTATTCCCTCAATTGTTTTTTATATGCAGTTTTTCCTAAAGAACCACCTGACCCGTGGCATTGAGGATGATGAAATGTTTATGAACTCTGAGCCTAAATCAAAACTTAAAAAAGCTTAACTTAAAAAAAAAAATCTTCACTATTTTTTATTTTTAGTTTTTATTTTTTCTAAATTTGCTAAAGATGTGGACCCTGGACCACACAAAGGCTTCGGCTTGGTACATGTAAACTGTACGAATCTCTGACTTCAAAAATTCCACACAACTCAAATGAAAACTACAAAAATATGACCGCCGCTCAGTTCTGCACATTCTCTGCCCTGTGTGTGTGTGTGTGTGTGAGACCACCCAAACCAGTAACCCTTCACTTAATAGCACCAACTACAGGTCAATGGTTGTACACTGTACAGTCATTAAATGTACATACAAATTCATTTATTTTATAGCCCCCCATGGATGAAATTCCACAAAACGTGACATATTCCCACAAAATAACTGAAAGGAAAATAAAGGTCCGCAACACTGTTTGATGCTCCCAAGAATGCAATAGCACTACGTGCTAGTCTAGTTGTTGTGCTATTAAATTCTTGGGGGCATCAAACAGTGTTGCGGACCTTTATTATGACCGCCGCTGTGTAGCAAGCGCAGCGGTCATATAATGATTGTCAAAGTTTTTTTTTTTTTTCTCCCGTCATCTACTTCCTGAATTTTTGGTCAACGATTCCCGGGACACCGTAACACCGGGGCACATGAAACTTGGTGGGCATGTAGCCCCAGTAGACTTTTACGGAAAAATTTAGTTTGGTCCCTGGGGGCCACTCCATCTTTGCGTGGCCCCCCTGTGAAACCCAAAAAAATGCAGTTTTTCCTAAAAAACTACCTGACCCGTGACATTGAGGATGCTGAAATTTTTATGGAATGTTGGTCTCAAGAGCCCACATCAACTTAGCTTATAACCAGTCATTTGTGATTTGCACCCCCATGGTAAAAAATTAATATGCAATATTATACTACTTTAATTGCCCCTATCTTTAGATCAGATGTTATAAACTGCACCAAATTTAATGTGTATGATGAACCTGACATCTTGTGGGAATATGTAAAGTTTTGTGGAATTTCATCCATGGGGGGGCTATAAAATAAATGAATTTATATGTACATTTAATGACTGTACAACCATTGACCTGTAGATGGTGCTATTACGTGAATAGTTACTGGGTTACAAAATTATCATTTACATCATATGTGCTCATATATAACTACATATACACAAGCACACATGCGCACGGGTACACACACACACACACACACACACACACACACACAGTACATACTGTACACACAAGCACACATGCGCACGGGTACACACACACACACATACACACACACACACTCTTATACTTGTACACAAAAGCAAACTCACTCATGCAGACACACATTTATAACATGAGAGAGATACAAACAAGTTGACAAGCATCATATATGCAGAGAATGTGCAGAACTGAGCGGCGGTCATATTTTGTACCGCCATGCGGTATATCTAGTTTTCCTTTCAGTTATCATATGTTTGGTCCAGCACCTGTGCCACCGATGTGTGTGCATTCTCTGACTTTTTTTATATTCCCACA
>JAODXP020000031.1:21328733-21331233 GCA_027497455.2 Sardinella longiceps
TGCACTTAGTGTGCTTGTTGAATGAGTGAATGCGCTGTTATTAAGGTTGGGTGTGAGTGGCCCCCAGTGTTTGAGAAGCCGCTCGCTTGGGGAACGCATGTTGATGCTGGATGAGGAGTAATTGAGAAAGGAGGATGGGTGGCTGTCAAATGTGTGTGTGTGTGTGTGTGTGTGTGTGTGTGTGTGTGTGTGTGTGTGTGTGTGTGTTTTTCCTGTGACACATATTGTTGGAGTGAGTGAACAACTCTCAAAATGATTGGGAGCTGTTAGGCTAGGCAAAGTGTGTGTGTGTGTGGTTGGGTTTGTGGGAGTTTGTATGTGTTTGTGAGTGGGTGGGTGAAAGGGAGAGAGAGAGAGAGAGAGAGAGAGAGAGAGAGAGATAAACAGGGTGAAGAGTTGAGTTGGAGGTAGGAAAGAGTGAAACGTGGGAGTGAAGTGAAGTGAGAGCATTGTGTACACACACGCCTATAGATGCACACACACACACACACACACACACACACACACACACACACACACACACACACACACACACACACACACACACACACACACACACACACACACTTCTCTATAGCATTATGAGGAAGACATGGATAATGCTTGGCTCGGAGTTGGTAAACTGGGTCATATGTGTGCTTATGCATCTACTGTGTTCTCACATACTCACACACAGGTTGCAAAACTGTCATACTGTATATCTGGTACTGGGTGTAAAGAGTGTGTGTGTGTGTGTGTGTGTGTGTGTGTGTGTGTGTGTATGTCAGATTTATGATATTGAATGAGAGATTATGTGAATTTCATGTCATGGTCTCAGTAATGATGATCGACTTGAAAAAGTTTAGATGTGAAAGTCCAGATTCTCAAAGGCTATTTTAAGAAATATTTCCAAAGTCTAAAGTCATCATTAAAGTGGCATCCGTCACCAAGCGCCTCTCCTCCTCCTCCTCCTCCTCTTCCTCAGTGGCCATCTTAAATGTATCTCTTCTCCCTCATCCCAGCAGGCATTCCCATAATCGCATTTTAAAATAGGAATCCAATAAGGGGGGGAAAAAACCCTAATGAAACCTGTGCAGCGCTCGTGGGTGCTCCGATCGGAGAAAGGTCACTACCAGACTGCGGCAGTGGCGACGGCGGCGGTGGCACGCCAGTCAAAGGAGCTCCCAAATTGGCTCCTCCGTCTGCTGCTAACAAGGCCTGGGAGTTGGGGGTGGTGGTGGTAGTGGCAGGGGTGGTGGTGGTGTTGGTAGTGGCAGCAGGCTGTGTCGTGTGTGTGTGTGTGTGTGGAGGGGGGGGGGGGCAGTGGAGGAGGTAGGGTTGGGTGGATGCAAGGCTGTGAGTGTTTAGGGCACATTAAGGGGTATTGGACTGTGGCAGTGGGACATCAAAGAGGCTTCCAAACCCTCCATCCCTCCTCCCTCCCTCCTCTCTGCCCCCTTTCTGCCCCACACACAGAGCCTGCAGAAAACCCCCAGGGGAGGGGGGACAATAAGGCTGCCGCTACAGACCCGATTAGGGCCCTGGTGGCCGACCCTGGGACCCAGAGATGGAGGGAAGAGAGAGAGGGAGAGAGAGAGAGAGAGAGAGAGAGAGATGGAGAGAGTGTGTGTATGAAAGAGTAAAGAGAGAGAGACAGAGAGGGAGGGAGAGCAGGAGAGAGAGGGATAGAGAGGGGGGGAGGGAGGGAGGGAGGGATAGAGAGAGAGAGAGAATGTGATGTCGCATGAAAGGAAATTAGCCCTGAGTCTGCAGCTTCTCATGGTAAATACAGGGCGGAGCTCTAAGAGCCACAACACTGTTTCAGCCCAGTCAGCTGCCCTTCACAAATGCCATTGATGAAGTAAAGGCCCCTCAATCTATTAAAGTCCAGGCAAGGAAAGGAATAGGGCTTTTGGATTAGTGAGTGTTATTGCAGTGTTGTCCAAAGGGACACAGGCTTTTCCAGCAGTCTACTTAGTGCGCTGTACAATTTTGGATGTAAAGACTGTCATTACCCTTTAATAACCTTGTTATCGAAGGTAGTTCTTAACCTCCCAAGCTTGGCCCTTGTTTTAAAAGCGGCGAAAAAGGGAAGGAGACGGTCGGATTATAGAAGAGGCTGTGTGACGGAAGCATTTGTTTGTCTGCCTCCTCCGTCAGCTTTCCAGTCTAACTCTCTGTGACTTTTTCACGAGACCTTTTAAAAAGGGAGACCTTTTTATACAGCTGAATCTTTATCTCCGAGACATTTACATAGTCTTAAGTTTTTCTCCCCCTGACATTTACACAAGACTAAAGTTTTAGAAATATTGAAAGTGTAGATGTTGCCCTTCCTGGTGGTTTGGTTTACTTTAAAAAAAATGAGCCTGCACAGGAAGGAATTTTTTGTTAAAAAAAAAAATGTGTGCAATTTTGAGACTTGTTTTATAGAGAGAAGCATGCCTGAACATGTTGAGCGTAGTCTCTCTTCTACAGGACTGCCTGCACAGCTGGAGGAGGGAATAAGACTCAAGGAGCCTGG
>JAODXP020000031.1:21338733-21351233 GCA_027497455.2 Sardinella longiceps
GCTGGTGACTAGGGCCTCAGTGTCTGTGTGTGTGTTTGCGTGTGTGTGTGTCGCTCTTTTGTGTGTGTGTGTGTGTGTGTGTGTCTGTGTGTCTGTGTATGAATGTGTGTGTGTGTGTGTGTGTGTGTGTTTATGTAGGTGTTTGGATGAGCACTGCGCTTGGGTCAGTTCCAATTAAATTTAAGTTAATTTAGGCCTCAATTGAATTAGCCACAGAAGCTGGGGCTCTATCCTTGGGAAGGCAAGGTTCCTGTTTCCTGATTAAAAATAATGGCATAATAAAAAGGACTTTGTGTCCCATTCTCAGCGTGTGTGGTGCTGTTTAGCGGACTCTGTCCGAGCCTCAATGCTGTCATTTATTTTTGTAAATGGAGAGCTCTCAGATACACTCTTTATATGTTTTCTTCGCAGTCACATGTCACTTTTTTTTTTTAACCATGTGAACCTTTTCTGATTCGTATTACTTTCTTGTTATTTTTTGGTAAAGTATTAAGTGTAAATTTGTCTCATTATGTGTCTGTGATGTTAGGGTGCTCTTTAGATCGGCTCAGGGCAAGGTAGAGTTTGAGCATACTGTTGTGACGCTGAGTTAAGGCAGACAGACTAGCTGTCTCTGCTCAAAAACAAGCTGGTTGCTTCACTCTGGTTGGTTAAAGTGAGTCAAAGGCCTTCTGATGCCCTGAAACAAGGTGTGTGTGTGTGTGTGTGTGTGTGTAGGTGTGTGTGTGTGTGTGTGTGTGTGTGTGTGTGTGTGTGTGTGTGTGTGTGTGTGTGTGTGAGAATATACAAGAGGGAGAATGAGCAAAGATTTGTGGATGGATATGTTTCTGGGAGTGTGACAGGAACAGGATGTGACAAGCATAAAAAGAGACACAGAAGAGCTGTGTGTGTGTGTGTGTGTGTGTGTGTGTGTGTGTGTGTGTGTGTGTGTGTGTGTGTGTCTGTCTCTCTCTCTGTCTGTTTGTTTCAGTGGAAGAGAGACAGACACCTGTTTCTTGTGTATTGTTGTTGTGAGGTGATCATAAAGGAGGAAAAAGGCATAAAAGGGGCTTCAGGGCTCAGCCACACAATATTGTGTGTGTGAGTGTGTGTGTGTGAGTGTGAGTGTGAGTGTGTGTGTGTGTGTGTGTGTGTGTGTGTGTGTGTGTGTGTGTATGTTGTCTCTGCTGGGGAGGACACAGCGAGTGAGATAAAGGCAGCTCCGGGCTCCAGAGAGAGAGAGAGGTGGTCTGGCCCGGTCTGGGCCCTCAGGGGTGCCTATGGGAGATCTCCCATACACTCAACCCCAACACAACTCTACTCCAGAGTACTGTTCCGTCTGATCCGTGCTACGCCTTCAGCACTCGCCTTAGCCTCTGAGAGAGCCTGCCAATAGTATGTGTGAGTGTGTGTGTGTGTGTGTGTGTGTTTTTAATTCTCTCTATCTGTCGGTGTGTGTGTGTGTCCGATACACTCATAGCAGTGCAGTGGTATGAATCAGCTTGAGGAGCACCCACCCACTCACTCACTCACTCACTCCTTCACTCAGACTTACTTAGAGTATTTGCCCCCCTCCTCTGCCCTCTCCCCTAAATAGCTTAGACCGCAGGGTCAAGCCTCGTCAGGAAAAAAGACACTCAGACAGACGAGATGAAGACCCAACGCCAAAGCTCAACCACACACTCCCATTCACACATGAGGATGCTTGAACTACAAGATGAACTCAAAGGAACCTGCATTAGTATACAGTAGCAGGTCTAACAAGTGTGTTCCACGCCATTGGCGGTGCTTTGTACTCAAAGAGTAAGTGGAACTCCTTGGGTGGTTTCTTGTGAAAACCTCACACAAAACCAGACATCAGAATCTCTCATTGTCTTGGCTTTTATAATCACAGTTAAAATCATTGTTAACATCCATCTGCATAAGATGCTTTCTTTGACTGACACACACACACACACACACACACACACACACACACACACACACACACACACACACACACACACACACAGCCATTCTTTGCATGATTTGCTGGTGGCAATGATTGGCGGCGAGTTGCATTTAAGTTGATGAGCTTGTTCACAGCAGGAGGCTGTAGAACGCCTGCACGGAACCCCCGCTACGTACGTGTCTTAAGACTACTGTTTCCCCCGTTGCATCGGATGATGAGATTAGTGATTAAATAGCACTGAATGAAATGAATGAGTACAGAGGTTTCATCCATTCTAAAAGTGTGTCTTTTCGACAGACAGTCAGAAAAGTCTCAAGGAAGTCAAACCCAGCTTGTAGACTGTCGAAATCCCTTCACAGGACCCCTACTATGTAGATGAAATGACTGCGTTTGCCGTTGAATTATGTGATACGACGAGTCATTTAAAATGCCACTGGAATGACTAGAATGACGTGAAATCATAGAGGCGTCAAGTCATTTTCCAAAGTGTGATTTCAAGTGCCACTTAGTCTTTTATTTGGAGGGTCGTTGAACTCCAAAAGACTGAACTTTCTCTTCCCTCCCTCTCTACTCAGGAAGGCGACTTCACAGATAAAGTATGTACTTCGCCGAGGCCCTCTGTGTTGCCTTTTGTGTGAGTTTTCCTCTAAGAATGCCATGTTTGCTTTAGCGGTGGAGATAACCTAACTGCAGCGCTGCTGCTGCTGCTGCCCGGCTCAGTGAGGCCCAGAGATGTGAACTGGGGTCAGGAATGCAGTGGTTTGAAAGGGCCCTTTCCTGAGGTGACCTCGACTATAACGCCAAGTAAACTCTCGCACTCTCAAGAGTCTCATTTAACAGAGAGAGAGTGTGTGTGTGTGTGTGTGTGTGTGTGTGTGTGTGTGTGTGTGTGTGTGTGTGTGTGTGTGCGACTACTAAATCACAAACTCTGAACCCAGACCCCGACATACACCATACACACACACACACACACACACACACACACACACACACACACACACACACACACACACACACACACACCACAGCACCGACACAAAGCCTATTTTAAAGGCTGGACCTTCAGTCACGAATTTCACTGATACTCTTGCTCTCTGCCATTATTGGCAAAACAACATTTTTATTCATTCTTTTTCTCTCTATTTCATGAAGTCATCGCCATCTCTCCTCTCCCATTTTATTGCTATTTTTTATTGTTACCCCCCCCCCAACACCCCCCACACACACACACACACACACACACACACACACACACACACTGACTTCTCGGGTGGGTAAATAAAGCACGCCGGCACTGTGGCCGTAACTGAGTTTGCCGCGAGGCAGGGAAGCCGTAATGAAATCAGACTTTTTTTATTTTTTATTTCTCCCTTTCCCTTCCTTTCACCGGCAAAATGAAAGTCTGTGACTGTTCTTTGGAAACAGGTTTATAGGGTGAGTTTAC
The DNA here is from genome assembly GCA_027497455.2 of Sardinella longiceps. Taxonomy (NCBI): domain Eukaryota; kingdom Metazoa; phylum Chordata; class Actinopteri; order Clupeiformes; family Clupeidae; genus Sardinella; species Sardinella longiceps. The sequence continues at coordinate 21,342,108 of JAODXP020000031.1, forward strand.
TACAGGAACCTGACAAACTCTCAAACATACACACACACACACACACACACACACACACACACACACACACACACGATACACCAACACACTAACACATAAAAAACTTGGGAGACAGAACCACCTGGCTGAATGACATCAGACCGCTACAGCCTAAAACACATTCAGGAGGCATATAGATGTTACTCACACTCATGCACAAACACACACACACACGCACACTCACCAAAGTACTTCAGCGCAAAGAGATTACTACTTCTCAAAACTTCCTATGCTGATGAAAATGAATGATACTGTTTCCATAAGCAGATCCCATTAAGCCCTATTCTGATGAATGACACAGGAAATACATTTGTCATGCTTTACTTGTGCACAATAGTCCGTATTGTAACATGAACTCCCATCTCAAGTATCTGACACTGTCATAGCCAGCTGTTTTTCTGTGTGTGTGTGTGTGTGTGTGTGTGTGTGTGTGTGTGTGTGTGTGTGTGTGTTTGGGGGGGGCCCATTAGGGAAGGATAGGGGGTGGGTGGGGGGGCCGGGATGGTGGCGGGAGGTTGGGGGTATTTAGGGGTGGAGGTTGGGGGTAGTTTGGGTGTGTGTGTGTGTAGCAGGGGTGGCTGTGGGGTCAAATGAGGAGCTCAGAGTGAAGTTTTCTGGCGATCATGTGGGCAGGTGCAAGGAGCAGGCTCATATGGACCTCGAAAAAAAAAACTCCCTCGGTGTAAGATGGAAAATATGTCAGTGTAAAAGAGTCTGTAACGCATTTACACACACACATACACACACACACACACACACACACACACACACACACATGCACACAGTGCACATACATTGACACCCACGCCCAAAGACCAGATTGTCCGCACAGTCTTTCTCCCAGGGTCGAGTGTTGACAGGAGAGAAGCGTGAGGCAGATTGATTACATGACATTTCATTAGACTGTTCTGCTTTACCCCGTGCGTATTGAATCACACCTCCCTCCGTCGTTTTTTATTAAAGGTCCAGTCCACACACACACACACACACACACACACACACACACACACACACACACACACACACACACTCACTCAACATTTGTCCCCATGTCCACACACACTTTCACTCATCTCCTGCTGCACTCTCTCTCTCTCTCTCTCACACACACACACACACACACACACACACACACACACACACACACACACACACACACACACACACAAGGATGTGGCCCAGATCTTTGGACAGACCTCACTGTAACGCAAACAATGCACCAACAGACGGGCCCAAGGACGGACCTCGCACACGTAGACACATCTGGCCAGCACATACGTACACCCGTACTTCTCCCCAGCTGCGACCCTAATTCTAGGGGCTTACTGTGGGTCAATAGTGCACAGGGTCACTGGAAGGGAACCAGGGACGTGTGTGTGTGTGTGTGTGTGTGTGTGTGTGTGTGTGTGTGTGTGTGTGTGTGTGTGTGTGTGTGTGTGTGTGTGTGTGAAAGTCAATGTGTGTGCACAAGTTTTCATTAATCCTCAGCTGCCAGTCCAGGGCCTATTGAGTTCCCCACAGCTACATTCCACCTTTATGAGCAGAAAGCACAGCTAAGTAGCTCTCCTCACGCTAGCTCCAGATAAATGACCAACCAACCAATGGCCGCAATTGGCTTTAACCAGGCACAAACTACCGGCTAATCTACAACCAACACATTCTTAGTTAGCTGTGGTATAAGCTACTAGCCATGCCCTTCGAAGCTAGTATGGACGATCAAGTTAACAAGAGGAGTTAGCTTGCTAGCATAGGCAATGGCTAGAGCTAGCTAGTTTACTTAGCTTATTAACCCGATAACCCATGCAAACAATGTCTGTATACTGCTCTATAGCTCTTGTCTAACTTTGCTAACAGCAAGGCTTGCACTGGGCTAAAGTTGCTACCTATGGTGCCAGGAATAGTACCTTTGAAATGATCCCTAACCACAAGGAAGCCATTTTTGCACCTGTGTTCTATAATACGCTACCCGTGCCAGTCTCAAATAGTCGCTGAGTCAGGAATGGAGTCGGGCATAATCCTCACCCGCCACCCACTATGTTCTCATTACTGCCCACATGGCCCGATCTGTCTGCCAGCTGTTTTATAGCCACCAAAGGTGACATGAGCCGCAGTTTATTTTCTTGCTGTCGGGCAACAAGGAGAGAACTACAATACCCACAGGGGCTGCGGGCCATCAATCAGAATCTCTGGGTATATGATTAATGTGTCTCTGTTCTTTGTTCTCGCACACCTCTTCTTTGGCACTCCCTTTTATTCTCTCTCTCTCTCTCTCTCTCTCTCTCTCTCTCTCTCTCTCTCTCTCTCTCTCTCTCTCTCTCTCTCTCTCTCTCACCATCACTCACTCATTCTTCCTGCCTTGAGGGGATTAAGAGGTAGACAAATGACTGTACATACTCCAAACTCACATCAGCTTTATTTTACAAGTGTAATCAAGTACATGGTATTAGTTTCCACATTGGGGGGAAATGAGCCACGGCAGCACTGTAGGACAAGACGATTACTCCCATGTTATGCATATGATGCTCACCTGCTCCCTCCCTCCCTCCCACATACTGTAGCTACAGTACTGAAGCACAGAAGTGCATCTATTGTTCATGTTTTTGTTTTTTTCTTCTCATTTTCTTCTTTGATATCCCCTTCTCACTCTCAGGCATGCATGCGCACGCACACACACACACACACACACACATAGACATACACACACACTCACACACAGAGGAATCTGCAGAACAGTCTGTAATTGATGCCCGAGGAAAAACCACCCATGGTGTTCATCTATGGCTTCAGCTGCAGAGGTCACGCTTGCTGGGCCAGCAGACACCCATGTCCAACATCAAACACCCACACAGACGCTCACGCAAGAAACGCGCACACACACACACACACACACACACACACACACACACACACACACACACACACACACACACACACACACACACACACACACACACACACACACACACACACACACACACAAGGAGCACGATGGCACACGGCAGCTCTACCGCACGCTCACCACAAACACGCCGACGCTTGCATCCTGTCAGCTGTCACTCTCCCAGCAGTTGGTCCGTCAGACGCCGTGGGCCACTCTGATTGACAGGACGATATTATTGTTGTTCCCAGCCAAGCTAGCAGGCTAGCAGATTTGTTTTCACTGAAATTGATGCCTCTTACTAAGGAGAGGTGTCAATACTCTTTGGATCTCTCGCGTTTGTTAAACGACACAGCATGGTTGGGTTTTAATAATGCATTTTAACAATGGCAGGATGGTTCTCTAAGGAATTGTCCTACCTTTTCCATGTGATGTACCACATTAGAAAGTATTTCACTGGACTAATTTGCATTCAGAAAAGCAGTCACTAAATGGTTTTGTCTGGAATATGTCACACCAGTCTACCAGTTCACAATACATTCCCAAAATGTTGCTGAAATGTTATATTCTCGTGCACATCTTTATGTCCCGTCTCTTGTGTTTACCTTTCAGGCGAATGCCAGCGGTGGACGATCGTCCCCCTCAGCACTATTCCCCTAAGAGGGAGCCAGGCAGGTACCCAGCCCCAGCACCGCACTACAACCCCCAGCGCGAGACCTACCAGCTCAACTACCCGCCATCCGCCTCCGCCTCCTACCCGCTGCGCGAGAGCTACTCCATGCCCGACAGCTACCCAGCCAGGCAGCCCCAGGCTCCAGGCTCGCCGCGGTTACCCGTGCCCCGCTCGGCCGAGTTGGAGCGTCGTTACCGGCCCTCGCCCGCCTACCCGTCGCCACCGCCTGTCCATCGGGTGCCGCTGCAGCGCCAGGATGTGCCACCCTCGCCCACGTTGGCACACCGTAACGCACCACGCTACGAGCAGGTGGTGCGTGGCGGTTACCGCACTGCCAGTCCTGATCGTTACGGAGCTTATGGGGAGGCCAGCGCTCACCCACAGGACCCCCGGCAGAAGAACTCAGGGCTGATTGGGGCTGTGTAGAGAGAGAGAGGGAGAGAGAGAGAGAGAGAGAGAGAGAGAGAGAGAGGGAGAGAGAGAGAGAGAGAGAGAAGGAAGGAAGGAAGGAAGGAGAGATTGTTACAGTACCTTCTGATAATATAGCAGTATGTCAATATGAACAATCATCTTTTTGTGTGCATGTTTGTGTGTGTGTGTGTGTGTGTGTGTGTGTGTGTGTGTGTGTGTGTCTGAGTGAGACAAGAGTGGCTGAATTCCATTGTCGTCACCAACTCTAAGCCCTGAAACTTCAGAGTTAAAGGAGAACTATAGCGTGTTCAACAAAGTTCTCTTATCGTTATGTACATTCATTTGAAGAATCAAAAGTTGAAAATAAGGTCTGAAATGAACGAGAGAATCCTAAAAACCACCAGGGCAGATTCCCCATGTCGAAATAAAAGCCGCCTCCTGCCTTGTCAGTTATGTTTTTGTAGTGAAAGTATGGACACCTCTAACAGGTTGAATACACCAGAGTTGTCCTTTAACTAGCATGACCAACCAATCCCAAATCAGATTTATAGTGTAGACTTTGACGGTTCAGGGCTTGGAGCTTTGATGAGGAGACATTGTGATTCAGCCCGAGAGATAAAGGAACAAATGAACTCTATGTGCAGATGGGTTTACTTGTCAGTGAAGGAGAGATAAAGAGAGATCAGAGTGGGACAGGAACCTCAAACGCAATATCCTGAGATTCCATGTTTTCTACACTGTGCATCCGGTTGCATTTGCTTGCATTTGGTGTCCTTATTAACTGATATTCCCCCTTTGGGAATTCCCCTTCCTCTCGGGAATCTCAAAACGTGCATGCAATCCTTCGCTCAGGTTTGTGTAAGTCCTAGACTACCAAGGATATTATGCCACATAAGTGTGTTATATTCTAACATGTGTCTTTTTTTAACTTTTGGTCTGTTGGGTCTATCATGTGTAAGCTGTGAATTATTCATCAAAACATACCGACTGCCAAAAAAGTCTCCTAGTTATCTAAATGTGTAAGTCTGTGCCAATGTTGTGTGTTATGTACTGCCACAATAGTCCTACCAGTAGAAGATAAAGAGAGACATTCCCCCTGCTATACAATTGGTGCCTTAATCAGCCAGTGGGATAGAAATAGGTTTGTGTTGTGTACATACTGTAGCTCTATGTTTATGGAATAGGGGGGGGGGGATCTATCTTATATAAGCCGGTGTTTATTTTAGGTTTCAGTTTTATTTTAGATTTTATTTCTATAAATGCAACAAGCCAACAATGTTGTTTCCGACTGTTACCGTGGTGACGTGAGATGAACTTGAGGTTGTTTTACACTATTGTGACTGTTTCCTTATTTAATGATGAAAGGATGTGTATGTGTACTGTAGGGTGCTGTGTGTGTGTGTGTGTGTGTGTGTGTCTGTGTGTCTGTGTGTGTGTGTGTGTGTGTGTGTGTGTGTGTGTGTGTGTGTGTGTGTGTGTGTGTGTGTGTGTGTGTGTGTGTGTGTGTGTGTGTGTGTGTGTGTGTGTTCCTTCCTATAACTGTGTTGAAACATTGAAGGTACCAGTGACCCCTTCCCTATATGCCTGTTGTGTGTGTGTGTGTGTGTTGACCTGCTCTTTCGACTTGCCCACAGAACAAAGGGAAGATGTAGGTGGTAAACTAACAAGATCACAGAGGACCTAAAGGTCTCCACCGAAGGGAAATGGACAGGATAAATAAGGCCGGCCCAAAAACACCCTCCCACCTCTTTATCCTTGGGTGGGTTTGAGGTCACGCTCTCCCTTTGTTTCTTTTGATTTGTGTTTTGTTTTTGGTTTAATTATTTTACATTTGTTGCAGTCTTTTTTTTCTTTTTCCAGTGTGCCTTTTAACAGACGTTCCATAGAATCTTCCTTATTGGCTTTGTTGGTATTGCATAAAGGTTTATTTTTTCCTTTTTCTTTAAATAGGTTTAAGATTGACTCCAGTCAGGGGAAATTTGAGCATATTTTGAAAAGCTTCTCTGTAACAGTGTATTTATTTATCCAAACTGGGAGACAAGAGAACATTAGCATCCCAGGTGGACTTATATATTCTCTCCTCCATTTAATAGCTATAAATACCACTCTAACCTCTTTACATTCCTCATGTCTTATCATAAATTACTATCTAAATATGTCATACTCTGTATGTGAAACACTTTAGAATTGTGGGTTGATTTTTTTTCTCTCCTGCATGTTTTATATATATTGCAATTTACAATAAAATATACCCTTATAAAAAACATCATTTATCTAACGGATTATTTTAACCACTTGTTTCATATTATATGCTAATATATCATCTGAGGGGAAAAAAAGAGCTTCCAGGGACGTGGGCTGTATTGTCTCCTATTAGGAGACTCATTAAAATTGAAACCGTAATTTAGCCCACGCACTGCAGATAAATGATACCTCTATGAGAACAGATAGGGTCTCCTCCGCGTTCCCCACCATAATGACATCCTCTGCCAATTAGGATTCAGACGTCAGCGGTGAGGGGATCCTCTTATCGTCCGCCTAATTTTCCCATTCACATGCCGGGGTTTCTAATGATTAAAAAATTAGCCCAAAAGTTTGGGGTTGGAATTGGATTATTGGTCGAGACAGGAAATGGAAGGGAGGGAGCTGGAAGATGAGGATCCATCTGTCTCTCTCTCTCACACACACACACAATACTGCAGTGGTCTTTTTTATTAGTGTCTGAAAACAGGTGGAGAGAGAGGGGGGGGGGGGAAAAAGGAGAGAGAAGATGGGTGGGTGGGGGGGGGGTGATTGAAGAAGTGAGAGAAGATGCAGAGAGAGAGAGAAGAAGAGGAGAAGAGAGTGTTAAGAAAAGGTAGAGAGAGAGAGAGAGAGAGAGATGCTTATCTGGACTTGAGCTGAGGCCAGAGACAGTTTTGTGCTCGTGCCAATGTCGTTAGACTAATGTAAATGCTGGAGAAGTTGCAGTCTCAGTAAACCCAATTTAAGGGTCACTTCTGAGACACATACGCAAACACACACACACACACACACTTACCTCCTTTACCCCAACTTCAGCACCTTCCTTGCTGTATTGGACCAACTGTAAGGGAAATGAGTGACATGAACTAATGGCATGGCATGGAACCACGGCGCTCTGAAATGCGGAGTGTAATCATAACGGGAGATCAGGAGGCAGCCATTTTGCTGATGCCTTTCTTACCGGAGGTCTTTGGCTTCCGCTTGGCACTCACACTCACTCCCTTTAAAGCCTCGTCATCAGTTTCAGTGCAACTCTATGGGTCTCCGAGTCCCCACCCCCGACACACACACACACACACACACACTCCACTCGCTCCCCCCTAATTCAATTACATTTATTAAAACATGGCAGCTACTTTTAATGAAAGTAAATGAAATGAAATTATAACGCTAAAATAGTGGCTTCAAAAAATAGTGGCTTCTAGAGGCTCCCGCAACCCCACCACACACACACACACACACACACACACACACACACACTACCCTCACAATCGTTGCTCTTTAAAAACCGAAGACTCAGGGGGGCTGTGTGACTTGCCCTTTATTCTCTAATGTCTATTTTCTGATTCGATCAATAATGGAAGAAAACTTTTAGTCAAATGATGCCTGTTTCTCCAACAGTGACAAGAAACAGAAAGAGAGAGGGAGAGAGAGACTGAGGAAGGGAGAGGAAGAGGAAGAGGGGACTGATGTTGACGATGGGTGTGCGGAAGATGAAGAGTGTTCCCTACCAGAGCTACATGTCCTCCTCACACATGCATGAGAGAAAGTGTGTGTGTGTGTGTGTCAGAGTCAGGGAATGAGAGCTTTTTCCCCCTATTCTTTCTTTCAGTCTTTTTTTGTTCTTGGTGGATCACCAGTGTCTCACAGCAGTAGGAGCTTGTTAGCATGTGTCAGTCAAAGGTGTCCGCCGGGGAATAGAGCACACACACACACACACACACGATGAAAACGCCTCATACTGCCGCCGCTGCCATGTCCCCACACACACTCATACACACACACACACACACACACTCACACAACTAAGAAGCGAGACCCAGCGCTGACAGCCAAAGCAGTGGGAACCCGTCTCTCAGACGGCAGTCGCAAAAGCGGCAGTCTGTGTGGATGTCAGGCGATGACTTCACCCCACATCTTAATGAAAAGCACATCAGAGTATTTTTGTCATCATGTGACCCCATCAACCCCCCCCCCCTCCCACTCACTCACCCCTGCATACATCCCATTCAACCCATTTACCTCTATTATTTCCATTAGGCCCTTTTTCGTTAGCGGGTGAATGTGGCCCTTTGCGGTCTAGGAAGAGCCAGGAGAGTGGGTTTGCTCATTTTATTAAGGGACCCCATTATGAAGTCCTGGGCTGAGCTCACAGGGAAAATGGCTCATCACCGAGCTGTTATCGGAAAGATTCAGAGTGTTGCGGAATATGGAGATGGAGAGCGGACGTGGGATAGATAGGAATGATTGCACTCGGAGTACAGCCTGACCTACCCTTCACCTGTGGGAGAGGGAAGAGAGGGAAGGGAAAAGAGGAGGAAAAGGGGGGGGGGGTCACTCTCTTTATCCAAATAACCACCTTTTCTCTGCCAGCATTGCTCACAGTCCAAGACATTCCGCCTGAGTGAAAAATCTGAGAATGCATTCCCATGGTTAAAGGAGAGATTTTCTTATTCTGTCCGAGTGTCTGAGTTTTTGGCTGGAAGCTTGTGCTTCCATTTGGTCCAGACTTGTAGAAGCTCAAAAGAGGGAACTGAATCCGAGATGTCGGAAAATAGGATGTTCCTGAAAGAACAGACAGGCTGATCTCCAGGAAACCTATATGCATTTACAGATTTCCTCACAGACATGGTTGACCACAGGCAGCATGGAAGACCAGAAATGCCCCATAGAGAAATTATATTCCCATGATATAAATAAAACAATTTTTCATAGAGTGTTCATACAGTGGACAGTCTTTGTAGCATTAATGTAGGTTTGCTTTTGTAACATTGTAGTTCACAAACAAAAAGTAAGCGTAAAAGTATATGTAAAATATTTAAAAAGTACAAAATTCAACTAATCTTTGTGTTATTGTTTATTTCCCCCCCAATTCCTCAGG
>JAODXP020000031.1:21361233-21363733 GCA_027497455.2 Sardinella longiceps
CTCTTCAAATGATTCAGTGAGAACATTGTAGACCTAGTTGATAAATTTGTAATATATAAAATTCCCTATATCAAAAAAGTTTTCAACCATCATGATTTCTAACCTTCTACCATGTTTCTAATTGTTTGTTGTATGACTTGCTCTTAGGCTCATTTCTTTACTTTCCTTTTACTTCTTTACTTTCCTACAATATTTAAAGTACCTTTATTGACACTGATGGATGACACAATACTGAAGAAAGGGTGTCCACGTCCTCAGGATTGTGAAAATTATTAAAAAGCTTTGTGAATTAATAAGTATTATTTTTCAGTGGAGTCAGGTAAAATGAAAGGTCCAGTTATTTGCTGTTTGTGCGAAAGAAGTTTGTGCTAAATCTGACCCTATTTGAGAACTATTTTGAGACCAGGAGTTTATGCTCAAACCCAAACGACGTTATACCTCATTGAAATGAATAGTTTTTACGCTTCATTTTAGGTTAGACTATGCCATTGCAAACAGGTAGTCTACATTTGGAAGCATATACATATTGTAAATATATAGATTTGGCCTTCTTTGAATATCCTGTTTGTGTTGTTTCCTGGCCTCTACCTCCATCCTCACTGCCACATCCCTATTGAACTCTAATGGTCCAGAGAAGATGACCCACATGTGCCCAAAGATTTGGTACCAGAAAATTCCTTTAGATAGCAGATAGAGCTACTGCAATAGTGGTGCTTTTTCACATGAATAATTAATGATTAGCTTTATTCCCCAGACTGACCCAAAATACATTTTAAAGTGAGCCGGCCTGTTGGGAACTCTCTCAATATCCCGATTTCCCACACCGTCTATAGGCAAGCTATAAATAAATGGCCGAAGTAGTCGTCCCTGCTCGCCCATCCCCTCCATACATTCCCAGGCGATCATGCTCAAATTCAATACGATAGGCATTTTAGTTTAGATTTTCTTTTCTTAACAGCCTCATTTCCTGACTTTTTAGCCCATGCAGTCTGGTATGCTAACACAGTAGAGCCAGGGCTGCAGCCTGCCATGAAGCACTTTAGACCAACAACGCTACATTTCCTTCCGCTGAACCGCTAGCCACATGCACACACACACACACACACACACACACACACACACACACACACACACACACACACACACACAGCCTCCACCTTGCATCAGGCGTGGGAAAGGGAAAATCAATGGAGCCAAGCCCAGCGTTCGGCTTTGGCCTCTGGCTCTGAGCAAGATGCTGTGGTCTGGTGTGGTGTGGTGTGGTGTGGTGTCAGCCGCTCTGGGTTCAGCTCGCTATGTCTGGCCTGGCTTGTGGGTCCTCCACCTACAAGGCGTTGCTCTTCCTCCAATTCCCACTTCCTCCATGTTCACTGGATGTTTTGACAGTTGTGGATAAACAATGAAATGAAATGGCTGCATATAAAGCTATAAAGCGCTTTTCTTTGTACTTTAAGTACCCAAAACACAGATGTGTTATCACAGATAATTTGCGATAGACTTTGAGATCATCATCTCATCATCCTCCAACTAAGGGCCCAAGACAACAACCAGGTGTGTGTGTCCTGTTGTTACAGCCATGCTACCATTTCAGATATCAACCTGCACATGCTAATGGATACTTTGATAGGGTCAGGAAGAACCAGGCTTTAACCTGCAACCCTCCTGATGTTGTTCTACTCCTCGGCCTCCTCTACTGCTAGTGTTACCATCACCTTCTAACCTGACCTATAACCCTCTACTTCTTTGACGTCTCTATGTCTTCTCTATGGGTCTTCTTCCCAAAACCGCAGTTGCTAACTAAGCTAACTAAGTTAGCAACTTTGTCAGTTGCAATAGTGCATTACCAGCCAGCCACAGAAGTTGCTAATTGGTTAGCAGCTACGGATGCCTGTGCGTGTTGCTGCGCACCCCAACCCCTCTCCCCACTCACACACACACCCACCCACCAACACACACACACACACACACACACACACACACACACACACACACACACACACCTCCCCATTTGGCTTCCTCCGGTCATCTGAACCTCAGTGGCCATGGCAGCAGCAGAAGCAGCAGACTCATCCATTTAAGGGCCCCATTCGACGGATTAGATGGGGGATCCTGTCGCCTAATGGCCAGTTTGGCAACATATGCCTATGCAATTATCCGCCTGGCTCCCCGCCATGTACTCTCACACACTCGAGCGTGGCACGCATGCAGCAACACACACACACACACACACACACACACACACACACACACACACACACACACACACACACACACACACACACACACACACAAACACACACTAACGCGTATATAGTTTATATAAAAACATATACAGTATGCATGCTTGAAACACCCACATGCATACAAGCATCAAAATTGACAGGCAGACCTGCTGTCAAGGGTCTTGTATGTTGACCTTTGTGGGTGTATGCAAATGTATCATGTAACTGTACGGGGATGCATTCTTCCTTCAGCTGTTGGCAAAAAAAAAACACACACA
>JAODXP020000031.1:21371233-21396233 GCA_027497455.2 Sardinella longiceps
TCTTCAATCTGAAGATAGTAGCCTACCTCAAGACTGATCCCAGGCCTAGGCGATCTACAGGTGTGTTTTGTGTGGAGCTTATGTCAGTGCTTTGCGAGTGCGTTGCAATGTACTTTGTCTCTCCCTCCCGCTCACACTCACGGCCGCACACAGGGGAAAGAGGGCGTCATGTTTCCGGCACAGTAGGTGGATTAGAAGATACGTATGTAATAATTACGGTGGAGACTGGCGCGTCTGCCGTGGGTGGGCTGAAAATATGCAGAGAAAATAAAGCAGGCTGCATATTTTTGTAAAACGGGTAAATGCAAGGCTATTTCTTACGGTTCATGGCAGAAAGCTCATTTATCAGAGACAGCAAGCCACTGGGGGCAAATTAGTGGAATACTTGTGATCTTTATTGGACTAAATGTATTATTCCTACTGTACTGGAGGGAAGCCATTTTATGTAATAAATCCTTGTCTTTAAAAGACACCCTGGGTGTCTTTGTTAATCAAGATGGCTATGATGTTGAAGTTTTGCAAGAATATAAATGCTTATGCAAAATTCAAGTGCAGATTGTAGGCTAGGTCTCTCTCTCTCTCTGCCTCCCTTCCGCCTGTCTGTCTGTCTAACTGTGTATGTCTGTGTCTGTCTGTGTGTGTGTGTGTGTGTGTGTGTGTGTGCCCATCTCTGTGAGTGTCAGATACACACAAATCTTTCAACATCCACCATCTCCCCCCGTCTAATAGGTCATGCACAGGTGGGTGGATAATGTAGCCTTATCTGTTTGGCAGAGAGGACCACCTTGGCTGGCTTACATTTAACGTCGTGTAAACATACACCAGTCTGCTCCATGTAAACTCTATCCCATTAGAAATGGCTTATGAGATTCAGCCTGGACACCATAGTCAGGCAAACCACTGCTTCTTATCAGAGAGAGAGAGAGAGAGAGAGAGAGAGAGAGAGAGAGACAGACAGACAGACAGATAGAGGCAGGATGCTGAAAGAGAGAGAATGAGAGAGAGCAGAAGGAGAGAGCTGGAATTATAGAAAGTTCTCATCAATCTGACTGTGCCTGCTTTATGTGTGTGTGTGTGTGTGTGTGTGTGTGTGTGTGTGTGTGTGTGTGAGCGAAAGCGAGAGAGAAATAAAAACATACAGAGAGATGGAAAGGGAAACACAAAGAGAAATTGGGAGCCTGGACTATCTCTTGAGCCCCCTCCCTCCACACACCCACTGTTAATCTCCAATAAAGATAACAGGCTCTTTCGCTGCTGCCCCCGACTGGGGCAGCATCTGCTGTCTCTCCATGCTGACCTCCAGCTCTGGCTGTCTCCTCGGAGCCTCGCACTCCCCTCACCCTCTCCCCGCATAACGGCTCATCCTCGGCCCACTCTTCTCTCGCCTATACTCTCTTCTCACTCCTCGCCATCCGGCGAGTCCACAAGGGCTCCTATCCCCGGGAGTAGCTAGCTGAACGGGGGGGGGGGGGGGGGGCGGTGAGAGTCCACAGTGAGAGGAAGAGATGGTGTTGAGGTTACGGATAGAGCATTTTTGGTTGTTTTTTTTTTAATGATGTTGTCGTAGGTTGATGCACGGCCCTTAGTTACTCTGATTCTAGGATGAGTTTTAATGCAGTAAACAAAGATAAGCTTAGTGTGTGTGTGTGTGTGTGTGTGTGTTTGTGTGTGTGTTTGATATTACAGATATGTAGACCTGGTATGCAAAACACAAAGAATCATTTTGGGGAAACTATTATCATTTTATTGTAATTGTACCAGGATGTCCTCACTTAATTGTAGACTGGTTGAGTCCAGTGTTTCACTACTAGGGAATTTCAGTTACATACAGTAATATTGACATTTAAACTGTCCATTCCATGCCTCCCCAAAATCAGGGCCAACTGTCTATGCTGAAGATAAAAACTAACACTGGCATCAAAAGTATTAGCGCACTTAAAATGAAGGAAAGGGTCCAATTTTGGACCCATACCAACAGCATTAGACGTTTGACCAGCAGACTTACTGCAGTCTTTTTATTGGGTGAGAGTGGAGTGGGTGAGGGTTTTATGGGTACCAGGCAGAGTTAAGTAGGGGTGACGGGCGATGGGCTTTGTGGTGACTGGCAGGAAGTGACATCACGGTAGTTGAGAGAGCGCGTTTGTTTGTCTTATGGGGAGAAGGGTGTTGAGTGAGAAAGACCTGATGCCTGCGTGAATACAGCAGCTCTCTGTGTTCATAGACGGGAAACAAGGGGAAGAGGGAGGGAAACAGTGGGCAGCTGGACACACACACACACACACACACACACACACACACACACACACACACACACAAACTTGACCAAGATGTACAGCCCCTGGCACCACTGGAGACTATGCAGACAAACAGCTCCAGGATACGTAGATGTAGGGGGGCAATTGTGGAGTGGGGTGGTAGTGGTGATGGGTGTGTGTGGGGTGGTGGGGGGGGCATTCAACCAATCATATTACTGCCTAGAATACTCTCCCTTCTGGTATTGGCTAATGAGGGTGATTGAGAGAATTTTGAGTGTAGCGAAATGACAGTGGTTTCCCTGGGGTCGTCGGTGGGTAGTCTCTGTGACTGACAGCCCTGTGATGCGAAGCCACGTTCACTTCAGGGCCATGACACACGGGTGTCTAAGGGCATGCGGCCATCACATGCTTACTACGCTTGACCGCTCATAGAGGACACCAGGGTGATTAAAAAAAACAATAACACGTCTGAAAAACTGTAACCATCTGTGGTGTTAACGATTCAGCGTTTGTATTTTAGGCGACTCTTAAATGCGTAGACTAGGCGCATGTAATGTGCTTTTAACGCTGAGTCAAGTATCCTATAGAAACATTTTGGTATAATTACACCCTTAGATCATATTTAGAATACGCTTTCCATGGGCGGAGAGGTAACGGGGCTGACTTTGTCCTCGACAAACTGTCAGTTTGACTTTCAGAACAGCCGACATTGTTAGATTGTTAGATTTTCCCATCTCTCAAGCCTGTGACTGGTTGCTAATGCGCTGCACCCGGAGCACTTCCCTGTCTAATGTACCCTACTGTAAACAGTCGGCATGCGGGCTGGCTGGCTGGGCAGAAAGCGCCTCTCACCGATGTATTTTTGGGTACTGGAGGCACTCGCTGTGTTATTAAGTCGCCTGCTTCTCTGTAGTTAGTCCACTGCTGATTGCAGAGCAATGTTTGGGCCGGGCCAGGGCGGATTCTGCTCTGCGGGCGGGTACACACACACACACACACACACACACACACACACACCACCTCAATATTGAACTATGTGCAAGCGTCTGATGTGTGATTGTGGGAAGGGGTGCGAATCCTGCCGTGTTCATCTCCCTCAACCTCACCTCTCATTCTCACCTCCCTCAAAAATTCATAACAGACAATATTACAGATGTAATATAACCCCCCCCCCCCCCCCACACACACACACACACTAGGCCTACTTCTAGCATTTTTGACTTTTTGTGTTCTCACGAATAGTTGCTAGCCTATATGATTGCAACAAGGAGTTCAGTTAAGGGAAATTGTTTCGTTTGCTGTAGTGAAAACGGTTTAGTGATTTGGCATAGCATGCAGTCACCTCTCCGTTTCTATCCAGGAAAATGTTTTTCTGTCTATTCGTTCTATCACATGCTATGCCATTATTCATTTTTTCTATTGTAGACGTTCGTAGCTGCTGGTCAAGTTTTAGGCATATGGTGTCATTTAACAGAGAGACTCAGTTTAAATGACGGCAGTTCTGAGCGGTTCTGCGTTCGTCAGAGTCATTTTGTATTTATAACTTTGATTGGCGGTCGCCGAAGTGTGCCTTTGTGTCCGTATGTGTTCCTCTCCACGTGTGCTCGTATGGTGAAGTGTGTGTATTTAGAGACCGAGAGAGAGTGTGTGTGTGTGTGAGCGAGTCTGTGCGCCCTCCGTGCTCTCTAATCAGCGAGCGAGGGGAGGCGGGTCAAGGCGCTGACTGTAATGCGATAGCTGCTCCGCTCTGAAATGGTATTGCACACACACACATGCAGACACACACACGCGCGCACGCTGCTTAAACGACCAGACCAGGCTTTACTGACTGAGCAACGTGCAGAGCGATGCCAGACTGCGAGGAGAGACTGAACGGTTAGGAGGTGCGCTACAGTCAGCCCAACCTTCTCGTCTAAAACGTGGACGCAACCTGTATTTAAAAGTGAACAAAGTGAAGAGCACGTTCTGCCTTAATCTGTACAATCATTTGATCTGAAAAGTCGTTTATTTGATGACTTACAGAAATTGTAAAGTGATCACGGACTGCTACTCCAAGGGACGAGAAGGCATCGCCCGCAGATTTTGGAGGTAACTGGGAGCTCTAAGCATTCTCCGGGGGGAAACGTCAAACTACAGGATTGCGAGGTAGCCATGGATCTAACCTGTGTAATTCTTCTGTCATGAATACAAGGAATACGTTTGAATGCTACTGATATGCCCTGTATTCGCGGACATATAGGTGTCTTTTCTCAGATAGATTTGAAAGACGGGCTGCGACTGCCTCTCTACGAACGGTCTTCTCCTGTCTGCTTATCCACTAAAAATACCCAAGGCTGAAATTCATCGGAGAAGTTGAAAGGGTCCACAATCAACAGAACCACAATATTCTAAGATCCTTTGATACCATTCTATTTATATGGGACAAGGAAAATACTCTCTCTATTTGAAGGATATCAAATACCGGGGGAGACGAGAACAAACAAACCAACACTAACAGCTGCAAGACATCAGCGGCAACGTATTCTGCAAGATGGATATTTTATCATCGCTGTTTGGATTTGTATTAGTTCTCTCTCTGACACTGAAAGTGCACGGCGAAGAAGGTAAGTTAGTGCTGCCTGCTTGCGTCCTTTTGTGAGACTCCTGTGAAAGCTTTAAGTTAATCTACCCCCTAACATTTCATCACACCAGTTTTTCTTCTACGATTCTGTTGCTTTGTGAGCTTGTTCGATTTTTTTTTGTTGATGTCTTACATCTGTTTGAAGTCGATTCCAGTCGAATCTGGAAATGCAGTGCCACAGCCTTCGCCTAATGATCACCATATGCCACAAAATGCCAATTACGCATTTATGCCACGCGAAGTTAAGCACTATTGGAAGGTCAGACTTCTTTACCAATGAATAAAATGGTTCACCTATGAACTCATTAGAAACGTACTGTACACCCTAATGCACCCTACGTATATTGTTTAATAGCAAAAGTATACAATTATACCTGGTCCTACATTGTAAATGATAATCTGTTTGTGCGGATGATGGGGGGTTTGTCGCCTAATCCTTTCAGCGATCCCTGACAAATTTGCCACCTAAAGGGGACATCTGTAAAATGATTACTACCCGTGAGCGGCGAGTCAGGGTGGAAAAACTAATGAATGGTGCGACAGACCGTGAGCTCAGAAATGTGTAGGGCTCTTCATCTAAAGATGGAAATGGTTAAGGTGTGCTATGGGTAACCCATCTTAAACCTGTTATTATTCTGCCCTCTAAAATAAAACACTTATTCATGTTCCTTATTCTGGTATTAGAGAATTTAAAATGTTAAACTGATATTATAAAATAGTAGGCCCTACCTGTGTTTCCTCGTTGTTTTTGTCTTAATCGTAATATGACGCCGTAGGACATGACTGTAAATCGCTTCCCCTTAATAAATGTAAAAATCATTGCGGACGTCTCCATAGTCAACTGACCTCTGAGCTAATCAGAAAAAAAAAATATATATATACATCACCCACCATTGCGCACTGACCAAAACTTTACGCACAACAAAACTATAGGTCCCTATTGGACCATGGATCTAGTGTTAAACTCAATTTAATAATTTCTTTCAGAGTTTCTCTTCGCTTGCTTAAGTTTACAGTGATATGTTAAGCAAGTAGGTTGAACTACAAGAACATCTATATTTATTAGATTCCATTTGTATGACCAGTCATCTTAATTGACCTTATTCTTGGTGGCGCCCTTGTCCTCCCCTGAAACATTTGTATTGATTTTCATTCACCGCATATACGGCAGTAAACGTATTCTCTGACTTGAACTAGATCCCATCACCACCTAGAAACGGCAGTGAAATGACCGGACTTTACTCGCGCTTTAACCATTGTCTTTTTCCATGTTTGCTTAAAGCTGGCTTTGAAGCCTTAATTACATTGTGTTTTGAACGTTTTTCTCCGGAATAACCGAACAATAGCTCGTTACAGAATGTCAAAGACGGGGCATCTGTGTTATTAACCCTGAGAATTTGTTATCGGAGGTTTTCCCACTTTGGCAGGAGATTGAAGTCTTGATGTGTTCGTAGCGGGCCCTTATCGCGGGTGTTTGTTCCTGAGAATCCACTCAGCGCGTTGACAATGTTCAATTTAGCCATCATCACTAGCGGCGAGAAACGCCAGCAGATTGTCATCAGAGTGATATCTCCAAACGTAGCCTACTGAAGTAAATCAATTCAAGAACAAGTCTGCTGGAGAGGAGACGTTAAAAAAAAACTGCTGCGTTGCAGTTCATGTAAAATCAATTCAAGCCATTTTCATAAGCTGAAACAAGGAATAACCTTGCGTGTTAAATTAAGCCCAAATGAGGATATAATTCTGCTCTAGTCTTTACATCCTAGGCAATGCAGCAGCTTTACATTTTACACAGTCGTCACGGTGATTACAAGATATCGATGTAGTGCCCCTCAGGAAACTCGCTCCCACAGGCAGCGGGCTTCGTCCACATCCCCGCTGCGTGCGTAACTGCATGTTGTCGAGTCCCACTTAAATTCGGAAGGGGAAGGAAATGCAAGTCTGGTAAAGTAATGCATTGTCTGCGCCATAATAATGAAATAGCTCATAAATTTGGACTGCGTCCCTGTATAGCAACTTGCGCTGACGCCTGTTAGAATACTCAACTGGGTCACGAATTTAGGCTATTGTGAGAATGAGATAAATAATGAATCAACTCAGTTTAATTGGCTGGCAGTCGGCATGCTGTAGAAGTGCTTGTTTATCCAAAACACACACCCAAAGACGGAGTTCCCCTCCGGAATAATGGATGCCTATCTTCCTCTATATGTCTAGTTGATCCGAACGTGGCGCCTGCATGCCTTTTGGGGATCAGCCGTTAGTTGGTTTGAGCGCAAAACCTTGACTGCCGTATGCGCCGTAGCAAGATGAATTTGTGGAAAATGATTCTCTTAGCCAAGTTGGCCCTTTTTTTAAGTACTTCTTCTGTGCTTATTGAGGTTGAAGAACATGTTTTGGCCTCACTGAGTAGTGAGTACCTGAATCCAAGCTTTGAGATCTGAACCAGATGTAGGTTTCCTGTCATGTACAGTAGGTGTACGCCTGCTAGTAGTTAACATTCTCCAGAGTCCGTCTTAGAGACACCTGAGGAAGGGAGAACAGACAAGGAGCAGATACAAGTAGAGAGGAGATGCATAGATGAGCAGAGACAATTCTAAAGTAAAGCCATTGCACATTTGATTTTTTTCTCTGTGGAACTAAGATCTAAGAATAATCACCAAGAACATGGTTCTATGTGAAGGACTTGCCACAGAACTATTGCATCCACATTCACATACTTAGGCTACTCAGTTTCACTTCTGTGTGGTAAACCCCCATCTTCGCACATAAACCAGGCTTGCGCTTCAGCGTCGTCCAAGGTGTGGTGGAGAAAGATGATTATTGAGCGGGACTATGTAGGAAGGCAACGCCAGGCTATAAACAGATATACTCACTTCCTTCCAAAAAAGAACCCCAACTCAGCACAAACACATACACACATGCATATGTTGCATGCGCGCGCACGCACACACACACACACACACACACACACACACACACACACACATGTATGTGCTCACACACACACACACAGCTTCCTCAAAAGTGGGAAAGTCCAAAAAGGCCCATTAGAAACCCCACTCCTTCCATTGTGTAATACACACACACACACACACACACACACACACACCCTCCGATAGACAGAATGAAGGCTACTCATGTGGGCTGTAAGCGCTGCTGTAACGCTGGTCACCCCTTCATGATAGAGCTGCCACAGTGAGCGCAGTGACAGCAGCCCTCTGCCCCATGGCATGCATGATGACATTCCCCTCTTACTCATCTCCACTGTTTTACAAACAGAGGCACTGGGGCACGCAAGCCCCATCATACCGCACATGTAAACAAACACACATGGAAACATGCGAGGACTCTCATCAACTCAAAGTACACACACACACACACACACACACACACACACACACACTTAGAAGGACAAGAGGATGTTGAAACATGCAGATGCTCAGTTCAGTGAAATAACATGCATATATTAGCGCACATGCACACACATAGGCCTACTGTACACACAAACACATGCCGCCACCCCCCCCCCCCCCCCAAACACATACACACACTCACATATACACTCACAAACTTTCTCACTCACGTGCACATTGGCAAATATAGTAGCAGGCTCAGCCCACTCGTATGAACACACACACACACACACACACACACACACACACACACACACACACACACACACACACACACACACACATTATGTTTACACTAATGTGCATTCTGGAGCACTCTTCTCATCACCACTGGACAGAAATAGCCAACCGAGCTCCAGCAGCAGCGGCAGCAGCAGCGTACATAAAGCTGTGAAAAACAAGGTCAGAAATTTGCATACGGGGCTAAGGAGTGGGCCATGGTGGTGTGTGCCACGCAGCACAGGTTCACTGAGAGCTGCCCCACTAAAGTGATTGGGGTTAAATTAAACACACATTAAAAGCAAAGGAGGCAGACATAATGCAAATGTCTGGACCCCCCTATTCAAAAGCTTTTAAAAGTCTTCACAGGGTATAGATTAGATGAGTAGCCATGTCAGTGTGTGTGTGTGTGTGTGTGTGTGAATGAATATGTATGCATGGATATGTGTTTTGTGACAGGGTAGTATTGCAAAAGAGACTACAGGGTTAAAAACATGTTTACTCTGTTAATTTTCTGAATGATAACAGAAATGTCCTTGAAGCACACATACTCACACACACACACACACACACATCAAAAAAAAAAGATGAATCAGATGTCTAGACTCACTCCCGTTTGACTGACTGAGAGTATGTGTTTTTGAAGCACTGACTTAGCCCTCAGCTCATCTGTGCAAACACTTAGCACACGGGCTCCAGCAAGCATAATATCAGGTTTACAATGTGTACACAGAGCAGGGATCTCAAGAGGGCATACATTATACAGTGCGGATAACCACACACATTCAGGACAATCGTTTGGTGAGGCACCGCCATCCAGTAGCTGATTCCAGATCAGTTTTGGGCTGGTTACCTGTTCTGGAGTCAGCTGGTCTATGGGTGGTTTTCAGTTGTGAACATGTACCGTAGGGCACTGTGAGAGGAACAACACCACCCCACAATGGCAACAGAAATATCGGCAGATTAAAAAGCGAAAAAAGGAGGGCAACAGAAATAGGAAGGGTTTTTTTTCTCTCTCTTTTTTTTTTCTCTGCTCCCATTTTTCCCTCCCCTTTTTCTTTTCCTCTCTATCTCCCTCCCTCCCTCCCTCCCTCTGTCAATTCAGTCTTGTGTGGAATGCTTTGATTAAAAACAGAAAAATGGGGAGTCAGAGAGACATAGAGCGAGCAACTGAGAAAGAGAGGGAATGAGAAGAGAGAAAGAGAGAGACAGAAAAGAAAGAGAGAGAGAGAGAGAAGAGGAATGAGAGTGGGAACGAGAGAGAGACAGAAAGGGAGAGTGGGAAAGAAAGAAAGAGAGAAAGAGAGAGAGAGAGAGAGAGAGAGAGAGAACATTGCCCGTGGATTCATCCTGGCTCAGTGCAGGGATGAGGGGATGAATGGATGACTGCTGATTTCCTCACCGCGGGCGATAGCACTTTTTAATTAAGGTGCGCGCCAGAGAATGATGGAGAGATTTATCATAGCCCCTCCGCACGCTGGCAACTTATCGCCACGGCGACGCCCCGCCACAGAGATAATTCTGTTAATAGGAATTAGTACCAGCAGTCACACACACATACACACACACACACACACATACACACACACACACACATTTACAGACTTGGCACATGGACATGCTGGGGCATATGCTGACACACACACACACACACACACACACACACACACTCTCACGGTTGAGCTTACACAAATTTTACACCAGTGTGGAACACAGAGGCACATGTGCTGGGGTTAACATTTATTTTTTTCACACACGCACACACACACACCCACACACACTTGCTTCCCCAGTGGAGCCCCATAGCTCTGGGCTTGCTCCATGCGAGAATAGAATAGCACAGGTTTTAATGGCCTCTCTCAGGCCCGGCTCCTGCCGCTTGCTCTCCCCTCGCCCCGCTCACTTGAAAGAGGCCTGCAGGCAGGCAGGCAGGCCGGCGCTCGGTGCTCGCTGGTGGAAACTGTTGAGTTGGCATTATTCTCCAAATGGCTTTATCTCGCCACTCAGGCTCCCTGCGGGTCCCCAGCACCGGCTTTGAACGTGCCACGCCACGCCATGCCACGGTGGCAGCGATGAGCGACTTGTCTTGTCTTTCCCAGAGCTATTGCTTCAACTAGCAGACAGGAGGAGGAATTGAATATGGGCTATCCATTGTGTCTCTGTGTGTGTGTGTGTGTGTGTGTGTGTGTCTCCAGTGGGGAGCGGCCTTATTGCACTGGGGGAAAGACATTGGATGAAGACAGATGGATAGTGGAGGAGTGTGTGTGTGTGTGTGTGTGTGTGTGTGTGTGTGTGTGTATGTTTGTGCGTGCGTGTGTGTTGGTTTGTGTGTGTATTGATGTGTGTGGGGGTGTATTAAAACATTTTTTGGTGTATGTGTGTGTGTGCGCATGTGTGTGTGTGTGTGTGTGAGGTGTCACATGGAGACAGATGACTGGTGAGCCGGTATCTGCACTGCATCTGCCCTACCCTTAGCTCGCCTCAGGTTTGCCTTCCTTCCCCTCTGAAGACCTAATAGCCCTGGCCATGTTCGATGAACTCCATTATATTTCACCGCGGCGAGCGCCACGCATTGATTGACACGTTGACACGTCAGGGGGAAAAAATAGCTGCTGCACTCAGCACTATTGTGGTGAGCACTCTCTCCCGCGTGAGTGGGGAATGTGACCCCTCTCTTTCTCTCCCCCCCCCACCTCTCTCTCTCTCTCTCTCTCTCTCTCTCTCTCTCTCTCTCTCTCTCTCTCCCTCTCTTTCACTCTGCTCCTTCTTTCCGCTGTGTGCTTTCGGGGTTGGTGGGTGTTTGTCGGAGCTTGAGAGCGACCGTGTTCCATCTGACTCCCCGCTTCTGGAAAAGAAATGGGCGCAATCTAGCCGGCCTTGTTCACGTCTTTTTTGGAAGCCGACATCAGACCTAGAACTGTCAATCAAATCCCCACTCATCCTGTGAGAGCAGGATCCCTCTATCTCCTGCTGAGGCTCACTGCGGTGTGGGAGAGATTGTGTGTGTGTGTGTGTGTGTGTGTGCGTATGTGTGTGTGTGTGTCCTTGTGGCTTTGTGTGTGTGTCAGCATTTTACATCTGGTGTTCGCATTGTTTCTTTACAAGTGCGAAAGTGTGGACTTTATTTAATATCGTGCTGATTAAAATTAAATAGATTAAATAGTCGTTTGATGTGGCCCAATTTTTAATTCAGAGTAATTCTCTTTCGATTTGAGGGAAATGGGATGGGGCATGGGCATAGTTAAACACCCCATAGCACGGTTGTCATGGTGAACTGCTTCTGCAAAAAAAGTATTTCTGTCTCCTAATCAGGTCCCCATTTAGAATAATAATGAATGATACTTTGCGTTTGTGTGTGTGTGTGTGTGTGTGTGTGTGTGTGTGTGTGTGTGTGTGTGTTGTGTATGTGTGTGTGTGTGTGTGTGTGTGTGTGTGTGTGTGTGTGTGTGTGTGTGTCTTAGAAGGAAGACCAGGGTTATTATTTGTATTAGTGTTAGCACGCATGTTCTGCGTGTTTGCGTGAGATAACGGCCACCAGAGAAAGCTCTGTCGTCTGCGGGGGAGACTCCCCAAGAATGGATGCTTTTGTTAAAGCCGGGATCTCATTACAGAATCAGGGTGACCCTCCGAACGCCCCCCAGACAGGCCGTCTGCGTGTCACTTCCTGTCTCGGGCTCTGAGCCTCCCCATTGGCCATCCTTTGTTCCGGGGAGTCAAAGAAAAGACAAGAGATAAGATCTCCAAATGACTCCTAATATTATGTGATTGCTACCATTCCTTTTGGGGATGCTATTGGCGGGTTACAGAAATAATGATGGGTAGGGGATTCTGGCAGACACAGCACTCATTGTGAAAGAGATTTGCAGGCCTCTAGCCATAGTGGTGAAATTATATGTAAAAGTGGGAAGCAAAAATGTGGTCAGAGAGAAGTTTCAAATGCAACAAAAAAAACCCACAATTCTGTTTTAAAACCATGCCTCATGTCTCGGCACCCTAAAATACTCCCTTTGCAAATGCCTTCTCACTCTGTGATTCAGTGCAACTTTGATTATCAGCAAAGCTGTCTCTCAAAAATGGGATCTGCCTAAAATTAGCTGCCTTGTCATATTTGAATCAACACTCACTCTTTGAAAAAAAAACACACAAAAAAACAGCACTTGCAAGAACACTTGCAGAAAGAGTTTGACTGTCAATGATGAATTAATGCTTTGACACTCTGACACACACCCTGCCAATGCTTTTCTTGTCCTGTGTCTTTGTATTGCTAGCGTGTCACAAGATTTAAGGCAAGGCCCAGGCAAGGCAAACTTACTAGTTTCATGTTTGCATTTCTCCCTCATCAGCTCCCCCTTTGTTTCTCTTTTCTCTCCGTCCTCCAGCTGTGGTATGTGGCGGGCAGGTCGATGCCAGCGATGCGGGTTACATCACATCTCCTGGGTATCCGACGGAGTACCCGCCTCACCAGAGCTGCCAGTGGGTGATCACAGCGCCCGAGCCCTCACAGCGCATCGCCCTCAACTTCAACCCGCACTTTGAGCTGGAGAAACTGGATTGCAGGTGTGTGTTTGTGTGTGTGTCTTTGGGAATGTGTATTCCCATCCTTCCTCTCTCCCTCCCTCCCTCCTTCTCTCTCTCTCTCTCTCTCTCTTTCTCTCTGTCTCTGTATCTCTATGTCACTCTCTGTCTCTCTTTGAGTGTGTGTGCGTGTGTGTGTGTGTGTGTGTGTGTGTGTGTGTGTGTGTGTGTGGAAACACATGTGTGCTTTGGGCAGCTAACACTAAAATATGGAGAGAATGACAGACAAAAAAGAAATGAAGAGAGTGGAAGAGAGAGAGAGAGGGAGGGAGAGAGTAAGAAAGTTGCCAAAAGTGTCATACTTGATAGTGGTATGCCAAACCGATAATACGACTCACGATTAGAATAGCTTTTGTCCTTGGCCAATCATGTGTTTTAAAGTTTAATATCCGCATTTTCACATATGATTTAAACATTAGCAAATCTCAAAGAGCCCATGACAGAGAAACAGGACCGGAGCAGAAGCGCCGAGGAGATCCAGGGGAGAGAAAATGGAAAATGGCAAAACGAGGAACACAGGCCACGAAATTTGGCTTCGGCTTCAACAGAATGACAGACGTAGGCAAGTTAAAAAGCCTCCCCTAACCGGTCCCCTCATTACTGTTGCTTCCAGAATCAATATTTCCAGGGAATTGGGTTGTCTGTTTTTCTCCTGAAGCTCGCTCCAAGCCTAGAAACACTTACACAGGTGCTGGAGTAGTGCACTTCATCTCTCTTCAGAAATAAATATCTTCTTATCTTTTTGGGAGCCAGTCCTCACCAGGTAGGAAGTAGAGAGTGAGTGGGTTGGTGGGTGGGTGGGTGGTGGGGTAGGGGGGACTCGTTTGAGAAAGTAGATGAGTTGGCCCTTGGGCATGTGTGTGTGTGTGTGTGGCCAAACTCTTGACACCGTCTCACCATGGTGACACCCAGAAAGAGACAGAGAGAGGTATAGACAGAGCGATAGAGAGAGAGAGAGAGAGAGAGAGAGAGAGAGAGAGAGAGAGAGAGAGAGAGAGAGAGAGAGAGAAACTGTGTTTGTCCTGGCCTGGAGGAGGAGAAAGAGAGCGAGAGAAGCCTTATTTATTGATAGAGTGAGAGGATCCAGGCCTCTTTGGCACTCTGTCTTCACTCTTCGGTTGGGCGGCTCCATTGGAAGCCTGGCTGGCTGGCTGGCTGGCTGAGGAGTTGCCCCTAGGGAACGAGGGAAATGAAAAATACAATGAAAAGAGAAAAGCCCCCTCAAACTCTCTCCTCCCTTCTTCAAAAATTACAGCCGTCCCTAAACATGCATCCCAGCCCATTCGTTGTTTGTTTGTCAGCAGACGGATGGTTGGGAGTTTGAGGGGGGGAAGCGGGGTGCTGATTTCTCTCTCTCTCTCTCTCTCTCTCTCTCTCTCTCTCTCTCTCTCTCTCTCTCTCTCTCTTCCACCCTTCTTTTTCTTCTGCATGAGTAGCTCTCGCCTGATTGGCCGGGCCACTCTCTTGCCATGTTTGTTGTTGTGATCCGGAACCTTCCTTAGAGAGGTGTTTGGGGTTACGCAGAGGTAATGTTGGGAAAGACGAATCCATTTCCATGAGCTAAAAAAGAAGAACAAGAAGTAATACAACATGGAATTCTGACCTGGTTAGGGGAGCGATGACAGATGCCATTGGTTGTTTTTGGGGTTGACAAATAACTCTGCTCATTGGTTCGCTTTTTCTTTGAGAGATTTATCTGCATTCTGAATGGCTGATATAAATATACCCCCACACAATACTGCCAGGCCTTTAAAGGCCTGAAAAGTTCACAGTAGATAAATCTAGTTTGAATTTATACCAACTGAATTTATACCAACTGATTATTTGTTTACAATATTATGTATTGTGAAATGCCTAAACTACAGTAAAACTACATTACAGTAATAAAAAAAGAGAAATCAGATAAGACCATATCAAGGCTTTATACGTTTAGGCTACTTTAAATTGATTTATGTTAAGTTCATGGCAAATTACCCCACTTAAGTCTTTAGTAGAGAAGGAAAATCCTCTATAAATGTTATCCTATGAATAGGATGGGGGAGTATGTATAAGATTTAAGTCCTACATTAATAGTAGTAGCATCTTTGTAATGCAGTGTTGGCAGTTGGCAGAAGTATGTGTGTAGCCCTGTGTGTGTGTGTGTGTGTGTGTGTGTGTGTGTGAGAGAGAGAGAGAGAGAGAGAGAGAGAGAGAGAGAGAGAGAGAGAGAGAGAGAGAGAGAGAGAGAGAGAGAGATTGAGCTGTACACTCCAGTTGTTGTTCTGCAGGGTGACTACAGCCGGTGGTCCGCATCTGATCTGTGTAAACGGAGACGCAAAGCACACTGCCATTCTTAACCTTCAACACCCCTCACCCCCTACGCCCCCCTCACTGGCCACTGCCCACACACACACACACACACACACACACACACACACACATGCTCCCTCACACACACATGCCCATCATTCTCTCCAAAGTGGACCTCAGTAGCCCTTTGGCACCTACAAAGATATTATTTTGGTATTTAATAGGGATGAGTGTACAACATGTTTGTGTTTAAAATGGACTGTGTACGTGTGCTTGTGTGTTTGTATGTAGTGTGTACATGTGTTTGTGTGTATAAATGTACCTAGGGGTTGTCTGTTTGTGTATATATTTGTGGCTTCGTGTTTGTGTTGCGAGAGTATAAACAAATCTATAGCCATTTATTTCTCTCCCCCTCCCTTCCTCTTTTCACTCATTCCTTTCCTTTTTCCCTTCTTCCCTTCATCCCTCCCTCCACCCACTTCCCCACGCTTTGAGTGAGTCACCAGCACCCGTGTGCCACAGCCTGCCATGATTGAGAGGCTGGGGCTGTCACTCAGCTCAAAGCAGAACTGCACACTCACACACTCGCACGAACGCAATCACATTTACATTCTGCACCCGCGTCACCCAGCCCAGCCCAGCCCAGCCCAGCCCATGCCCGCCAGCCAGCCGGTCTCACTCAGCCAGCCAGGCAGCCGACAGGGCCGGCCAATATCTCTCTCCATCTCCCCAGACCCAATCTGGCTAGTTCTGTAGCCTATGTGGAATATATGCAACCCAGGGAAAGTGTTTTGTTGGCCGAACCAAGGTCAAAAAGCATTTTGTCTTTGTATGTACGGTATGTATAAGACTGTGTGTGTGTGTGTGTGTGTGTGTGTGTGTGTGTGTGTGTGTGTGTGTGTGTCTCTAACCACTTCAACCGCACTGTTACCTTTAATGTAACTAAATGGTATGTAATCCATTGGCTTCCATCTTTCACTTAAGTGCCTGTGGTGATGTGGTGCCACTCAGACCTGGAGCCGCACTAGCCCAGGCATCTAAAGGTGGCACTTTTCCATTGGCCCGATGTGCTTCTGGAAGTTTCCGGCCACATGCCAAATGGCTCCTGCCTGCCTCCGAGGGAGAGCGTAAGCAGATTGATGGGCTAAAAATGCAATAAAAGGCCGATGAAGCGCGGGCGGCCGTATCTTTAATGCGATCGGAGCGCTGAGCCGGTTGGTTGAGATGGTAGAGATGTGAAGAAGGGAAGAGGAGGAGGAGGAGGAGGAGGAGGGGGAGGAGGAGGGGTGTGAGAAGGTTAGGGGGTGGTGTGGGGCTACAGCTGTCCCTGCCTTCCTATCTCCCTCTCTCTCTCTCTCTCTCTCTCTCTCTCTCTCTCTCTCTCTCTCGCCTTTCCTTTTATCTGCCGTTTCTTTTATTCGTTCACAGTGTGGGTCTTTTTTTGTATTCCCCCCTTTCTTTTTTCCCCTCTGGTTCTCATAAGGAGGCCTATATCGCCAGAGGGAGAATCAGGTTGCTGCTTTTTTTTTCTTGATCCTGTTTTCTCTCTCTCTCTCACTCTCTCTCTCTCTCTCTCTCTCTCTCTCTCTCTCTCTCTCTCTCTCTCTCTCTCTCTCCACACTTCCCGTCTCCACAGCTTGGTGCTATATTGCTTATAGTCAATAATCCCCCACTCCTTTTTCTCTATTTTACCTTCCTCTCGCTTTTTCGGTGGCGGATCTGTGTATCAGTGTGTGTGTGTGTGTGTGTGTGTGTGTGTGTGTGTGTGTGTGTGCATGCTGCTCAGTGTGAGATTAGCGCCGCACGCCTCCACACGGGCACACACAGGAAACATGGACCCCGCTGATCCACACGTTAAATGAGCCTTTCACTCACTGCCACACCGACACACAGTAAGACATCACCACTCACAAACACACACACACACACACACACACACACAGACATAGGCATACGCATTTAAACACATCTAGCCGCGCACACACACACACACACACACACACACACACACACACACACACACACACACAAAGAGATACTTTAGGCATGCACATACAAAAACACCTAGACACACAAACACACACACAGAGACAGACAGACAGACAGACACACACACACACACACACACACACACACACACACACACACACACACACACACACACACACACACCAGGCAGAGACACATACACACACACCTGGGGGGAGACACACACACACACACACACACACACACACACACACACACACACACACACACACACACACACACACACACACATACACTTCATTCTTCGCCCCTCTCTTCACTACAGGTGTAGGGAAACTGGTTGTCACAGTTTGTGGTGGGTGAAGAGACTGTGAATACTGGGGAAAATAGCATCTCTGGCAATTTCTGTCTCTTTATTGTCACACTTTCACAATATCTGACTGTGTTGTAACACCATAGATGAAATCCATGCACCACTACTGGGACTGGGGCCCATGAGTATAGTGGATATATGATAAGCACAAGAAATTACCATATTCATGATACAGGAATATCATCTGTGTGTTATTACCTTATATTTAGAGACCTGTCTACACACACACACACACACACACACACACACACACACACACACACACACACATACATACTGTACACACACACACTCACACACACACACACACATGCACACACACACACACACACACACACACACACACACACACACACACACACACACACACACACACACACACATACACACACACACACACCCACACACACACACATAACACCCACACTCACACACACACACAAACACACACACACACACACACACACACACACACACACACACACACACACACACACACACACACACACACACACTCAGACTAATGTAAAACACATTCAGAGTGTGAGAGGGTCACTCGCAGGTGGTGCGCTGCTGTACATACAGTATCTTGGGAGCTCTGCTCCAGAAGCCACTGTTGCCGTGATCCCCCCACACACACACACACACACACACACACACACACACCCCTCTCTCTGCTGGACATGGCCCCAGGGGGGAAGGCAGTGAGAGCGGATCAATGTGTGTTTCCCATCGCTAATGAGGAATCAATGGCCACGCTCTCTTAGACGTGTGTGAGGTCACGGCCCAGAACCCCATTCACCTCCACTCTCAGACCCTCTCTCTACACACACACACACACACACACACACACACACACACACACACACACACACACACACACATATATATGTACTTAAGAAGAAGACGCTTGGGTCATGGCCGCCAAATGGTCACCTTACATGGTCACTAACATGGTTTGGCTGGGCGGCTGTCTGGGCCGTTAGTATGTGGATCTGCATGGGGATTGGTCAGATGGGGTCTTAAGTGCAGGTGAAAAGGCTTCTGGCCTGAGCCAGCGGTCGCCAGATGGTCACTACACGGCTCTAAGAGGGTGTAATTGTAGACTTAGTGGTAGCCGATGCTTCAGACGTCATGCTCTCTCTCCACGCACACACACACACACACACACACACACACACACACACACACACACACACACACGCACACACACACACACGCACACAGACGTCTTCATCTGTCAACAGATGACAGCAGCAAACACACACTCTCTTACACACATGCACACACACTAAAAAGATTCGCTTCACTCACCTTGTTCATTATTCATTGACATTGACTGACATATCGATATAAAAATAGGCCTCAGTGTTTTTTAAAACACACATTTCCCTGGACACAAAATAACAAGAGAGCAGAGACGGTTGGGGGGTGGGGAAGGTGTCTTCCTGTGCCGAGTCTGCAGACGGATGAGAGTGTGTGTGTGTGTGTGTGTGTGTGTGAGTGAGTCTGAGAGATACGGTGTTACCAGATCGATGGTGTTGGTGGAAACCCCCCATTGTAGCTCTGGTAAGCTGCACTCTGTCTCATCTATCCGAGTGCTGCAGCCGATCTGCCCCGCACTGCTCTGCTAACCGCTACTCCGCTCCTCTCCGCTCCTCTCCTACTCCGCTCCGCTCCGCACTGCCTTAGATGGAGACGCTATTTGTTTCCGGGCCGAATTGAAGATGGCAGCCGACTGGGGTCCACCGGGATTCCTCCTCCCAGCATCTACTTAATATTTTAGAGGCACTTATAGCTTATTAGGGCCATCCCCTGGAGGAAGAAGGGAGAGAGAGAGAGAGAGAGAGAGAGAGAGAGAGAGAGAGAGAGAGAGAGAGAGAGAAAAAAAAAGAAAACGAAAACGCCAGGGCCCTTTTTTTTTCACTAACGCAGACTCTCAGTGTTATTCAATTTCAATGTTAGCGTCTGGTGGTCGCTCCTGACGGCGGCTCACTCCCCTTCACTCAGCCCTGGCTAAGAGCTCTATGGAATAGCAATGAGAACCATGGCAAGGGCCTTGAAGGATGGGCCTGGGACTACAGGACCTCCCGCATGACCAAAACTTGTTTACGGAAAGTGCCGGGCAGAAATTCAGTTTGATGCATGCCGTATTGATCTGCTTAAGGGAGAGAGAGAGAGAGAGAGAGAGAGAGAGAGAGAGAGAGAGAGAGAGAGAGAGAGAGAGAGAGAAAAAAAAAAAAACGAAAAGTAAATATACGACCATAAAGCCATTTGATCTCGCAGACTGCTGACTGGGCCATTTTGTCATTGCAAAATGTTCATTTGAACATTTGTACCGGAAAAGTCAGCAGAGCCAACTGTGTGCACAATTTTAATTAGTATAAGTGCAGCGTTTAAATAAATGGCGTTTCAAATTAGATGGGCAAGCGTTCTATTACACCGGGTGTCATGTGAACTTGTTTACCATAAATGTTTAGGACCGGAGAGTGGAGTGAGGGGCTTTGCAGAGAGAGAGAGAGGGATGGGGGGTGGGGGGTGTGGGGGGGGGGGTGGGCTAAACAGGCTGTTTTGAGTGGTTATGTACACCAAACAGGTTCCCGTCAGCCCGGAGATTAATGGGATGGTGCTGAACACAGGTCAGATGTACTGTAGCTTTTCCCTGGTGTTAGGAGGGGAGCTGTCTGACGTCTTTTTCTTTTTACACAAATGCATAAATACACACTTGCACACTTGCACACATACACAGACACACACACAGGTTCACACATAGAGGCTCATACACACATACACAAACTCACACACACACACACACACACGCACACACACACACACACACACACACACACACACACACACACACACACACACACACACACACACACACGTCCACAGTTTACACACTGTCATATTTCTCTCTCAGACGATCCGGTCTTTAGGGGGAAGCTCTGGCGCCTCGGGGGAATGTGCTGGGGACGGAAAAAAAGGAAAAAGAAACTCGAAAAACACTGAAGGTGTGAAAGGCAATTAGCGCCTGACGGGGGAGGCGGGGAGAGGAGGGGAGGGGAGATGATGGAGGAGTCACAAGGGGGGTGGGTGTGTAGAGGTTAAGGGGGTCTAAAGCAGGACAAGCCTGAACGTGACACCGGGGGGACTGCACTCCACTCCAGTCAGTCCCCCATAAAGAGAACTCTGTCTCCTGGGACGCTGGATACAGAGAGAGTCACAGTTTTGTGTTTTTTAATGGATCTCTTTAAACCGGCAATCATTTTCTGCTAGATTGGGCCAGCGCTCACACTAGCTCCCATGTAATTACATCAACAAAGGCCAATAAAGAGGGCAAAATGGGCAGCCAAAAGTCCGCAGTGGCAGTGGAGGGGTTTGTCAGCAACAGAGATCCTCTTAATTTAGAGAGTTGGCTTCAGCGTGTTTGTTTTGTAATACTGG
Organism: Sardinella longiceps; assembly: GCA_027497455.2. Taxonomy (NCBI): domain Eukaryota; kingdom Metazoa; phylum Chordata; class Actinopteri; order Clupeiformes; family Clupeidae; genus Sardinella; species Sardinella longiceps. Next base: position 21,392,414 of record JAODXP020000031.1, read on the forward strand.
AGTATAAGTGAACACTTGATCAGTGTTTTGATCTCAGGATTGTCAGAGGTACATTTCTTTTGCTAGCTCTCTCTCTCTCTCTCTCTCTCTCTCTCTCTCTCTCTCTCTCTCTCTCTCTCTCTCTCTCTCTCTCTCTCTCTCTCTCTCTCTCGCTTTCCTTCAATCGCTCTCACATTTACATCAAGGACCTTAGGAGACTTGAGAGACGAGCTGATCAATACCCACATCTGACACTCACTCATCGTGGCTAATCCAAGAGCTAGCAGAACCCCTCCACAAAATCAATTACAACCTAATTACGCTAGCGGCTTGTTTGCAGGCTTTTATCCTTGACTTTGTGTGCTCAATTGTGTTTTTTAAATGTGATTGAAATGCGTGTGTGTGTGTGTGTGTGTGTGTGCGCATGCTTACATTTGTGTGTGTCTGTGTGTGAGTGTGTGTGTGTGTAACAGTTTCTCCATATCCGTTACTAGACATCCACTTGGGAGAGATGCAATGAATTTTGCCTCATGTTATTTACAATAATTCAGAAAATCAGCAAAGGTATGAATCTTGGGAGCTGTAGTCCGTAGTGCCATGAACCTCCTTGGTTGGTACTTATAGCGACTCACGAGGCATGAAATCCTAGTAAGCAGTAGGTCACCAGTAAGCGAGCAGTCATCTGCGAAAAAGGGGTTCAGTGTGCCAGTAAGCGCCGTCTGTGACTTAATTAGCCTGCGGGGGCCGGGGGTCGGGCAGTAGGGGCCTCCTTAGGGTCTGGCGGGGGCACGGGGGGTCTAATGACACCCCCCCCCCAACCGTACCTGCAGAAGTGGTGGGCCGCAAAAGGGGGGCAGAATTTTGGGAAAACTTAGGGGGGACACCTGTCTTGCTCTGTCAGTCGGAGAGGGGCCGAGGGCAGTGTCATGTTCTCACCACAGACCTCCCAGCTCTCTCTCTCTCTCTCTCTCTCTCTCTCTCTCTCTCACTCCCTCTCTCCGTGTCTCTCTCACTAACTCTTTCTCAGTCTGCTGCAGGCTGCATAACTGGTGGCACCGTGTCACTCAGAAAAAGCACCCCTTGAGTGTGTGTGATGACAGACAAAGAGAGAACGAGAAAAAGCGAGACAGAGAAAAAGAGCAAAGGAAAGGGAGAGAGAGAGAGAGAGAGAGAGAGAGAGAGAGAGAGAGAGAGAGAGAGAGAGAGAGAGAGAAGCTTAAATGAGCTATGTTATGTCTTCATCCTCCATTGGGTTCAGAGGCGAGGGTTGAACACATGGCTGGAGTCATTGCGCTGACACAAGGCTGAGGGAGCCCCGTCTCGTAGCGCCCGCGGCAAAGCATGATGGGAGACAGCCTCGCTGTTCCTGCTGCTGCTGTTGCTGCTGCTTTGCTTCATGGGAGATTTAGGCCAAGCGTACAGCGAGGCACCGTCTCGCCATCTTCATCACGCATGTTGTCGGGACGAAGACCTCTCGAAACTCCAACTTGAGAATATATGGGGGTACATAAATCAGTAATTTAAGACGTTACGACACATTCTGTAAATATATTTTTTTTTTGTTCAACATTTCAATACGGATCACAACAGATTAACCGTGTAACATGCATTTTTATACATAATTTCTTACCACCTTGGTGTGTTTGTTCTGGAGCATATATTTCATCATCGCTCATTGAAAATGCATGCGTGATTTTTGTAATGCATAGTTTAATACCACGGGGGGCGAGACAAGTCTTCTCCCCCCTGAGCTGTCAGCTTAGCTTGCAGAACATCATCGGGCGGAACGTAATCCCCCCTGTCTGCCTGTCTGGTGGAAGGAGATGAGCCTTTAACCGTGGGCCTCTATCAGAGAAGCACACTGACTGTGCTATTAGTACAGTAGGCCACAGAGTGGGGAGAAGGAGGAGGGAGGAAAGGGTGCAGTAAGGAGAGGAGAGGAGAAGAGAGGAGGAGAGAGGAGAGGAGAAGAGAGGAGGAGAGGAGAAGAGAGGAGGAGAGGAGAGGAGGAGAAAGGAGTGGTGAAGAGGATTTCAAGAGGAGTAGAGGAGAGGAGAGGAGAGTGGGGGGGGGGCAAGAGTAGGGGAGGATAGGAAAAGAGAGGAGAGGAGAAAAGAAGAGAGGAGAAGAAAAGACAGGAGAGGAAGAGGTGAAGAGGAGTATAAAAGAGGAGAGTGGGGGGTCAAGAGTAGGAGAGGAGAGGAGAAGAAAAGACAGGATAGGGAAAGGTGGAGAGGAGGAGAGGAGAGTGAAGGGGCGAAGAGCAGGAGAGGAGAGGAGAGGAGAGGGGGAGTGTTGTAGCTTAGAGGAGAGGTGGAGAGGAAAAGAGGAAAGGAGAAGAAAAGAAGAAAGGAGAAGTGTGAATAGGAGTGTGGAGAGGAGAGGGCAGGAGAGGAGTGGGTTGAGAATGAGAGAGTTGAGTGGGGGAACTAGTGTAGGATTGGGGAGGAGAGGAGAGAAGGCTATGGGAAGAAGTGATGAAGAGAAGAGAGGAGATGAGAGAGAAAGAGATGAGAGGAGAAGAGAATGGAATGGAAAAGAAAAAAATGGAAGGAGGGAGAGGAGATGGAAGAGGAGAGGAGGTGTGAGGAGAGACAAAAAAGCTGTGGAGAGGAGAGCAAGAGAGAGGGAGAGAGAGAGGGAGAGGGAGGGAGAGAAAGAAAGGAGTGTGTTAAGGGAGGATGAGAGAGGGTGATGAATAGACGAGGGTGGGAAAGGAAGTGAGGGATGTCTCAGGGTTAAACGCACAGACGTGTCCCTGAGGAGCCATACTGCTTAGCCCTTTTTCTGGAGTCCTCAGTCCTTCCTTAGATTTACAACAAGTATGTCAAGACACACCCTCACACACACACACACACACACACACACACACACACACACACACACACACACACACACACACACATACACACACAAGCACACACACACATGCACAGACTCAGATTTTGGCATTCCACAGAACTCGACAATGGGGAGTTTCTGTAACATTGTTCTGCCTGTGAGCTGAGGTGACAAGTGTGCAGTGTATTTTTGGGAGCTCCGCTCTGGTAGACCACAGAATGTAGAATGTGTGAGCTGATTCTTGAGGGCCAGGTGGGAGTTGTCCAGGGCCCTTTGCATTGCAGCCGGCTTCCATGTGTTCTGTGAAGTGACACCCAAGAATGCGTGTTTGTTGTGGGATAGGCACCAGGGTAGTTAGTGGTTCAAAGGTCACGGCAGCTCAAATTAGAGCAAAAGTTTTGGGTTTTGTCTACCACCATGTTTTGTTTTTCTCTTTTTTCTCTGTTTTTGTGTCTTTTTTTTTCTCTCTTCTTTTTGTCAGTCTTCGCCTGTGTTCCTCTTTCGGTATTTTGTTTTACTGCAGTCTCGCCTCTTCCAGCTTGGGATTTGGGGTTTCACAGTTTTAAATCACATTTTTGTCAGACATCTCTCTCTCTCTCTCTCTCTCTCTCTCTCTCTCTCTCTCTCTCTGTCTGTCTGTCTCTCTCTCTCTCTGTCTGTCTGTCTCTCTCTCTCTCTCTCTCTCTGTCTCTCTGTCTCACATTTCCCTCCCCTCCTCCTCCAAAAAAAATCAATGCTTTTTTTTGCCTCCCCGTTTCATTCAACAAGATATTTTCCACTAGATTTCTGTGATTTTCTTCCTAGGGAAAAACTCACCAAGCTTTTTATTTTTTTTTTCACAACAAAAACAAAACCCTGGCCTCTGTCACGGCTGTGCAGCCTTGCTGTTTAATTTGGTGATTATTTTTTAAGGTTAGAGACCCACACAGTGAAGCCTTGAGCAGTTCCCTGTTAATAAAGGTTAGACAAACATCCCAGAGCTGTAGTGTTCACTCTCGCA
>JAODXP020000031.1:21401233-21406233 GCA_027497455.2 Sardinella longiceps
TTCGGGAGGAGGTGTGTCCAAGGGTTGGCCTGAGCACTGGGACATAAAATACCCCTACACTTCCTCCTCTGGACAGGAAATCGACCCTCGCCCTGGCCATTTCCCAGCAGCCCCCACTGTGCCCCCAACGGCCCTCTGGGTAAAGATTGAGTAATGAGAGTCATGTTTGGCGTTATGCAAGGGGGCTCCATTGTTGGCACAGTGGTGGTAATGGTGGTGGTGGTGTCCTCAAAGCACACATAGACCAAGACCATGCACATTGACTACAGTACTCATGGGAAATGTAGTTTTTTTTTGATAAATGGGCTTGATGTCAGGAGAGTGATGGATAGCATATTTCCTCTGGCTGATCTCTCCGTCAAATGAAGGGAACAGAAGGGCCACTTCCTCTCTCCATCCTGTGCCTGGCACAGCCTTTCATAGGGGGAAGGAGGCCAGCTAAGGGGGTGATAATTAAAAGCATTAAAAGCTTTGACCTTTGCCCTCTGACCTGTCATCCTCTCACTATGACCCCCAGCTCTGTCTCTCTCTCTCTCTCTCTAGCTTTCTCTCCAGGGAGGGGAAGTAGTGGAAGACTACCCTACACACGTTCCCCTCTTTCTACCCCCATTCCTTGAAAAAAAAAAGAGAAAAATCTCCTTCTGTTCCTCATTTCCCCTCAAAACACACAACTCCGAAGAGACAGAATATGAGAGAATGGATCCTGACTTTGTTTTTCTCCCACTATACTTACCCCCCACCCTCTGCCCCCCCACGCTCCCACTTTTTGCCCCAGTTTAGTCACGCTACTACAGATTAACCCCTTCCACTTCACATACACATACACACACACACACACGTCACGTGCGCTGCTGACGCTGTTGCCAGGGTTACAGTGGGAAGACTTCCTGCCGCCCCGCGGACGCTGTCGCCCCCAGGATGAGCCGCAGCGGCGGGCAATTAAGGCCAGAACCCCCTCTCCGCCTCCGGCGATGGCGGTCACCCCCTCCCTCACCACCACCACCACCACCTGTGGCCACGCGGTCTAGGGGCCATCCTGTGCTTCAGGAGTCAGACTTTTACCTCTGACTCACCCACCTCAGACTGCCCACTTCATCCACCCAGTTTCTTCTTTCCCTCCTTTTTCTGTCTTTCTTTCACATTCTCTCTGTCATGTTTACAACTTCTTGTTTTTCCAATTTGTCTGCATGCTTTTTAACAATCATTTTTTTCTTTAATCTTTTTTTATACCGTCCTCTGTCATAAACTGAAGAATATGACCAAAACAATACTACTTTTTTACTCTGTTGGTAATTTTGTATTTCCCTTGATGGCATGTGTTGATGCTTGTTGTTATGCAGATTTGTGTTGTAGTGATGTAGTTTGGGTTGTGCATACAGTGTGTGTGTGTTGTAACATCCTGTTAGTATGCATGAGTAGTCTGGAGTAGTGTGGAGTGTGACTTTGAGTATGGTATCATGGGTGTTGTTTTTGTTTTTAGCTTGGGTAGCAAAGAGTGGGCTAGCGCGCTAGTGTGCTCGGAGGGGCGTGAGTCAGTTGTGTGCGTACAGTCTGTTTCCGCGCCAACAGAAGTGTGTCATGCTCTAGTTTACTGTAAACAAGCTGACTGGAAAGGGGCGAGTCAGTCCTGATGCCACTCCATAAAAGTTCATTCACCAATTTTTTATCTTTTGCTTTTGGCAAAATAAAATGAAGAAAAAAATAATTAAAGATTTTTTTTATCTGTGTTATTAAAAGGGCCTGGATTCCACCAAGGTCTCAGAGGTGCTAATATACGAGGATGTTTTCAATTGAAAATCTCGCCAATTAATTTTGCACGATCCCACATCTTAAAATTATTTATCCGTTTGTTTGCAGACTTGTTGGAGACTTTGTTAAGTTAACACAAGTTGACAGCTATTTGTAGTAATAGCCTCTGAATTATTCAGGAAGTGAGACAGCGGTGCTCAGTATGGCATTCCGTGCCAGACCAGAGACTCAGGAATGTTGTTGTTGTTGTTGTTGTTGTTGTTGTTGTTGTTGTGTTTCTTGGCCATTCTTTCTGTTGTTGTTTACTGTTTGTTGTTGCAATTGTTGTTCTCTTGGCCCCGAAGGTGCACAGATGTTGTAATATTATTGGCTGCCTGTTATGGGTGTGTGCGTGTGTGTGTGTGTGTGTGTGTGTGTGTGTGTGTGTGTGTGTGTGTGTGTGTGTGTGTGTGTGTGTGTGTGTGTGTGTGTGTGTGTGTGTGTGTGTGTGTGTTCACTAGACTCTTACAAACAAGGTGCTCCTCCATGGATGACTGGCTGGTGCTAACATCAGACAACTGAAGAAATATAGGGATATGGAGCAGAGAAAGAGAAGAGTGCATGGGGTAGATGAAGGGGGGGGGGGGCAGGGAAAGAGGGGGATGAAGAGAAGGGGGAGGAGGGAGGAAATGGGCAAAGGTGGCAAATGAAAAACACAGACCTCCAGACAGACGTCCGGGGAATGGATGGAACCAATGGGGGGGTTGGAGGGGGTGGGGGGGTAGTAGAAGGGGCAAGTAAAGAGCGAAGGGAGGGGGCAGTCAGAAAGAGCGAAGGGAGGGGGCAGTCTGGGGTGGTGGGGAGGTTGGGGGGGCTAAGTGCCCAAGGCGGGTAGTGATGCGTGAGCGATCCGGACGTCTCGCCAGCACTTCTACCCGGCAACCCGAGCCGCTGTTAACCCCGCCCACCTCACGCCAAATGGCTGAGTGTGGTAAAATGTGCTCGCCATACGTGGAGAGAGGAGGAGGAGGAGGAAGAGGAGGAGGAGGAAGAGCAGGAGGAAGAGTAGTAGGGCTGTTTTTAGCATGTTCATAAACATGAACTAATGAGGGTTAACAAAAGAAGGGAAGGACTCGCTCATGCATACGCGGCCTCTGTCTGTCTCAGACACGCACACACACACACACACACACACACACACACACACACACACACACACACACACACACACACTCTTGCACACACACACACACACACACACACACACACACACACACACACACACACATTGAGTACAGTAAGCTTGCATGTAAAGGCCAGCGCGTGTGATCCGCCTGATGATCTGGACTAATGCTAGCAAACCTTGACAGATAGGCCCACGTTACAGTAATGTACACAGCACAGCTTACAGCCATGGATCCCTTAAGCCAGTTGTGGCCAGTAAGCAACAACGTGGGAAAATCACCACACACACACCACACACACACACCACACACATACACACACACACATATACACACACACACACACACACACACACACACACACTGTTACTCATCAGTTCATTCATTATACACACTCTCTTGCCGGCCTACTACGGCGGAACAAACATGGGCGGCACGATTCCGGCGCACAGGCATCTGGCTGCACGCTAGTCGAGATAAACACCCACATTAAGCCGGCGCTCCAAACCTCTTATCAAGAGCAATACACCTAGCCTGTCACTTTTGTTTATGTAAACGGATGCACAACAAACACACATTCGTTATCGTGTAGGTGCATATGTAGGACTGTTTGTGAGTATGGGTTTGTTTTGGTGACGATCATGTCTATATATACAGTATATATATGTGTGTGCTTGCATTTGTCTGACATTTCAGATTTTTCGTCCATATGCACAAATCCAGCAGCTTATCAGTGCAGACTTTTCTGTGGGTAGAAGAGAGACTGTGTGTCTCTGTGTGTCTCTGTGTGTGTGTGTGTGTGTGTGTGTGTGTGTGTGTGTGTGTGTGTGTGTGTGTGTTAATAGAGAGCTGCATATGTTGTTTTTGTAGCAGTGTGTGTGTTTTTTAACGTGATAGCTTGGCAGTCTGGGGGGGGGGTTCACCATGCATGTCTTGCTCCATCTGAGACACATAGCAACAGGGTCACGACGACGGTCACCAAGGCTGCCCAGGAGGCCTTGTCTCTTTATATAGCTTGCTGGGTAATTCCCCCCCTTTGATTACAGTAGGGCTTTGACCAGGGGCAAGAGAACACTGGAGACTGGGCCAGCCTACAGAGACCAGACTGTGCCCCTTGGCCATGCTGGCGTAGGTTTGTGTGTGTGTGTGTGTGTGTGTGTGTGGTTGTGTCTGTGTGTGGGTGTGTGCGGTTGTCTGTGTGTGTGTGTGTGTGGTTGTTTGTGTGTGTGTGTGTGTGTGTGTGTGTGTGTGTGTGTGTGTATGTTTGTCTGCATGTGTGTATTTTCCATTATAAATGGAATGGTGTGTAATGGAGTATTGATTGATGTGCTTCTATGTGTTTCTTGGTACTGCATACATGTATATCTGTGTATCAGTATTTGTTTTCCTGGATTCCTGTGTGTGTGTGTGTGTGTGTGTGTGTGTGTGTGTGTGTGTGTGTGTGTGTGTGTGTGTGTGTGTGTGTGTGTGTGTGTGTGTGTGCACTCAGGCTGTTTGTGAATGGTGAAGTGTGATCTGAATGTGGTCACAGCTGGCGGAGGCTTAATTATTGAAGAGAGGGGAGACCAGCACGGAGCCGGCGGGCCACGCTGCGCTCTCATTGGCTGGCCTGCTTGTTGTGTCACTGCCCTTGACACTGTGCTACTACTCAGGCCAGACTCTCTCTCCCTTAGCCTCCTGGTGTCTGTCCATATGCATCCCATCAACCATTTCTCTCTCTCTCTCTCTCTCTCTCTCTCTCTCTCTCTCTCTCTCTCTCTCTCTCTCTCTCTCTCTCTCTCTCTCTCTCTCATTCTTTCATTCTCTCCTTCCCTCAGTATGCTAGAACTCATAAATGCTTATGAGCATTCCATGTTTGCAAAATACAATAAGCTGTCTCTCTCTCTCGTACACAGACACACACACACACACACACACACACACACACACACACACACACACACACACACACACACACACACACACACACACACACACACACACACACACACACACACACACACACACACACACACACACACACACATACACTGAAATAAAAGTGTATGCACACATACTGTATGCCTACACATTTCACTGTTTTAATAG
>JAODXP020000031.1:21411233-21413733 GCA_027497455.2 Sardinella longiceps
CGTAGTGCATTAGGCTGGGCTGGTTTGCAGTCGGAGGCTGATAATGAGGCTGTGGCTAAAGCTGCATACGGCTGCAGACTCAAGCGCATAATCTGTTCTTAATGCTTAGCTTGTGTGTGTGTGTGTGTGTGTGTGTGTGTGTGTGTGTGTGTGTGTGTGTGGGTGTGTGTGTGTGTGGGCATGCAAACACATTTGTATTTGTATATCTTTGGCAATATGTTTGTAATAACTATATCCCTATCACTGTGTACCATATCTGTTTAATATAGCTTACTCGTATGCTTTCATATCCGAGAGGGGAGAGTATATCAACCATGCATAACAGTAGATTTTATTTGTGTGCTTTTATATGTGTGTGTGTGTGTGTGTGTGTGTGTGTGTGTGTGTGTGTGTGTGTGTGTGTGTGTGTGTGTGCGTTTGTATGGTGTTTGTGTGGCATCATAATGAGGCACACATGCTACAGACAAAAAATTCAAGACAGAATTCAGAGTGTGTACTAAAATGATCTCTCTCTGTGTTTGCGTTCGTGTGTGTGTGTGTGTGTGTGTGTGTGTGTGTGTGTGTGTGTGTCTGTGTGGGTATTTGTAGTTGGGCCCCTGATTGGACGCTACTGTGGCACAAAGATCCCCCCAGAGATCCAGTCGTCCACTGGCCTTCTCTCCCTCACCTTCCACACCGACATGGCCGTGGCCAAGGACGGCTTCTCCGCCCGCTACAACATGACCTACCGGGAGGCCAGCGACAGTGAGTAGCCCTCCCTCTCTCCCTCCCTCCCTCCCTCCCACCCTCTTTCTATCCCTCTCTTTCTTCCACTTTTCTGAATCATCCTCTTTGTGTCACTCCATCCTTTCTTGAGTCTTGTCTTGTCTTGTCTGGTCTTGGTCTCACAATATGTGTCTTTCTCTCTTTTCTCCCTTCCTGTTTCTCTTTCTTTTTGTGTCTTCTTTTTTTTCTCTTCCTCCTCCTCTTTCTTGTCTTGTCACTTCCTTTCTCAGGCTCAGCAGGTAGTAGCTTCTCTGTCTTTCTCTCTCTCCGTTTTGTGCTTGTAAATCAATCCCTCCATCTCACCTCTCCGTCTCTGTGCTTCTGTGTTCTTTCTTTGTTGTCTCTGTGTTCTTTGTTTTCTCTGCGTGTGTCTGTGTGTGCGTGTGTCTGTGTGTGTGTGTGTGTGTGCGTGTCTTTGTGTGTGTGTCTGTCTTTTTGCTTCTTTTTGGTGTTGTTATCTTTTTCATGTTGTGCTGTGGTAACATGAAGGGCGGATCATCCTTTTGATCAGGCGAGCGTGTTTACTAGATTACTAAATGACAAGGACCTCTGGAGTTTAATGACGTTGTGTGTGTATGTTTGTGTGCGTGCGTGCGTGTGTGTGTGTGTACGTGGGTGTGTGCTCTTTTATCCCCCTCCGATTTCTCCCCCTTCCGCCTCTTCCCGTTCCCCCCCTTTCCTCCTCTTCCTCCCTCTCCTCCTCCTCCCTTTCTCTCTCTGTCTGTTTTGTCTTTTCTGTCCTCTCTGCCTCCCAGCTGCCTTCCATTGTAGCAACCCCTTTGGCATGGAGTCGGGCCGCATCTCTGATGACCAGATCACAGCCTCGTCCACCTTTTACGACGGCCGTTGGTCGCCCCGCCAAGCTCGTCTCAACAACGACGATAACGCCTGGACTCCTAATGAGGACAGCAACAAGGAGTACATACAGGTGAGCGGACACACACACACACACACACACACACACACACACACACACACACACACACACGCACAATTATATAGTCAGTAAGTGGATACTTAAAAAAAGATTTGTATAAAAACCGTAAAAAAGCATATGCACATGTAAAAAAAGCACATGCACACATAAACACATTGTTATGGTTGGTTGATTCACATGCTTTACTGGTTAGATGTAAAACATATGGCTGAACAAGTACATTACATTTTCAGTGTTTTCACCAAAATACAAAAGTACATTCATACAAACATGCCCTATTTGCCCTACAGTATATTGTATTATTGCCCCACTTGTCCCATAGCCAACACACACATACTGAATGGTACACACACACACTCACACACACAGACACACACACACACACACACACACACACACACACACACACACAGACATCCCAAAAGAGACAGCTCAGAATGCACTTCAATTGGTTTAGGACCCAAAGCACAGGCGTTGCTTTGTGTTGGTGGCGCGGGCTGATGATGCGTGCAGCTCCTCTCTGGCGGTAACCGTGAGTGATTGATGAGGGTGGTCCTGCGGAATCCATAGTTAGCAACCCGTCGGACATGTTATTGATCTCCCCAGCTCTCTTTCTATCTTTTGCATCTCTCTCTCTCTCCCTCTCTCTTTCACTCCATCTCTCCCTCGCTACCTCTGTTCTTTCTCCCCCACCCCTCTGTCTCTCTCTTCTCTTACACCCATTACACCTATTCCTTATCTCTTTCCCCTGCTCTCTTTTTTTCTCCCTCTCTTCCCTTCTATTCTCACTCCATCTCT
>JAODXP020000031.1:21441233-21446233 GCA_027497455.2 Sardinella longiceps
TTCCTCCCACCCCTTCCTTCTCTCTTTCTATCCCTCTCTCTCTCTCTCTCTCTCTCTCTCTTTCTCTCTCTCTCTCTCTTTAGCCACCGGCACTCCATCATCGTCTCAGGAAGGGGTGTGTGACTTTGAGCGGGGCTTGTGTGGGTGGACCCACGACCCGGCCTCTGGTATCGTCTGGGCTCTGCGCAGCTCTGACAAAACCACCACGTCCATCCTGGACCTTGCCCTGGGCTCCAACAGTGAGTCTCCTGCTGCGTGCCTACACACACCATCCCACACACACACACACACACACACACACACACACACACACACACACACACACACACACATACATCACAGACAAAATGCATACACAAATACCACCCCCATCAACCCTGACATACTCTCACATACACATACATACATGCAGGGGTTAAAGTGGGGGGGAACGCGGGGGTACGCAGTACCGGCACCTCAGATAAATTAATAATATCATCCTATTCTTCTTCTTCTATACATTTTTCTTTGTTTGTGCCAACACAAAATATGAGAGTTCCCCCTCCTGCCAAATCCCACTTTAACCACTGCATACATGTTGATAAAACTCACACAGTCGGGCTAGTACACATGTATGCCCTTTGCTTACTGAAGAGGAATGGTTTTGGGTCAGTGAATATCCATGTGGTGCCTCCATGCAAACAAAAATGTGCATCGGTGAAAAGACAAAAGCTGAAAGAAATGGGGCATTTTTGGATGTTTTTTTTTCCCTGATTTGGGTGTTTTTCCTGATTTCCTGAGTGACTGTATTGTAAACACATGCAAACATTCATTTACAGTCCTATACATTCACAGCTTTGTTTTGAAAATGGGCTGCTCTGTAAATCATTCTTCCTCCCATTACCACAACTATTTGTGTTGCTTTAGGACAACCACTTTGCTTTGCATTGCATTTGTTGACAGCCATGCTGGAGGCACACACACATACCCACACACAGACACAGACACACACACACACACACACACACACACACAAACATCCCAAATGTGAGGTTCCATGTGGAACCGTTTGAAGACCACAAAGTCAGAGTGTGTTCTTAACCATCCCTCTCCCCCTCCTCAACACACACACACACACACACACACACACACACACACACACACACACACACACACACACACACACACAGGCAGCCCTCTCTGAGGGGGGATTATAGATGATTATGTGGCTGTCCTCCGCTGGTGACACGTTGTTTGTGTGAGCTCTCCTCCTCCACCCCCTTGCATCCATCCATCCATCCATTCATTTATTCATTCCTTCCTTCCTTCTCTCCCTCCCTCAATACACTCATGGTCTGCTCTCCACATGTCGAAACTCTCAACATGCCTCTCCCCCTCTCCTCCTCACAGTCACACATGTTCAGAGACTAAATCCCAATCTCCTAACCCCTAACCCCTAACCCCTAAGACTTAACTGGCAGGAATCAACTTCATGGTTCACTAACTCAAGTCATTTAAGACTCTGTGGGTTTAAGGCTTGGAGTGAGGGAGGGCATTGGGATTCAGTCAGAGACTGTCTGTCACGGTCGTGTGCCTCCTTTATCCCCGCGCCGATACGGTGTTATTTTCATACCATGGCTTTTAAGGATGCCAAAAGGCAACTCATTTCAGCCGAGCAACAGCTCAGCTCTTTAATAGGCTACTGAGGAGCCCCAACGTTTGAATTTTTTAAGTATTTTTCTGAAAAATTTAATTGTTGCTTGGTTTCAGTCATGGTTGAAATATACTTAATTGGGTGATTATTCAAATCGATCTGTTTTAGACATAATTGAGTATTGCTTAATACATTTTATGTCAGCTTGGCTGAATGTAATTTAGTTTTTTTTTTTTCTTTTAACATCACACTGGAACCATTCGGCCCTTTTGAAGCCAGCAAAGGGTTAATGCAGAGGATGTAATTGGTTTCAGAACTGCGGAATCTTACGGAAAAGCCGAATTCCCAGTAGGGCATTCCAGAGCGCTCCACTACCTTGCAGGCAGGTCTTCGCATTCTAAGTAGACTTCCGTGTACTTACAGCCCTCTTGAAGAAATCATTATTCATTTCCTTTTATAAATACCACAGGATCAAAAAAGTGACATTTTTGCTACGTTAAATAAAATATGTGTCTTTTTGAAGGAGAGAAAGAGACTTGCTTTTTTTTCTATTGTTCACTTTTTCCACTCATAGGGCAAAGGGATTGTTATCCTAACCCTGTTTAAAATTCATTGATTTTGATGTATTTCAAACACGTTCGCCGGAAGATTTAAAAATCTGTGGAAACGGTCGGAAGGGCGTCATGGGATTTCTACGGTATTCCGAGGTACATGAATGGAATCCTACATCTGAGTCAGAGTTCACCCATTCCTTCTCTCCACAGAAGAGTGACTTTATCACTCAGCGTGCCGTTGGCTCCTCTTTTTCTCTCTTGGGCTCAGGCCAGATCGTAGTTGACCTCAGGTGGTGCACATGAGGATGTTTCTAGAAGGTAAAGGAGCGAAGGGAATGTTTACTCCTGTGTGCCTACAAGGGAGAAGGGGTGTACGAGTGCAGGCCCAAGGGAGTTGCATTCGCCCACACACTTTTCTGTCTTTAAGTTCACCTCCTCAGTCGCTCGCAATCTTTCGATCTTGTTCATGTTCCATTTTTGCATTTGCCTCTTCGGCTGCTCATCTTTTTATGTCATTCATGTTTCCTCTGTTCTCTGACTTTCAATTGCTATCCTCTCTCTCTCTCTCTCTCTCTCTCTCTCTCTCTCTCTCTCTCTCTCTCTCCCTTTCTCTCTCTCTCTGTTCTGTGTTTCTCTCTCTCTTCCTCTCTCCCTATCAGTTCTTTCGCTTTCCTGCAGTTATCATCTCTCCATCTCGCTTCTCTCTCCAACTGTGCATCTCTCTGTCTCTTCTCCCTCATTTTCTCTCCCCCTTCTCTCTCTCTCTCTCTTTCTTTCTCTCTCTCGCTTCTCTCTCTCTCTTTCCCTCACATTCTTGCTCCAGCAGGAGGCTGTGAAAATGGATTAATAATGTATGACCAGCTTATCAAAGCACACAGGAAGCGGAGGGCTCGTTTGCGCTCGTTTACGCTCCCGTCTGCCGAGCGCCAAGTGCCAGGGGGGAGGAGGAGGAAGAAGAGGGGGAGGGGCATCAGGGAGTGTCAGGGGAGATGGCCAATCAGACACTGGGATCTCCCCGGGTCTTTAATGGCAACTGGCAGCGTGCCGTTGCTGGCATTAGGAGATCGTTAAGGGCGAATGATGGGTGGTGCTCGACTTGAGTTCGCCGTGGCAACGTGTGGTTTATGGGATGGCTGAGTGAGCTAACGGATGCGAAAAACCCATCTACTGTATGAACAAACAACTACAGTACATACGCACACAAGTGGACATACACACACACACACACACACACACACACATGCACACACACACACTCCCACAGAGCTTGGATGGTGTGTCAAGCACATGTTCAACACGTAGCATGGTGTTCGGAAGTGCCTGCGGACACCTTGTCAAGATTCCCAGTTGGTGCCTCTACTCTTTCTTTCTTTCCCTGCATCCTTCTGTCTCTCGCTCTCTCTCTCTCTCCTGCTCACTCACCCCCCACACACACACACACACACACACACACACACACACACACACACACACACACACACACACACACACACACACACCTTTCCATCTTATTACACTAGCTGACAGAGAGCAGATGGAGTTGAAATGTCATGTGCGAGGCAGATGCTGCTCTCAGCATATTCTCTCAGAGATGCTGAAATGTTTGTAGCATTTTATGGCCATTCGTCATCATCACTGCTACTCACACAGAATTTATTGGCTTCGTTCATGATCAAAAAAATCAAAGAAAATATGTTTAGAAGAAGCAATGCAAGAAAAACGACAGTGCTTTTGCATCCTTGTTAAAAATCCTCATTGTCTTACACAGACACAATCTATGTGTCAGTGTGCTATATTGTTAAGAAATCTTCCACCAGTTTAAGAACTAAGACAATAGGACATAATTCGATTGCTTGGTCAAAAGCTGTGTCATGCATGCAAAACGATTTCTTTTTAATTGGAGTCGCTTTGTCATTCATTTGAAATAGCTGTTAGAAAAGAATTCTCCTACCTCTTTTACAAAGACAAATCTTCACTCTCACTCTCTCACAATCCCTGCACACATATGTGCACACAAACACACACCCACACACACACACACACACACACACACACACACACACACACACACACACACACACACACACACACACACACACACACACACACACACACACACACACACACACACACACACACACACACACAGAGAGACAGGTGATTTAATCAGCATACCCGCTGATGGCGTATGGTGGCCCAGTGGGGCTACTTATCTCACAGACAAACCTGTTCCAGCCGACTAGCTCCTCAAAACACTGGTCTTCTTCACTGCCTTAACAGGGGCTGAGGAGAAATCCCAGGCCCAATTTACAAACTAAGCAACTGTCGCTGTAAACAACTCTGGCTGACACAAACACATTACATCTGAGGCAGTTGTTTTATTTATTTTTTTCCTTTTTCTTTTTATGTTTTCTTTTTTTGTTTTTCTTTCTTTCATCACTTGAGGAAAAAGGAAAAAAGCCAACTGGCTCAAAGTCTTTTTTTTTCCGAAGAAGCCTGAGGGCTTGTTTGTACCCCTCAAGCCATGCTTTTGGACAAGCTATCTGTGCCCTCCTTGTGTGAGCTTCACAGGAAGATACTGTTTTTTTGAGCTCCACGGGAGGTGAAGGGGGATTCCAGAATATTCTAAACCAATGCACCCTCTTAGCCCTAAACCAAATTTGTGTATTTGTTCATTACATCATATTCCACAAAGTCACTTCCAGGTAAATTGGTACAAGAATTGGGATTGATTGTGGTTGTCAAGCCCTGCAAAGTCAGTCAAAGTGTGACAAATGTCATCATTAAAATTTGAATTGAAATGGTCTTTGCAC
>JAODXP020000031.1:21451233-21478733 GCA_027497455.2 Sardinella longiceps
AAAATCCCAGAGTCCGTCCATTTTTCTTCTTCCTTTGAGGTTTCTTTGAGGCAGCCTTGCATCATGCGTGCACTGCACGTATCAAAGCCAGCTGAATAGGCCTTTCAGGCACATCGCTGCTGGGCCATCGTCCATCAAAATCCTCCCTCCCCCCGCAAAACATGCTTTTATTTTCATACGCCTTAAAGGGAAGAGTTGTACATTACCCCCACAAATCCCCCCCACTCCCCCTCTAGCACACACATACGCTTGCCAAAAGGGTTCGGGAGCACTGAAAGAATTCCGTCTTGGCTTGCATTTGGTCCGATTTGTGTTGAAATGAAGCAAAGAAAATCAAACTGCTAAAGGAGTGGATCTGCATGTGCTTCTGCTTGACTTCCTGACTCCTTTGATTGGTTTTTGAATGAAGCCCCCCCCCCTCTCCCCCCAATGTAGTCTGCACCCGTAGAGAAACCCATAAAAGGTCCATGTAAAGCAGGACAACCAGTTTGTGGTTTTTGGACAGCTACTCCAGAATGTCTTTTTCTGTAACCTACATGTATGTAAGTTACAAACCAATAATATATTTCTTCAGTCAGCAATTAAATCCTTTTAATATTCTCCTCCAAACTCCCATATTCATTGTAAAATTATTTCTGGGAAAATAATGTAAAACCACAAACTTTGTAAGGGAAGTAAGAATAACTGGTGACCTCTTCATGTGGACCAACTATGGGACCTTTTAGTAGTGGATCGCCCGCAACCTCTTTCTCCCCTCCACCTTTTTTCCCCCCAAAGCCCACTGTTGTGTATCTCTCCACCAGGGGGAGCCTATCCCGACGGGAGTCACCCCACACTAGCCACCCGCACGGTGCCGCCCCTGCCCCCCAACTGGTATTACATACTGGCGGGCGGAGGCGCCATCTTGATCCTGGCGACCGCCGTGTTGGCGGTGGCCATATGCAGCCAGCGGCGCCATCACATGTCGGCCCAGATGAGTCTGCCGGCCGCCGCCCACTACAGCCCCCAGACCTCGCGTTACCCCGGGGGATGCAGCAGCAGCAGCGCTCGCCTGGGGGCAGATCCAGCATTGACTGTCTGGCTTGACAAGGAGGACGGCTACTCCCATTACTGACTGGCTGAACCAGTAGGGGCAAAAGAGAGAGCTTAACAACAACAACAACAACAACAACAACAACAACAAGAATGCTAAAAAAAACAACCAAACAAAAAATGGGTTCCCCCTCAGAACTTCCTGACACTTTCTGAACCAATCGGAAGCCAGAGGAGGAGGAGATAATGACAATGAGTGACAATGACATGAAACCATACATAACTGTGAACTTCGCTTTTTCATGGAGTTGGATCATTGATCAGAAATGTACATGGAGAAAACAGGGAGGGTGGGGTGGGTGGGGGTGGGGGGGGGGCGGTGTTTCTACTCTGTGTATTTCCTCAATTCTCTCAATGGATGCTGCTGCTTTGGCAGCTGTCTTAAGACAAAAGGAGAAGAGATCCTACATATAGATTTCCTTTAGACTCGGAGGCTTTCTGTCTTTTTGTCTTCCTTTGTTCACCCCCCTTTCGTTGTTAGACGCTGTTACCAGTCCACTGGAGTTTTCTGTGGCTCCACAGCTAAGCCTGTTTACTAGACACGCCGCAGCCAGAGACAGAGAGAGAGAGAGAGAGAGAGAGAGAGAGAGAGAGAGAGAGAGAGAGAGAGAGAGAGAGAGAGAGAGAGAAATTGGCAGGTCTTCACTCTGGGTCTTTCGGGTTCTGTCTGGACCGGGCCCAGCACGAGCGTGCTGAGTGGGGGTTTAAATCCCAATTCAGGCCAGTTGCGGTGTGATTGTGAGTGAGTGTGAGCGTGTGTGTATGTGTATGTGTGTGTGTGTGTGTGTGTGTGTGTGTGTGTGTGTGTGTGTGTGTGTGTGTGTGTGTACTCTCCAGAAATAAAACCGAGCCAGTCCTTGAGAAATATTCTGTTTTGGATGGGTGGAACGGGGTGCTCACTAACTGCTTCAAGGTCAAACGTTGCTGATTTTTCGAATCATGGGAAGGCAAACAGCACCATGGCATTTTGATGTCATTGATCTAAACACTGTCAAGAAAATAATTCACACCCATGCAGAAGAGAAAAGCACCTTCAGGAGAGTTAGTCCGTGGGGTCTGATACTCGAAATTGTTTCCATGACTTCAGCACCTGTGAATCATTTGGATGGGAGCTATAGCCACATGGTCAGTAGAGTATAAGGCAAAAAAAAAAACTCCAAAAAAAACGGGCTGTGTTGTTGATAGTACCTCCGAGACTTTCAAACAGATAGTCTACTAGGAGCTACAGGCAAAACACGACAATGGAGGTTGTGTTTGTGTAAGTGAGTCTGATTTTAAACAGACTGTGCTGGTTGGCCCGAGAGGACAGAGAGAGAGAGAGAGAGAGAGAGAGAGAGAGAGAGAGAGAGAGAGAGAGAGAGAAGGGGGATTTTCCTCTCTTTTAAAGAACCAATTGTTTGTACTCAGAGGTGTAATTTTAAACAGAGACAGCATATGTGTTCCACATCTTAGAATACCTGAGGACTGAATGAGGAATTGGAAAGAGAGCAAGAGATGGAGGTGTGTGTGTGTGTGTGTGTGTGTGTGTGTGTGTGTGTGTGTGTGTGTGTGTGTGTCCGTGGGTGGGGGGGTGACAGATGTAGGTGAGGTGAGGAGAGTGTATGTGGGTGTGTGGTGTGTGTGTGTGAGTGTGTGTGTGTGTGTGGGGGGGGGGGGTGACAGATGTAGGTGAGATGAGGTGTGTGTGTGTGTGTGTGTGTGTGTGTGTGTGTGTGTGTGTGTGTGTGTGTGGGGGGTGGGTGAAGGGGTGTCATGGCATAAAAAAGCATCAGCATGCTCTCTTGTTTCTCTTTGGATCATTGGTGACAGCAGCCTACTGCCTTTGTTCATGAAGTGTGTGGGCGAGTGTTATTCAGAGAGAGAGAGAGAGAGAGAGAGAGAGAGAGAGAGAGAGAGAGAGAGAGAGAGAGAGAGAGAGAGAGAGAGAGAGAGATGGTGCCTGTCGACTGAGCTCCCCGATATGAAAGAAAGAGAGGAGAAACAGAAAGAGAGAGGGAAAAAAAATATCGTGAAAAAAAAAAAAAATCCCAGATAAACAAAGACAGCTGCTCCCCCCACCATCTACATCCCTAATGAGGGAAGAGACAACTCCAGACCACGACGGAACAGAGAACAGCACACACACACACACACACACACACACACACACACACACACACACACACACACACACACACACACACACACACAGCTGGGAGCCATTTCACTTAGCCGCTGGGGTGTGGGCAGTCCTGCAAACAACACACACACACACACACACACACAATGAGAAACACGCCTTTTTTCACTCTGATGGGAAGACAGAGGAAGTTTTGCTCCTCGTCTGCCCTTGTCCAACACCATAGAGGCCGGTCATTATGTTCAGCTACACTGTGGTCATCTGTAAGTAACATATGCGCTTCTGCCCACTCCACAGTAAGAGGTATCGACAGATGTATCGACTAATGTCTCATTAACCTCTAGGGGATAACATTAGGATAGAGTGTGTGTGGGAGAAGAGCATTGAATCTCCTTGTTATCCATTTTTCTTTTTTTTCTTGTTGTGGGGGGAACTTCCTGTTTGTATTGGCTGCACAATTTATTTCACGCTGCGTGGTGGAGTGCATATTTTGTCAAGCGCTAATCATCAAAACACTTTTGGAGTGGCAAACACTTCTCGGAGGGGAGGGGGGGGGGTGCTGCTTGTGCGGTTCGGTAGGCCGACACGCCTCACCTGGCCTGGGTGCCCCCCCACTCCCCGCCCCCCCCCCGCATTCATCTAGCCCCCCCAAAATCTCACCTGTGTGCTGTCGCCATGGGAACGAGTGTTGGGATAGAGGAGCAGTAGAGAGAAACATGGAAGCTTGGCTCATGGAAGCGCTTAGCTTTGATTTTTTTTTTTTTTTCCTCCTTTTTTGAGATGGAGAGTGGCGCTAAGAGATGTTTTGGCACTCTCTTGCGATGTGCTTTTAAATCAACCTGAGGCTTAGTGCAGTACCTCTTCCCTGGTCTCTCTCTTTCTCTCTCTTTCCCTCTCTTTCTCTCCCCCTCTCTCTCTGCCTCCCTCCATCCCTCTCTGCACATTCTTTTCCAAGCTCTTAATATTTTTAATTAGTTAATGGACCAGATAGCATTTATTAAGGCTGCCGTTTGAGGCACAACTCACCTCCCCCGCACCACCACCACCACCACCACCACTCCCTCACCAGTTTTCCTCTCTCTCTCTCTCTCTCTCTCTCCCTCTCTCCCCGCCTCTCGTTGTCCCTGGAGACCGCATTAATGAGTTAAAGCTCCCTCCAGACTGGCGTTCGCTCTGCCGCCGAAGGGGCATCATTCCAAACTCTCTCCTTTTCCTCTCTCCCTCCTTTCTTCATCCCCCCCCACCCCCTTTCTCTCACTCACACACAAACACACACACACACACACATGCACACTTCTCATACTCTCTCATACACACATATAGTGTGTATACACCCTCTCTCTTTCTCTCAAACACACACACATACACACAGGCATATACACACACAGACTTCAGAGGGAAGGGACAGAGAGGGGAGAAGAAAGAGACATTTTTCTGTTCTGTCGATAATGTGAAAAGAGAAATGGATCGCTTAGGGATTTTGTCCGCCCATCAGGCCCCTCTCTCCACGGCACACAGTGACTCATGCGTTCTGGACCTCGGCCTTAAAGACAGCAGATCATTGAGCGTGCCTGGTGGAGGCGGCCATGTTTTTTTTTGTTGTTTTTTTTTTTCCTTCTTCTTCTTCTTTTTCTTTTTTTTCTTTCTCTCTTATCATGTCCTGAACACATATCACTCACAGTGGCTCAACCCACGCCCCAAACAACCCCCCTACCCACCCCCACCATTCACGCGGCTCAGCATCTTCTATTGATTTCTCTGCCTCGTGCAGGCTTTGGACGTGACACTGTCTGTTTGGAAACGTCAGGGGGCGGCATGCAAAAACTGAGACACAGAATCACCTCCCGCTGAGGAGTGCTCAGGCTTCAGCCTATCCTTTTGTTTTTACTTTGTTGTCCATGACACAAGTAGGTTGGCTGGAACAATGGCAAACATGTTCAGTGTAAAAGTGGCAACTCCACTGCCACCAGCCAAGTTGACAGTGAGGATGAGGAGGAGGAGGAGGAGGAAGAAAATAATGGCAATTAAGATGAGGAAGGTGTTGAGGCTATGGATGATGAGGAGGATGATGCACTTTGTTAGCATTACGAATGTACTCTAAAACTTCAGTAGGCTGTACCTCAATCTTAAACTGCATTTCCTGTGAAAAGGCAATATATATACGCATATATGTATATGTATATCAAATATATACCTGATGAATATTTTTGCTTGATGGATTTGACAGTCTTTGGGATGTTTTTGGAATGTACAAAATAAAATCTTATTTTTCTACTACGCTAGCAATGCAGATTGTTTCTGTGTGTGTGTGTGTGTGTGTGTGAGAGAGAGAGAGAGAGAGAGAGAGAGAGAGAGAGAGAGAGAGAGAGAGAGAGAGCGTATACATATAAGTGTGTATGAATGTTTGGGTGGGGATTGCGGGAGTTGGGGGGGGGGGGGGTTCACTCTCTGTGTGTTTCTGATTGCTTGTGCAGATAATGTTTATTTTTAAAAGATGTCAAATTAACTAGGCTGCAGTAAATGAAAGTAGACAGTCTAGATTTATGCAGTCTCATGTCAGAACTGCACACATTCAATCAAACAGCTTTTATGTCCTTTTGTGTTTATGCTATTCTTTCATTGGATGGTACATGTAATTCTCAATCTCAGCGTTTCCCAGTTGAAAATAACTCAACCGTCTCCCATAAAACCTCTGAACACGCATATTTGAAGCTGCGTTCTGTTATCTAATCTCTTGATGGAGTTTTTCTTTATTCTATCTGGGGCAATGGTTCAACGTGGCATCTCTTTTCCCTCTCGCCCACAGGAAAGAGACCGGTGGAGATCGGAGATAGCCTACCGCTCCAACCTGCTGATGGCAATGCAGGTACGTTACTTCTAATCAACCCCCTCTGTCAGCTGTCAGTTTACCAAAAGCTCTGGATTTTTTTTTAGAATCAGCCAACCATCAACGTAGCGATGGACGCTATCTACGGTTTGTGTGGATGAGAACATGCATGATATCATACAATTTTATTTTATTTTACATTTATTTAAAGTATACATAAATATTTATGTATCAATGTGTGAAATAGATTGGCACTAGACAAGATTCCACAGTGATTTGCATAGTGTTTGAGAATTCTGTTGGTGTTTGTGTGAGAACATCAATCAGGTCCCACCAGCAGGACCCCCCCCCCCAACACATACACATACACATCACAACACACACACACACACACACACACACACACACACACACACACACACACACACACACACACACACACACACAGCCTCCTCCTCCACTACCATCTGTACAGCCGCCTGCCTGTGAATCCAGGCTCTCCACTTGTTATCTGTCTCCCTCTATCTTACTGTCAGACCAAGTATGAATTCATCCGACTCATAAAGCATCCTTTGTTTAGCCCAGAAAAAATAGCGCACACGAGCTCTGCAGCCCGAGCCCCAAATCTGTTCATCTCCTGTCATTTCTATACCTCCATATCTCTCCTTTTTCACCCCATTCTGTTCTCACCATCAAACATTAGCCCAAATGGGAAATAATTATGCCATCGGTTTCCCTCCACTCTCCTCACGGTTGCCAGGCGTTTTAAGGGCCTGTGTAAGCACTTAGGCATAATTGGTGATTCCATTGGTGAAATCACTCTACTTAACAGTGACTATGCCAATTCCTTGTTGGGTCCGTTGGGATTTTAGGCTATTAGCAATAACATAACCACACATGCGGGGAAAACATCACTGCCGGCATTAGTTGTATTACATTTGCATTAACACGCACTATGGGCTGAGGTCAGTATTGAGAATAAATTTGGCTGATAACCCCTCAAGAGCCATATTTTCTCCATCATTAAATTTGAGATGAAAATGGGATGCCACCTAATTTGCACATGTGCATGTATTTAAGCTCATCCATTTGCATGGCCACAAAAATACTGCCAATCCTTTGTCCTGCAGGGACTAATCCCTCTATTGTTCTTGAAAGGATTAAGTTCTTATTGTTGCTATGAAAAATCGTGTTGTGTTTTGGTTATTGTTTAAAAAAAAAAAAAAAAAAAAAAAAACGTTGACCATTAAAGCCTGTCCGTTTCGTGCGTGCAGGTTTGCCGTTTGTGGAATGGTCCACGGCTCCTCCATCCGAGCTTCCCGTGACGCGTGTGTCGGAGAAGGATAACTCGTGGCTCTACTCGCTGGACCCTATCCTGCTGACCATCATCGTGATGAGCTCGCTGGGCGTGCTGCTGGGCGCCGTGTGCGCCGGCCTCCTGCTCTACTGCACGTGCTCCTACAGCGGCCTGTCCTCGCGCTCCTCCACCACGCTGGAGAACTACAACTTCGAGCTGTACGACGGCATCAAGCACAAGGTGAAGCTCAACCAGCAACGCTGCTGCTCCGAGGCCTGAGACTGAGG
Organism: Sardinella longiceps; assembly: GCA_027497455.2. Taxonomy (NCBI): domain Eukaryota; kingdom Metazoa; phylum Chordata; class Actinopteri; order Clupeiformes; family Clupeidae; genus Sardinella; species Sardinella longiceps. The sequence continues at coordinate 21,458,856 of JAODXP020000031.1, forward strand.
AGAACCGACTCGGATGGACGGATAGATAGACGGATGGATGGACAGATGGATGGATGGATGGATGGATGTACGGAGGTGGAGGTAGAGGTGGAGAGACCCAACACAGGGAAGGAGGAGAGCTGGCTAGGAGTTTCCATTCCTCATAGAGTCCACCTACACCTCTCCTCCTTATCCACTGACACCTCCAAGGCAACAACTTGTAATGACTGCCCCCTAACCCCCCCTACGAAAAAAAAGTTGATTCCTCTGAACGAGGTCCTCAGAGACCCAGATTCATCTCTTAGTTGTCCTCTCGGCTTCATTAGACTATGAAAACCAGTATTGGTGTAAGAGGGGATGGGGGCCAGTGGATCACGCTGCTTTTTTTGTATGTCCAGACTGATCCTGCCAATCAAGACAAAATGCTGAAGGCCATGGAAGTGTCTTTGGGTTGACTTACTTAGGCACCAACAAAAAGAAGGAATTTTTGCTCCCAGCAAGAGATCAAAAAAATATGTTAGGATGCCTGGACTCAAAATATCAACACATATCAAGTTTATGCCTATTCCAAAACAGAAAGAAGAAATAAAAACTATATATAAAGACTCCACTTAGATTTCTGAAGGTCTAATTTTTGAAAAATCGTGGACTGTAAAGAAAGAGAGGACATGTTTTCAGGGTTGTTGCAAGTTATCTCCCGGAGTAGTATAAATGTCTAGACACCTAGGCGTTGATTGTGGTTGCTTTTTGTGGTCCATTCTTACTTTTTTGGACTTAGTTGAGTACTTTTGTTCCGCCTCTTTTCTCCTCATCTGTCCGCCCTCGCCACAGTCAGCTGTCTGTGTTAATTTTAGATGCTCCCGTAACACCCCGACCCCCCTTCTACACTTGATTGTTTGAGCTCCTATGGGTTTGTATTTTATATTTTGGATAAAATTGCCAATACGTAAGAGAAGCTGGAGAGATAGAAAGACATTTTGAACAAAAATGAGACAAAAAAAACATTCAACATTGTGTTTATGAAGAGAAGAATAGAAGGTGCTAGGCTTAGGTGTGAGACCATGTGTGTATATATACTATGGTTTGTGTGTAGAGAGAGCAGGGGAGAAAGAAGGGGATTCACACCCACGTTCACACACACAGAGACACACACACACACACACACACAGTCTCTCTCTTTCTCTCTCTCTTATCGTCTGAAACAGCCAGGGGATTTTTTCAGTGCATCCTATGGATTGCGAGGACTAGGAGATTGGTGGGCCAAAGGGCTTCAGGGCTTTTAGAGACTGCAGCCGGCAAACACACACACAGATTAACAGAGAAGAGGCAAAGTACAGAAGGGAGAGAAAGACAGAGAGAGAAAAAGAGAAAGATGGTGAGACTGAGAAACAAAGAGTCAGAGAGAGAGAAAGAGAAAAGGAGGGACCATGAGGGGAATGGAAAGGAAATAAGGAAAGGAATACAACCATATAGTTCTGCAGTTGCCCTTTCCTCTGCCTGGCAAACAAAGATGGAGGCCGTTTGGAGAGAGAAGGGAGGATATTGGAGAGTTTTTGACGACATGATGGGGGAGAAAGAGAGAGTCAGGAGACAGAGGCATTTACGAGAATAACACAGACATTTTAGTTTCTCAGCCCTCGTAGACCCGTAGCGGTTCTGACTGAGGACTGCTGGGGCCAGACTTGTCTGCTTTTCATGGCCTTCATCTTTTAGACTCCCCTGTCAGCTTTTTTTTTCACACTCAACCCCCTTTTTTAAGAGCCAAGGTTAACAGAAGACAGGTTTTCTGCTGTAAATCGGGGCAGATTCCTTTGTCAGCTCCTCTTAGCAGACAGACAGAAGGTGTAAATCTCTCTTTGGTTCCTGGAGATGGGCTGTGTCATCTGTATAATCGCACATGCATGCGCAGACACACACTCTTACACACACACTTACAAAAAGCAGATGAAGCACACACACACACACACACACACACACACACACACACACACATACATACACACATGTGAGTCATGTACACACACATGTAATACACATACCCACTTACATGCACACTTGCACACACACAGACACACACACACATACCCACACCCACACACACATCAAGACAGACAAAGCACACACTATTGCAACGTGAGACACACACTGGTTGGTCCTCTGTGCTCAGCGTGGGACTGCCAGAGTCGGTGAGCAGCGCTGGAAGGGATTTGGCTGTTCTGAAACGAGGCCAAGCAAGAGCTTTATCAGACCAAGGGGCATAGGTGAATACCTCTGGACAAGGACATCCCAAATGCCCCCCCACCAAACACACACACACACACGCACACACACACACACACACACACACACACACACACACACACACACACACCCTTTCTCTCGTCTCAGAGACTCCCATCACTGGACCCCCCCTGGACAGACTCTTTTTTTCCAAGTGCCTTGGAGCTTCTCTGATCTACAGCCTCGTTTCGAGAACCCATGGAAGGTTCCTGAACGTCGGGAAAAAGTAAAGGAAACGTTCGAGGAAAAAAAAAAAGACTTTTAAGGACTGCTACAAATAAAGGCACTGGTCAGACTTTCGGTTGTTTGGAGACTTTGTACAGAAATGTGCTTTTTATGATGATGAGTATTGTTATTATTATTATTAATTATTATTATTATTTAATAAAGGATTGATAACATAACCTACTTTTTGAGTAGACTGTGCATTATATGCATGTCTGTGCATGTCTGTACTATGTGTATGTGGTGTGTGTGTGTGTGTGTGTGTGTGTGTGTGTGTGTGTGTGTGTGTGTGTGTTTGATGGAAATCTACTGTTCTCTACAGCACCGGGAGGTTCTATAGTACTCAGCTATTCCAGGTTACAAACACATGACCTCCCCCATACATGAAGCCCACATACAGACACAGGCAGACTCGCAACCGCCCACACACCCACATGGTGTCCAGTCCAGTCTGCTGTGGCCTCTCTCTCTCTCTCTCTCTCTCTCTCTCTCTCTCTCTCTCTCTCTCTCTCTCTCTCTCTCTCTCTCTCTCTCTCTCTATCTCTCTCTCTTCCTCTCTCTCTCTCTCTCTCTCTCTCTCTCTCTCTCTCTCTCTCTCTCTCTCTAATCTGCAGGGAACTGCAGTCGCCTTCATTTAGTGATCCCACTACATCAAAGCTTTGAAGTGCCCTACTGTTCCCCCTCCTGTGTCCGCACTGTCAGGCCCAGTCACACCCCCAACCCTATGGACCCTTTTTAACTCTTTCATCCCTCTTACCCCTTTTACTATTCCACCTGATAGGAATATTATAGCGCTTATGGTTGTTACTTTCCCACCTTTGCAATCAGATGGCAATCAGATGGCGTAGCTAGTGCAGTAGCATCATGATTAGCCACCCTTTGTGGGTGCCAAGAATGTTTCATACACACGATAATGACCCAATGAACTACACATAGTAAGATGGGAGGGAGGGCTGGATGGATGGCTGGATGGATGGATGGATGGATAGATAGATAGATAGATAGATAGATAGATAGATAGATAGATAGATAGATAGATAGATAGATAGATACAATCTAAAAGAAAACTATAGACATACAACATAACATAGACAACTAAATCGCTTCCCTCATTATTCCAGTATCACATAGTAAGTTAAGGAAGTAGGATATAATATCTTATTTTCCCTAACATTTATTGTAGAACTTCTGTAGACTACTTTACCTAGAGTGGCATATAGCTTACAGGTATATACTTTACCAGTCTGTGGGCTCTCAAGGTGCTCTTGAAGGGAAGAGGATGCAGCAATAATAGCTTTTAAAAGTCCATCACATGTATACAAAAGAAGAAGTATTGGCGCTGCTCTCACACAGTTAAAAGTAATTCAGAATAACATGGTGCTGTCCTTTTGATTCTGCTTTTTAAAGTGAGAAATCCATTACATCCTTTTCATGCTCTTACACAGTTCGTCCTTCACGGCAGATGTGAAAGCAGTCAGCGCTGGTGTACAGGTCACCACGGAGGCAAACCATTTACCAGCGTTTAGCGTTCCTACTGCTATAGCAATAAAATATCCCGGATAAAATGGAGAAAAAAAAAGATGTTTGATAAAACACTTCAAGCCTATGCAGCTTTGAGTGTTTGTGGGGGTGGTGGTGGGGGGGTTGTTGTATGTATCTAATTTAAGTTGAGACAGTATTTGTTGTTAATCGTTAATTACATGGTAATAAATAGCATACATCCTGTGCATGCGCCCATGTGAAGGTGATGGTCCGTGACATTGCTGACCGCCCCACTGCTGTTTGATATTCTCCCGGCTACAGCTCGCAACCGTGGGGATTGTAACCATGGTGACAGGTTGCTACAGTCGGAAAGATCAAGCTCAGGAGAGCCCGTGCTCTTTTCAGGAGTGGGTGGGTGGGGGATGGGGTTAGGGTGGGGAGTTGAGGTAGAGTTGTGCCGGGAGCATGAGGTGAAGCCACTGGCTGTTAAAGACATCACTTTCACCGGGGCCATAAGGACAGCCACATCTGTTCCCTAGTCTGCTTTGGCAGCTGAACAACATCCAGGGGTGATACAGGGAGCTTCATGAGGGCTGAATCCCAGTGTCTTCCCAAACCTTGTGGCTACAAGCACAGTAAAAAAAAAAAAAAAAGATTAACTGGGTTTTGTAGTTAGTTTTCTAGCATCTGACTCTCCAACTAACAGTAAGGAATGTGATTGAATGAACGTAACAAACAAATCTCTCAGTTTTCAATTGTACAAGTTTTTGTAAAAAAAATTGTTGCTTGGTCCATTTCTATTTTAGTTGTGCAAGGTTGTTGCGCATTGCTCGACTAGATTGAATGGAGAATGTAATAGACCGGTATATTTAAGGGCCCCACTGTAGACAGGGATTTGTCGATGCTATGTGACAACACTTGTGGTTAGGACAGTGGTTCTCAAACTTTTTCTGTCATTCCCCACTTTGGAAGGCTGAGAATTTTCGCGCCCCACCTGGAAGACTCAATTTGCGCATAATATCTCCGTGAGGAATACTTTGCGAGTAGGCTACAGGATTTTTGTCAACATTAGAATTTTCATGTTACTAATTCAAAACCAAATTTCATTCGAACTCATCACAGCAACTAGCAAATAACACCATTGGAAAGCTCAATTTACTGTCATATATGCATATCTAATGAATTCGGGGGGCAAGGTGCGGGCGTCGGACGATCGCAAAGAGATGTCTCGCGCCCCACCTGTCATGTGTCTGCGCCCCACTAGTGCCCCACAGTTTGAGAAACACTGGGTTAGGAAAAGGTGTAAGAATAGATTATTACGATTAACCTATCATGATGTCAATACAAAAAGTGCAGCTCTGTTAGAGTAACCTGTTCAATTGCTGTACTACTTTCGTTTTAGCGGTGGTCATTGCTAGTAACAGTACAAGACATCACTAGGACATGAAGTGCAAATAGATATCAAGATATCAAGCATGATAAATATATATCAGTAACAGTACTACGCAATACACAGTAGGCCTAATAGACATCAGTAATATATGCTGTTATAGTTACCACTCAAAGAGCACTGATTTTTGGCAGATACATATATAGGGGTGCAATAAATAAATAACACACATTCTTCCAGCCAATCAGTAATCAGCATTCCATTCCACTGGGTGAGAATGACAGTGATCATAGGTGTATTGTGCAAACGTGGCCAACTATTTATCTGCTATGAATCAACTGGTATGGAGGCCATTCTTAGTGGCTTTAACTTAGAAGGGGCGCTTTGATTCAGTCATTGTCACTCACAAACTTACACCTTCAACAGGAAGCATTTTTTCATGTTCATTACTTATCTTTATTTTATACATTTTTATATGCAGCCAACTGTTCTCTGCAACTAACCCATCACAACAGTGCTAAATAGGTGTAACTTAAGACCAAACCTCCCGCTTAATCTGCTTTGCCCACTGTTTGTAATAGTAGGCTCTTATGCAGATAAATACATCATCTTGCCACATTGTGTGTGTGTGTGTGTGTGTGTGTGTGTGTGTGTGTGTGTGTGTGTGTGTGTGTGTGTGTGGGACTGTGCATGTTGGTTAACGGACATCGCAGATCAAAGCCTCATGATGACCAGACCAGGGGCCATTATGCCGCCACTCACTTCAACCCCTTTGGCATTCCTTTACATCAAAGCCCCTGGGAGCCACGCGGAGGGGGAAGTGATTGATTGTTCCGTAATCACCTTGTTGCGTCACGGACTGATAGATGCCTGTTGTACAAACAGGGCTAAATGAGCAAGGGATGACTGGAAGAAACGAGGGATCACAGAAAAAGGAGGTGAAAGGGGGTTAGTGTTGAATTAGTGGCTGGCCCCTGAAAATTGTTCCCACCTTAACCACATGTAATTGCAGGGCCACCACAAAGAACGGAGAGGAGGAGAGAGTGAAAGCAGAGAAGTGGAGGATGTGGAAGAGAAAGAAGAAAGACAGAGAGAAGGGGACAAGAGCACAGAGGAGAGGACAGGAAAAGGGGGGTGAAAGGGGGATGAAAGAGGGTGGGAATAAAGGAGGAGGGGAGAACAGAAAGGAAGCAAGAAAGGGAAACGGAGGCACAGTGACATGACATCTCGCTCTTGACAGAGAGTTGGCAAACATGGAAAAAAAAGTCAGAGCTATACAAACACACACACATAGAAAGCGAGAGAGAGAGAGAGAGAGAGAGAGAGAGAGAGAGAGAGAAAAGTCACCCTGGGGAGGGATGAGGAGGGGGGTCGAGGCTCCTGTTTTCCAACCCAAATTCTCTCCCTACTTTTTTGGTTTCATAAATGTTGTTTTCCCTCCTCCCTCCCTCCCTATCAGATTGAAACTCTGGGGGCCCCCTGGGGGTTTCGCCTTCCTCAGATCAGAGAGCAGCGAGCGGGTCTCCCCTCTAAGTGGGGGTGGGGAGCAGGGCAAGAATTGGGGGGGTTGGAGGGGCATCAAAGTGGAAAGACGATAGGGCTGAAGCCCTGACTGAATAGGGAGTCGAGTCGAGTCGGTCGGGTCGGGTCGTGTCGAGTGGAGTTTGGATGGGGTGGTGGGGTTGGTGAGTAGGGTGGTATACAGAGCCCAGGGAAACAACAGGAAACATCCCAAACACACAGCTAATTAATCTTCTGGGGTTGTGTAATACAGAGCTGTGTGTGTGGTTGCGTGTGTGTGTGTGTGTGTGTGTGTGTGTGTGTGTGTGTGTTTGTGTATATTCAAACAACCCACTACAACTGTATTCATCTTAGATCACGAGACATCAGAGAACTTTTTGTGTTAGTATATGTAAATATCAGTGTGTGTGTGTGTGTGTGAAGAGAGAGAGAGAGAGAGAGAGAGAGAGAGTGTGTGTTTGCGTGTGTATTCTGTGATGTGTGTCTCTGTGTGTGCATGTGTGTGAGTGTATTTTAGAGAGAGAGAGAGAGAGAGAGAGAGAGAGAGAGAGAGAGTCTATGCTGACTATCTGACTGTTTCCGTATGGTAAAAAACTGCTGAACAAAGTGCTCAAGGGGAAAGTATGTTGCTGATTTGAGCCATTTGTCCCTCAGAGAGACATGCATTATATAAACCTCTCTGTAGCAAACCTTACCACTCCACTTACATTAAATCCAGTCTAACATTCCCAAAGACTGATAGATGGCAAAGTGAAGTGTATTCTAAAACATAATCAGACATTAACAGACAAAGAAAAGGCATTTAGAATCCAACACGCGCACACACCCCCCCCCCCCCATTTGTGGATGGGAGTAAATAACAATGACACCTTCCAGAGGGTTAGGAAAGGTGAATTTAGGGGGAGGAAGAACACTTTCATCGCCATCTGGACACACTTATATTGCCCAGGTCTACTGTACTTCTGAAGAACACACACACACACACACACACACACACACACACACACACACACACACACACACACACACACCGGTGCATGACCCTGTGGTGCAAAGTGATCTGTTGTTCTTCAAAAGCAGGTAGGTTCAATTGGAAGAGATTTCACATTCGCTGATGATCTCTTTTGTGATCTACAGACTGTAACCGTACATCCATGTTTGCTTAAGAGGGGCTACGGTTGGATTTGTAGCTATGATAGATTCATGAAAGGTAAATCCATATTATAGGATAAATTCATACAGCAAGATGTTTTGCGTATCACATATGAAATTCAAAATGCTATGTTTATAGCATAGTTCTCTCTGAGAATAATGATTCAGACTTACATTAATGATTTCACACTGACAAGAAATGCAGTGTCTGACATTGCCAGTGTAGGTGCTAAAGAAAGCCTGATATTATACAGTGTAATGCTGTTGTTGTTGTTGTTGTTGTTGTGGTGGTGGTGGTGGTGGTGGTATGGAAGCAGGAGTATTGAGTATTGTCCAAACCCCTTCCAGATATACTGTACGCCTACTCAGGTAGCCTAACACTTAGAGTCTGGGCGTGGGTGAGCCCTATAAGGTTGAATAACTCAGACATAGATGCTAACACATACAGGCTGCCTGCCTGCCTGCCTGTCTGATGCCCTGGGCATGTCCACAGTGCATACGCATGTGTGAAAGCAAGGACAGTCACCCACAGTGTCTTCAGCCAACCTTCAGCCACAACTGCATTGAGAGGATAGAAAGAGAGAGAGAGAGAGAGAGAGAGAGAGAAAGATGCTCCAACCAGGAAGTGGCTACTTGGGGAAGGGTGTCTGTCAAGACTGCAGCGGACAACCCGACCATATCCTGTACTTGTGTGAACATGCACATGTGACGCAGAATATAAAAGGCTGTGAGAGGCGAGAAAAATTTACACAGTTTCAATGTAAGTGGTGAGGAGAGAGAGAGAGAGAGAGAGAGAGAGAGAGAGAGAGAGAGAGAGAGAGAGAGAGAGAGAGAGAGTCCATCTCTCCATGGAACAGCTCCTGGCTCAGTTCAGCATGTCTGGTTGGGAAGTCATCCCGGACCTACAGTACTGGTCAACTCTGCCAAGAGTTCAAAGCTCTTTTTTTGGGTCAGGAAAGTGTGTGTGTGTGTGTGTGTGTGTGTGTGTGTGTGTGTGTGTGAGAGAGAGAGAGAGAGAGAGAGAGAGAGAGAGAGAGTGGATCTACAAAAGTCTGTGTTTGTGCATTTGTGAGACTGTGTGGTTGTACATGTGTGTGTGTGTGTGTGTGTTTGTGTGTACATCTACTGTGTTGGTTTGTGCACAGTGAGGGTGTGTATATAGAATTTGTCTGTATGTAGTTGAATCTTTGTGCGGTGATGTCTCAATTCACAGCAAATGCCAGGGACAACAGACCTGTACCACAGCATTGGCTAAACAGGCCAGTGATCCCACCCCCACCCCCACCCCAGCCACCATCCACATCAACTTCTTTATTAGTCCAATCGCTTCAGGATGTCGCCTTTGAAAACAAATAAACACTGTAAGGAAATGGAGGGGGAAGAATCCAGAGAGAGACGAACAACTGCACAATCAGGAGAGGTTGTGACCAAGGAACTGAACTGTTTCCACATGGCCTCTTTGTGAACCAGGCCTCTCATCCAAAGCACACGCTCAGTTATCCAAAATCGACAAAATATTCACCCTCAACACAAATAAAGAGCTTGACAATTCCCATGGGCTGCTTTCCTAACAAGCTTGCGAGTTGTAATTTTGTCTTGACATATGGCAACTGCTTTTGGAAATTGCTTTAATCTGATAGAAACACACTGATTGCTTTCTAAGGGTGTAACGTAAATTACTTCCAATAGTGAATTGTAGGTGAAATGTGTTTTTTTGTCTAAAAATGTTTGGAGTTGATATTCATAGAATGTTTTTTTTTTTTTTTTAAACTGCAATGTGTGTCTTGGAGGTTACCATTGGTCTGAACAAAACTCACAGTTGGAACAGTTTTATGAGATCATTTTAACAGTTTAGTTTCACTCTCTCCACATTGCTAGATGTGGTCAGAGAGGTTTGTTTTATGTGCTCCCGCTACCCTTATGAATTGGGCCTGATTTTTTCTTTTTCTTTTTTTCTTTTTTTTTTTTGTTTAATTCTGAGCTGTCTGTTGTTTCTCGTTGAGACTCTTTTAAATCTGAATTCAGCAGTCATTTTTTAAGAGCTGGAAACATGACTGACAATAGAACTGGTAAACATTTCCCAGCAAAGTCTGAAACATGGTCGTCTGAATGAGCCTTTGTGGTTGGATATAAAACCAGGGCTGACTTCTTATACGCATCAAAAGGGAGAGCAGAACTTGGTCTATGTGAGGAAGAGACTGAGAAAGAGAACACATAGGAGAACGAACTAGAGAGAGCGAGCAAGAGCGAAAGGGAGAGACAGGGAGAGAGAGAGAGAGAGAGAGAGAGAGAGAGAGAGAGAGAGAGAGAGAGAGAGAGAGAGAGAGAGAGGTGACCTGACTCCTTAACAGTGCACTAGGGAACAGAATTTACAACTGAGTTCAGCTGCTTTGTGCTGTAGGCCTACTTCTCTCTCTCTCTCTCTCTCTCTCTCTCTCTCTCTCTCTCTCTCTCTCTCTCTCTCTCTCACCCCCACACACACACACACACACACACACACACAATTAAATCTTCACTGTATGGTGTGCTGGGAAAAGAGAAGTGGTAAAAATTATGATATAAAGCACTATTGCAATCATGGAGAGAGAGAGAAGACATTTATTGTGTTTAGTAATATTATGTCATTAATTTACATTCTTTTGCAAGTGTGCATGCTGGTTGCAAAGAGCCACCCTACCTATCCCGCTATAATTTAAAATTGATCATTAACACAACATGTCTGCTTCACAGAAAATAGCCACAGCTCATTGACCTAACTGTTAAGAGCTGTGCTGTCTGGATATAAACCAATGAGGAGCTAAATTTCATTACGAACGTAGGCTAGTCGTATACAGTTTTGGTTTAAGATAAGATGCTGCTGATGAGTGATATGCAAGTAGTTTCATTGTTAATGTCAGGAGTATAAGGGAAAGTCATGCCATATTTGAGTGGGGAAACCCATGTCAGCTTGTTTTAAAAAGAAGCTCAAAACAGCTTTATTTTCAATGGCTTTTGATTAATTTTACTTCTTAGTGAAGAGTAATTGGTTCTTTTTGCCAAGTTTCTGTTTATATGTACATTTTTTTTCCTATACTCTTATTTTTATTGTTATTATTATTATTATTTTATTATTATCATTATTATTATTTGTTAATTGTTATTACTTTTTTTTCTTTATCCTTTTAATGAGCACATTGAATGACAGATATGTATGAAAATGTGCTATATAAATAAACTTGAACTTGAACTTGAACTTGAATATCTCCAAAGCCATTACTTGATCATGTTGTGATGAGATATTTCATAGTATATGGCCTACACTATGAAAAATACATATCCATGTTCTACAAATGCATCAAAGTTGTTTAGTAAGACCACTAACTAAGAACTAAAAATGTTTTTTTTACATAGAAGTCTTTCTCCAACTTAGAATTCAACCTACAATGATGTCCTTACAAAATCGGTCTATAGAAAAGAAAGAGAGATTCCAGTTCAGTGGAAAGTTTATAAATCCCGGTCTCCACTTACCTCACTCACGTCAGATCATGCGCTACGTAACTTTCGTAAGGCACTTCCGCGCAACGATCTGATGTTGAAGCCCATCAGAGAGATTTCAAGCCATTACATGTATTCTCTAACCGGACCAATCAGGGCCGCTGGCTGCTGTAGAGGTGTGACGTAGCGAAGAAGCAACTGTTTTGAATCCAACCAATCCAACAAACGTAACGAGCGTCTTCGGTTGGTTTCGATGTGGTTGGCTGCAGTGTACGTCAATTAAATTGATGGACAAACCGTTTGCCCAGTTAGATTCAAGGATTTCTGGCTCCTGAAATAATTGTCTATCGCTGAATATCAGATGAAGCGCGTAGCGCTCATCTGACGTGAGTGAGGTAAGTCTCCACTGTCCGTCCCCAAGTTCTGATAAAGCATGGGAGAGACGTGAGCGAAGGCTGGGAACGTTCTCCATCTATCTGTGCAAATGCCTGAGATTCCTTCAGCACAGGAGCATGTCAGCGTGACACAGACAGGAGGATGATGGGATATCTCCACTGGCTGATGAATATCAGTGGATGCAGGGAAGTAATACACAAAGCACACACACACACACACACACACACACACACACACACACACACACACACACACACACACACACACACACACACAATCGACTCACGATTACACATTCCCACAATCACACACACTCTTTGGACTCATTGTTCAAATCTCAATGCACAATTTCTGCAATGAAATCCAGCCACAAGTCACTGTTCTCTAAGGACAAATCAGACCAAATTATGGTTATTTACAGGTCATAAAATGTTACTTAACCATGCCCTATCCATGCAACCATGTGTGAGCAGGTTTACAAATGCATGACAAATGTTGTACTAACACAGAGTTTAAACCCTTATCAACTTATTCACATAATTACATTAACAATATCAGTAATGCGGCTGAAGAATATTAGGTAACACTTTACTTGACGGGTGAGTACATAACACATTCATAGCAGCTTTCATAAAATGCTCACAAAGCATTCATGACTGTTTCATAAGACATGACTCCACCTTCATACCCAACCCTTCATAAATGTGGAAGATAGAATGTCGATAACTTATCAAAATAAAAGTCCAGTGGTCTCAAAGCAGCACTGCCATTTATGTTTGTCACCCGATCATGTCACACCTGAATATTTCATGAAAATCTTATGAAGTCTACTTCAAATGTCACTTTACTATACAGGTTGCAAAGTATTCATAATCATTCATCTGAGTTTACCACTGAGAGGTAAACTAGAGCTGACCAGTATTTGTGGACCCTGATGTATCTGATATTAGATATTCAGGTAACAGATTATGCTTGCTCCTGTCCAATGGTCTCAAAGAAGCATTGAAGTCCTTGATTTAAACCTGTACCTGATCAAGTCAAATCAGAGTAATGGACAAATGCAGTATCAGATCATGAGCAAGCATCTAATTTAAATGTTTCATAAAAAAATATCTCACCTTGGGGTAATTATAATATTTTTTATACCTTGCCCACATTCAAAAGGGGAATGTCCAACTGTTCCGAGGTCATCTCAAAGTACTTTAAACCTGCCTCTCAGTGTTAAACTCAGATAAGTGATTATGAATACTTCGCAACCTGTATAGTAAAGTGACATTTAAAGTAGACTTCCTAAGATATTCATGAAATATTCAGGTGTGACATGATCAGGTGACAAACATAAATGGCAGAGCTGCTTTGAGACCACTGGACTTTTATTTTGATAGGTTATCGGCATTCTAACTTTCACATTTATGAAGGGTTGGGTATGAAGGTGGAGTCATGTCTTATGAAACAGTCATGAATGCTTTGTGAGCATTTTATGAAAGCTGCTATGAATGTGTTATGTACTCACCCGTCAAGTAAAGTGTTACCGAATATTAACCTGACTCCGCCTGATGGACTTGCTACCGAGTGAAGACCTTAAGCTCGCGAGATCAGTTTGGTCTCACGAGGCTAGAAGAATATATGCATCTGCATGCATTTGTAGAGATGCTGTGTTTTACTATTCTCTCTTCTGTTTCCATCTAACTTCAATTGTATTTGCATTTTACAATCAAATTTTATTCTCATAAAGTTAATCCAACTTAGGTTTATATTCACATAGGGCAGATACGAATTTGCAGGTGTTTTCATCCAAGGATTTGTAATTCGCATAACACACATACATTACAAATTGGATAGAAGCCTGACAAATTAATAAAAAATAAAAGACAGTTGTATGATTCCCAATGTCCTTAGGGGCAAGGCAAGGCAAGGCAGGTGCGTCTCTGGTGGTCAGAGCCACAGATATCTAGCCTGGGAGTTCCCATGCTCCTTTGCCCGCTTATTTCATTTCACTCTGCAGAGCAGCATGGTGACCATGGCCGTTTTTCTCGCCTGCTTTCGGTATCTAATTGCAGAACAAAAAGGGATTTGTACGGCCCTCGATTGCATTTCACGTCACGTGGTGGCTCTGGTATTAGCTCCGACGCTATGATAGACATTCGTAGCGCCCAATAAACGGCTATGGACAATTGTAAACGATGCTTCCGCTACGAGAAATGCAATAGGTAGGTCCCCAGACTAAATATCACTTGTGATTTTAGTTTGGCATTCGCCAGGCTAACAGATATCACTAAATCCCAGAATTATTGTGACAATAATTAAAGGTATATTCAGGTAGCTAGAACTTTTAGCCCCTTTTCTGGGGTATCTAGGACGAAATAGGTTGGTTGACACTGAAATCTGGACATCCTATCCTATCCTAGTCCTATCTCAGCTATTTGGTTCATTTAAGAATTTCCCCGGCCAGCTTAAGAATGGCTATATTCAATTCAATTCAATTCAATTCAATTTTATTTGTAGAGTGCACAAATACAGTACATTGTCTCGCGGCGCTTTACAGACAGTACGGGAAGCATCCATGAGAATCAGGGGCAAGGAAAAACTCCCTTCGCTTTGTAAATAATTTGTTATGTAGGAAGAAACCTTGGGCAGATCCACGCCTCATGGACTCAGCCTACCTGCCTGGGGCCTAATAAAGTATCCGTAAAGTCTGATGCATAGATTGACCATGGTTAACACAAAACAGTATGAGTACTGAATGTATGCATTCTCAATCCTCTAAATCCTGTCCTCCATTTGTTTTAAAACGTGAAACTCAGCAAGTGGTTAGTGATAATTGTTGATGTTCTAAAACAAGTATACCATACAGTCCCTGTTACATTTTAGGTTGTACTTTGAACATTCTGGAACCATTTTTACAATATAGTGATATCATCTAGCCCTTAGTCTTTCAACAGAATGGCAAATAACGGTGCAACTCCACGGGAACTGTATTTTTCTAGGCTACGAATGAAGAATAGGACCCAATGATAGAACAATTGGTTGCTTTCTGTTAGGATACAGGGTTACAGTAACAGGCATGAATGAGTTAATAAGAATGCTGATTCATGTCATTAGGGAATATTCATCTTTAAGGGGTCACATTGGTATGTTGTGAGTTAATGGAGAGAAGGGAGCCAAGGCAGGGACACAGTACAGTTGAGAAGTGATTTAGTCCTGCATCGCACAGGCAATTTGGAAGGAAGGGAATGTCTGTTTTGTGGATACAAAACAAAACCCTATTCTGTAAACATTTCCAGTATTGTCCTGGAGACTTTCCTACTTGCTAGTTAAGACATTGATGGTCTAAACAGATGGTACTAAAGTTCCCTGGCTAAATCAAAGAGGCATATGATGAGATCACCCTCTATAAGTCACTTGACTAATGTCTGCATCATTTGAATATACTTTGTATGATCACAAACTCTCTGGAATATAGCCTACCTCTAAGTTGTCAAAACAATCAACAGGCATGGTATCTGCTCTAGGAAGAACTGTAAAAGGACAATGCATTTTACACGTTCTTCATTCAAAATTCTTGACTGAAAGCTAGTCCTTCTTTTCAAGGTCAAGACAAATTCAGTAGTAACCAGTAGTTCAGCAAACAGTAGTCCTTTGAGTATTTTGCTCTGCGATGTACAGTAGCCTTTTGTTGCCTTCCTTGATTGTGCAGTATGCAGGGCCTCTATGGTGATAAGGAAAAGTTTATGAACCACAAATCGTAATTTTACTTCCCTTCTGCCCAAAGATGCTGAGATGATGTCTCTTTCTCTCTCTCTCTCTCTACTGTCTCATCAACTGACATGATGGGTTCCTATCTACTCATGGGAGTAAACAGCCCCTTGGCCCTGGCGTGGAGATCAGCTTGGGACACTGTGTGTGTGATAAACACGCATCTGAAAGATAAGCATTCTGCACAAAAGCGCTTCCTCTTTCTGCCCGGGCCCCACACACGGCGGGCCCGACGCACTTCCCCCTAGATACGCCCCTGGTTCCCCAAGAACAATAAACCGTCCAATCTGCCACACAAATATCCTCTGAATTCTGTGTATCGCTCCAATATCCGGCCTTTATTTTGAAACAGTGCAAGGAGGGTCGTCAGTGAATCCCGTGGATGCTCAGATAAACCAGGGGAGCATAAACAGATGAGCGCTCATGCAAACAGTCCTCCCACTCATCCTACCCTCTGTGCTATTTCCTGTGGCACTCCTTTGGAACTTTCTGGATCAATGCAAGGCAAGGAGCCGAAAGAAGGAAGGAAAGAAAGAAACAACCCAAACGTCGCCCAGAGAGGCAGCCATATTTGCTCAATTAACTAACGTGATAGAATGGTATAGGAATTACCTGAAACAGGGAAAGTGGGGCACTGAAGGGTCTGCAGATTGGGTGACTCACTAGTTGGTTCCAGTCGGAACCCATTTCACGGGAGGCTTTTCGGGTGGCATTTACCTCCCTCAGATCTTGGGCACAAGAGCTGAAAAGAGCTGCCTCGGCTGCAGTTGTCATGGAAACAGGAGTTGCTGTGCCATGTCACAGATACAGTGTATTGCTTCAGTGATGACTGTATGGCAAGCATGAAGGGACATAATGCCTATTCTGATAACACAGAGACTGACTTACTAATGGACTGACTAAACAACTTCTATATGTTAGATTTCACAGAAAACATAACAAAACAATCTTACAAATATATGGATAATATATCAGAAAGTACATGTAACATGAGACTACTCTTGTACTGCATTACAAGAGAAAATAAGTCAAAATAATTTAAAATGTCATTTGATTCATTTTAAACTGACCCTCTGCAGAAGTTTCATAAATATTGTCTGATTCCATTTGCATGAATAAATAGGAAACTAGGGGGAGGAAAATAAAACAAATGAGCTCTGTGAGTTGCTAGTGTGTTACAGAGGCAACTATTGACCATGTTCTGCTCAACATTCAGCGTTTTAAATAATTCACATTCAAAGTGATTAAATAGGGGTTTTGTATTCAAGGCTGGGTTATTTATGCACATAAATTTGAAACCTGAAAAATTGACAAGAGCAGCTGGATGGATTGGGGATGTGGAAGCAAGGTATTCCAATTGTGTGAAGCATCCCCCTATGAAAGAATGAGCGAAAGACGTGAACAATATGAATATAAGTCCTGCACAACCAATAACATTATAAGAACAGGGATAGTGATAAGGGTAGAGATTGGTGCCATTACGAAAATATGTATTTTAAAAAAGAAATGTCTGGGAAGCAAAAATTGCTCTGAACAAAGAAATCAAAGGTAGGCATTTCCTTTCACAGAGACATTTCCAACAACAAAACTATAAATCAGACAGAAAACGGCATAACACCAAAAGACAAATTATTTAAAAAAATAAAAAAGGATCTTGCACATTTCTCAGGACCTTTATGAGTCGGCTAAATAAATAATGGCTGATGCAGAAAACATGAAAAAGAGAGAGAGAGAGAGAGAGTCACCCGTCGTCAGATGCCGAGCATCACATCCATCTGTGCGGCCCAAACGGCCCCATCACTGACTCGGCGGGAGCCCGGAGGGGGATCAAATTACCTTCAAACCAAGCCACGCCGAAATGATGGATGGCCTTCCGCGCACAGTTGCGCTCAAACACATTACCCACCAGCGCTGACGGCTGGGAGAGTGGAGACGTTGAGCGGCAGCCGCCGGGCACAGACGTCTGAGTTGCTTTAGCCCTCAGCCGGCGGGGAAAGGCTCTGGCATGTTTTTGTTGACGGTAGTACATAAAGGTGCCACGGTCCATCAGTCGAAGGCTGGTCACTGCCATGGGAGGTCGCCATCGTCGTTCATTCTTACTTGGTGTAATCATTAGTTACTTGTATTTTGGTGAGTTATTTGAGAGGATAATGATTTAAATTATAAGTATAGAAAACTAATCTGTTAGAGTATGAAGGGCAGTTAGTTGTACAGGATGTTTGGCGTTGCACACCGGACACGTATCAACCAGTATGGCTATCCTATAACTTACTAAAGAAACCTGAAAGAACAAAAACATCTTGGTGAGTAATGTTTGTGAGCATGTTTTGGACATGATCTAGCAGTCATACAGCTGTGAGGTCTACTAATAGTCAGGTCTACTTCACTTGAGTCGACTTCTACCTGGGTGTCTGAAAAGTAGGCCTACAGGCCTCTGTTAGAGGTGGGTCAGAACCTCATGCAACTGCAGTGTAGTTTGTGGCAGAGACCCAGACATCTAGATGGGAAATGTCTTGCGGAGCCCAGAATTTGGCTTGATGGGTTTAGTTTCAGTGAAGTATCTTGGGGAGGCAAGGCAAAGGCAACGAGGAGTGAAGCAGACACACACACACAGACAGACAGCAAGCCAGACCCTCCAGGATTTCGCGATGTTGCGATTTGCAACTTCAATGCAACTTCAACCAATCCCCGCCACTTCATCGCGGCCATGCAATTTTGAGGAATCACCGCACCTTTCTCGCAACTTCCTGGAAGGTTTCTCGAAATATCACTCGCGAGTGAAATATCAACGGGAGCTTTTCCTGCTCGTTGTTTTGCGGTGCAAATATTACTGTGCAAAACAGCTGCTAATCATCATTTAGGCTATTGCCATTTACGTTAGGGAAGTGTTACCTTATATTATGCATTGGACTGAATGAGCCCTCTTCCGTTGCGCGCATCTTTCTCCCTCTCCCTCCATGTGTGCGCGCGTGTGGATTCCAAAACACAAGTTATCCCACTTAGATAAATGACGAATTCAAGCGGAGTTGCAAGTTATTGCTAATGTATGCTATACTAGAACTATCTCCACGAAGAATTCGACAAAATTGACCGAGCCCCCTTGTCATAGGACACTAAATGCACATTAAGTTGGTTCCCACTCTTTAGGTTTATCAGAATTCAGAACAACCACATTTTTCAGTTTGTGTAAGCTAGCCTGCATCTTTTCCATGTTTTAAGATATCAAATCTTGTTTTGGCTTGTATGAAGTACAAAGCTTATTAGATGGCTTTTATATTTTGCATTAAAATTAAGCAGATTTTTTTTCTTCCAGCCAAGTAATTGCCACACAAAAGTTATTTATTGTATAAAACAGTACAGCTCATGGCTTGCTGTGGAACTACTTCATTTGTAGCTTCTCAATAAAGAGTGCTAGCTCCCTGACAATGGCTTCACATTAGGTATACCACAGTTTTACTAATGCTTAAATACAGTCTACTCAGTGCAATCAATCAAGCCCAATATGATTAAGGCTATGGTGATGAATATGATGAAGCAGAAGATGATAACATGCAACAACCACTCCCTCCTTCTTTGCTTTAAAGCAGCACTTTGCATTATATAAGATGTATTTTAAATATAATATTTTGTTCTGGTTTACAGATGAACTTGGATGGAATGTAGTCATATGAAGGGTTGATAACTAAAACCATAATTGCCATCAGCCATCCATGATGTGCATTCTGCAGTTCTAGATGGTAAACAACCTCAAGATAAAAGAAAACCTATAGTTGCAATATGGCATTGTTCACTGCATAGATAACCACCTACCATCATCAAACACATTAAAATAGTGCTGCTTAAAAAAAAAAAAAAAAAAAAATCGCAACTTTCCGCAACTTTTCCCGGCCCCCGCAATTTTCTCGCAATAAAATGCCTAAAATCTGCACAACTTCTGCCGCAACTTTTCAGAAAACCTGCCGCGAAATCAAGCATTTTTGACCGCAACAATCACAAAAAAGGCCCGCGAAATCCTGGGGGGACTGGCAAGCATATGTCTTCTGAATGGGTGGTTTGGTGATAATAGTGCCACTGCATCTGTTCAAGCAAACAACCTTTACTACCTTTGCCTCTAGGCATGGCAGAAAAGAGTTCAAGTCCTTACATAGAATCTGGACATAATCATGGTGCATGGTACCAGACTGCCCCCTATTGTCAAACACAAATATTGTACAATTAGTTTA
>JAODXP020000031.1:21483733-21546128 GCA_027497455.2 Sardinella longiceps
AAAAACAACCTAAACTGAAATACTTAATTAATCTTTCAAAAATAACAACATATTGTTGAAGACTGGATGTTTGGCATCCCATGCAGTCTCATGGAGCCTTGAGCTTGAACAGTCTACAATCTTCTTTGTCCTCAATAGCGCCCTCCAGGTAGCGCTGCCAAATCTGGGTTAGGGGTTGGGTTACGGGGGTTAGGATTAAGGTTACGGTTAAGGTAGTGCCTTTCACACAGTACTGCCTGGAAGGTGCCATTGAGGGTAAAAAAAACACCATTGAGTATGGTCAACACTACCATCTAGTGGTCTTACACTGCTCTATAGTTTTGTTCACTTCACTTTATTTATCAAAACTGATATTATTTGATCATCACCTTAGCACAGCAAACGTGTTAATTGTTTTATTGCATTCAAACTTTCATACATGTTTTCTCAAGACATATACCGCTGATAACATGGAAAGACTGATTGAATATGTTGAATAAATGAAATAATTTTGTCAGTCAACAGAAATCGTTTGCATGTCTAAAGTTGGTCTTTGATAGCCTAGCTTGCGCAACCATATTCAGAAACTGCCTCCTTGGCCACACTGACTTGATCATGAAATGTCATGCAGCGACAGGACACATGGGCGGGCATTATGCAATCATTTTTTTATCTAAGTAAATTGTAGCAGGGAGCAGGCTTCACTCAGGGTTCAATATTACTTTTAAGGGTGCTGGCCCAAATGAAAACTTCAAATTAAACAGAAAAAGGGCGCACCTTGCATCAAAAGTCCTTTATTTGTGCACAGACGCGTTTCGGCGTATGCCTTCCTCAGTGTGCAAAAATCTTACAATGCAAATGCGTAACCCCAAATAAATACCCACACCCATTCCCACACCCCATTACCAACAACCAATGGCATTGAGATAGTCCATTAATTCATACATCACAAGTAATGCATTAATTGGAAACACATTCCATAGGCTACACAATCCAAATAATATACATATATACAATACCCAAACCAGATAATATACATATACAATAGTCCAATTCAGCTCAAACATCATTGCATCTACAGAAAACAGGTAAGAGACAACTCCTCATTCATCCCATTTGGTATGCAGGTGTTCAAGTTAAAAATCATTTTTTATCTAGCCATAAAAGATAGCACCTCTGTGTTGCAATGACTGATACCACTTTTGTTTATCTTCCTCAGTAGATGCTTATGTCCAACACCACACACACCGTATTTATATGAAAACCTTTAAATTGTATTATCAATGTTTAGAAGCCTAACATAAAATAAAAGTTTATCATGCCTATACAGATCTTTACCATGCATACAATTATGCACTTCAAAAGTTGTAAAGGATGACATGTCGTCTGGTATGATCTGGCTGTGACTAGAGAAAAGATCAGTTTCCGAACTGGCACAATGCATTAGTCAGGGAATGTGTGTGTGTGTGTGTGTGTGTGTGTGTGTGTGTGTGTGTGTGTGTGTGTGTGTGTGTGTGTGTCCAGTGAAAGAATTAGCATTGCTTGTAAAAATTACAAAATTAATCTTAGCTGATTTGCTGATCACTACCTTGAAATATATTTTGTTTTATCTACTCATAAAGTATTTCTGTTATGTACAGTACATGATTAAAAATATTATTTTCTGAGCCATCGCATTCACCTCTTCCTTCTTTGTTTCCTAGAAACGGACCATTCAAACATCCTCTTGACAACTGTTATCAATACAAACAGCTTTGACAAGCAAGGGTGTAGGTTTGGTCTCAACTTTGGTACGGATGAAACCAACCACATGTCCGCCACCCTCCCACCCCGAATTCGACAACTACCAGAGGTGTCAAAAGTACCCGCTTTCATTACTAAAATAGAAGTATATACCGGTAGCCTATTAGTGTTTATAAAGACTTTTGATGATAGTAAGATATTAACACGTTAAGAGCTCCTATCAACAATTCCCAAAACAGCTTAGTCTGTAGGCCAAACTGGTGATGATTAAGTGGGTTTATATTAATCATGAATATTAGCCTGGCCTTGCCTTCCTATGTAGGCTACTACCGCTTGATATCATCTCCTTCCAAAACTCTGTTTGGCATTCTGTCCATTGGCATCGCTTGCAGGTGCATTACGTTAGCGATTGGGTGAAATCAGATTCAATCGTTTCAAACTTCTACAGTTCACACATCCAGCTTGCAATCATTCGTCAATGGATGTGATCCCAGATCTTTGTACAAGTACAAAGCTAAAGCATAGACCAAGGGGATGGCCAAAGCCAGGCAACCTGAATGTGAAATCAGGCATGTTTTTAGGATCTTGGTCTCGACTCCTAAAGGACTTGGACTTACTTCCTCAAAGACTCTGTCTTGACTCGGACTCAACTGTAATTGAAAACCAATGGACTCGGTCTTGACTCAGTCTTGACCCTTCAAAGGCCTGAGCCCCCCTAAAAATAGGCTAAAATTACCACTGCAAGGCATATACAAATGTTCGCAGCAGAAATGGATTCTATAGCCTATGAAAAAGCACTAGATAATCGTCTGACAAAAGTTTGGTAGAGACTTCTGTTGTGAAGTTCCTCATTTTGACCTGCGTTTTCCTTCCTGATTTCAGTGAGAAGCTGGTTAGTTTCACTCAGTCCATACAGCTGTACATCATGGACCACACCTATGGAAATGTTTGTGTGAATAAAACTGAGAATCACAGAGGTAAGGCACTCTTTAATGGTGTAAAGGTGACAATATCTAGCCTGGCTTGCGTGACCACATTCAGAAATTGTATGCAGCGACAGGAAGTAGACTATCTAATGTGTACATTGCGTGAAGGCATTATTTCATAAATTCATAAGAGTTGATACGCTGTGTACTATTCAACATAAGGGGCATGAGTGTCACAAACATTCATGATGACTTTCCTCACAGTAAATTAAATGTTTAAGGTTTTGTGGTATAACTCTTAGTATATGATATTGACCTTGAGGAAACACATTTTCCACAACCTCTTCAAATGTTTGGGCAAAGTGATGCATTTTAAATAGATAAATGTTATCCGTCATTTGTTTCTAAGAGTGTATTTCTTTTTTCCCCAGCTTCACAGGCCATATCTAAAAAGGTCCTTGTTCCTCTCCTGGTATCTGGGATCATTCTCTTTTCTGGAATAGTAGTTCTTAGTGCTTTAACATACACATGTGAGTCCTATTCATTTAATATTTTATATTACGGTGTAGGCCTACTGTATGTCATGTTATGGTATTACACTTGAAATCTTCAAAGCTACTTTGATTAAATTAAAATGCCATTACTTTTACATCACAAATGGTAGCCTAGGGTGTGTGAATTGTTAAGTAAACCTCCCTTGATGCCCCTAATAGGCATAATTAGCAAGCGGTCTTCTCCGACCTTTAATTTATTATGATGTTGCAATATCATACGGCCTATATCACACCGGCATTCTCCTTTAAGAGATTTGCTAGTCAGTTCACTAGCATTCGCAGGGTTTTACAGACAATTGGCTAATACTGTATGTTGTTAGACATAGCAGAAGGCAGTGATGCAAAAATAAATGTTAACAAATGTATTCCCATTTAGATGCAAACAAACTAAGCAATGCCCTGTTGGTCGCAGAGTTGAATGTCACTGGTGAGTCTGTCTATACCTGTAAAATTCTGTTTTCAATTCAAAGTCCCAAATTCTCTACAAATCTTTGAACAAGCTTTGTCATGAACAAAGCACTTACCTCACTTTATATTACTCTGCACTATTTTCTGTACTCCTTGTGCAATGCATTAGCCTATGTCTTGCATGAGGTTGTGTTGTGTATGTTGCTATGTGTTATCTGTGGGCACACCAAAATATATTCCTATCAACTGTATTGTTGTAATATTGTTGAAATGGCTATATTAAATCTGATTCTGGTTTAAGGTGATGTGGTTATCACAAAACCTATGTCTCCTGTGATAACAAAGGTCAGGTTTCAGTAGAAGTGTTAAGACAGAAAAAAAGGGAGCCATGGGTGACTGTGTGTTCTTTTTTCTATCAGCTAAATCTGATTGTAGGGCTTGTCCTGAGGAATGGCTGCATCACAGAGGAAAGTGTTACAAGTTCTCCTCCTCCGAGAAGAACTGGGAGCATAGTCGAGATCACTGCATAACTATAGGGGGCCACCTAGCCATTGTGAATGCTAAAGATGAACAGGTAAAGGGCGGAACCTGCAGACATAGGCTACCTCCAAGGCAAAAGGCTACCCTTGACAATATTCAAGTAGATGTTAGCTGATTGGTCAATATGAATAATAGGTATGTCATAGTGCAGAAAGCTGAATGCATGAAAGGAAGGGATAATGAACAAGCCTGTCGTCATCTTCCTGCTTATACCACTGTTGCCACTTCCACTGCCTTGAAACCTTGATAAGATACCACATTTTTACAAGATTCTATTTACAATGTGCAGTGGAATGTGCATTCATTTCTGCAAAACCACACAATTATGAAAAAGTTCCACTGTCCTTATTCACACCATATCAATTCGGCCAACTCGCACTATAGTTTAAATCCGTGGTTCCCAAGACTTTTTACTGTTGCACAGCCCCTGAGACACTCTAGTCCTAGCCGAGTACCCCCGCACCAGAAACACCTTCAAGTTTTGCTTAGTTATTGTCTGAATTAACAGCAGATGTGAACATACATGGTACATGCAATTTAACAGCATAAGGGGCTAATGTTGATAGTTCTTAGAACTTCCACAAGGGTTTTATTTTTATGCTGGTGAGAACTGAAAACCCATTCACAGATTAGTTTTGTGTACCCCTAGAACCCATCCTAGTACCCCCAGGGGTACTAGTACCCCAGTTTGACAACCACTGGTTTAAATAATTGACACAGGATTACACACTGCACAGCAACATATACTGCAGCCTAGCCTACTCATAACCTGTGACCATTATGTTTTTTTAACTAGTGTTTGACAACAGCAGATAGAACAGACTTGGTAATAATGTAGCCTAGCTAATGTTGTGTTCACAGAACTTCACACAAGGTTTTTTTTTTTTTATTTTAAGAAAACACCTGACCAGGGTGTCCAAAAGGGTTTCTGTCCAAAAAAATACACCAATCAAAAGTTCATTCTAGAACACAAGGTATGTTAGGCTAGGCTACAAACTTTAGCTTAGGCTACTTCTATCAGTGTCAACACTGTTAAGGATGAGAAAATTAGCCCTTTTTATTAGCGGGTAGTCTCCATCTGGCAGATATTATGATGTAACGTGTTGGTTTTTGTCATAGCGCTCTACATGTTCCCTCACGAGAACAAATAGTTGCTCCGTTGGTACCAACTTGGTTGTTATTTTTTCTTTCTGAATTTTTTTTTTTATTTATTTTTCCATTGTGACACAGGTTCTTGTTCATTTTTTAGAAAGCGCTCCGCCTTTTTTTCAAAAAACACTCTGTAGGCCTACCATAGGGATATAATGTAAAACATCCACCCGCAGCTGCAAAAAAAAAAATCTCAGTGTGAACATGGCCCAAATTCTGATTAAGAAGACGTGGCAGAAATAAGTAGCCCAATTCAGCAGACTAGCTTGTTTTAGTAATCAACATATGCATACTGTTAGCAAAACCAAATAGCAGAAGTTGTAGCAGTGGTTGTAGGCCTACAGTATAGCAGGGTAATGAACTTCTATGTCTGCATAGGAAAATACTGTAGTGCATTAACTTGACTTTGCCTCTGAGCCTTGGTACCACCTCAAAAAGGCATTCTTTTTCCATATAAGCACGCTGTGTCATTAATTATCCCTTGTAAGATTTATTTTTATGAAAATAATATTCATAACTCCATACCTCCTAATGACTGCACTGCACACATGCCGCTTTGGTTACACTTTATTTGAAGGTATTGTCATAAGACTAACATGACACTGTCATTAACTATAACATGACATTGTCATGAATCTGTCATAAACTTTATACACCTGTCATGACTTCTGGTAGGCTGTAATCAGACTGTAATCAATTATAAGTCTATAATGGTTATGAGGTTTTATGAATGCATAAACCAGGGGTGACCAACCAGTCGGAGACCAAGAGCCACATATCTGACTATATTACAGCAAAGAGCCACATATCTGACTATATTACAGCAAAGAGCCACATATCTGACTATATTACAGCCAAGAGCCACATATCTGACTATATTACAGCAAAGAGCCACATATCTGACTATATTACAGCCAAGAGCCACATATCTGACTATATTACAGCCAAGAGCCACATATCTGACTATATTACAGCAAAGAGCCACATATCTGACTATATTACAGCAAAGAGCCACATCGGCACACGGGCACATGAACCTGTTACTACTACTACATTACCCATCCTTCTGACACACACACACACACACACAGATATGTACCCCTACAATAGTGAATTCACAAGTTCAAGTCCAGTCCCTTTTGGAAAATCCTGGTTGAGGTTAGCATGGAGTGAGCTGTAGTGACGCTGAAGATTTGAAGCCTTGAAATGCACTCTGATATAAGGCAGAATGGCATACAAACACAAACTTGGATATGAACGTAAGAGCCGCATGACTCTGGGCAAAGAGCCGCATGTGGCTCCCGAGCCGCGGGTTGGCCACCCCTGGCATAAACCATCCAGGCTCTATGCCCCATGCTTATAATGCCTTTTGAATACTGGGTTCATAATTTGGTTACCATAATAAATCCTTGCTCCAATAGGGTATGCCAGAGCGGCCTGTTACAAAGTAAAAAGACTGCGACCTCATTGGGTTGATATGTCAGCTGACATAGAAAGTTCACAGGTAGTCTACTGTACATAGAAAATATTTGAATATTATAAGTTCATTTATATCAAGTAATGAATGTAAAATGCATTTATCATATGATCACTGCATACAAATTCTGATAATTCAAGCCATTATTTGTATTAATTTTGATTATTGTGGCTGAGTAAATAGGATTCAAATGACTTTTGGCAATGTGGGCAGTTACTGGATGAATGAAATGTCCATAACATTTTGAGCCCTCTATAACATCCTGTTTCATTGACTTTGAATGTGTTAAAACATATTCAATCAACACCAACAGATGGAAGTGCTATATGCATGCTGTCCATGTCACTTGAAACTTATCAAAGCATATTCTCTTGGGTTATCCTGGGTCAAATTGTTGACGCATGCTTCCTCTCAAAACTAACAAGCACTTGACCAATATCCTCATGACTGCTTGTCCTTACTATTAGGATTTTCTGGTTGCTCAAACAAAAGGTTTAAGCCACTGGATTGGACTGAATGACTTGGCAATAGAAGGAGAGTGGCGCTGGGTGGACAACAGACTCCTGAGCCAGACTGGAGCTGTGTGAGTTATACCATAGCCTACCTATTGCATGTACAGCACACAGTAAATCATAGATTGAGACCATGTTTTGGATTGCCATTATTATCTCCCCTAACCCAAACCAGCTTTTTAAAACTCTTTGCGGTGCATAACATGACAAACGTTTCAAGTCATAGAAAACATTAATCAAATGCTTAGGACTTCAATTAATGACAAAAAAACATCTGTGTTGCACCGGCAGTATTAATAATAATGCTAACTGATCATTGTACTGTCTCCTGAAAGATTCTGGTTGGACAGAACTGAGTACAACCTAAGAAGTGAGCCAGATAACTGGAGCAAAGAGGATCCTTCTGGGGAAAACTGTGTTTGCATCTCCCACCAGAATAATGGGAGTTGGCAAGACAACTCTTGTAAGAAGATTCAGAGGTTTGTTTGTGAGATGCTGGCCATTTTTTGATCTGTAACAGAATGTACATGTATGTAATATGGTGATCTGTCACTCATATGGGACATTTCCCATATGCCTTTAAAAAGTTACTTCTCTGATATGCTCAGTGTTGGGTGTAACGCGTTACACTTCTCAGTAACATAAGTTACAGTAACGTACTTTTTTCACAAAAAAAGTAGTGTAACGCGTTACCGCTGAAAATTTGGTAACAAAACTTAGGGTAACACTTTGCGGTAAGGGTACATGAATTATCATGAATTCATGCATGATTTCATTCATGATTCATCCGTGATTCATGCATTACTTCATCTCTGAATATCTAATGACTCATCAGGTATTAGCATGAATTCATTGTTTATCATGAATGACTTCCTGCTGAAATAGCAGATGATCTTAAGCATTAATTACTCTGGGTACATCATCATGAGTCATGACTAATTACACATGCTCATGATGTTTTTGTTCAAAAGAATTTGATATAATTTGATATAATAAAAGTACTTATTTAGCCTACTTTGGCCTAGTTCCTCATATCTATCCCTTACATCAACTAATTTTTACCAATTTAACCATGTCAACACTTTAGTTGAGGGGGCACAAACATGATGAATTCATCATGATCATGCTAATAATCATGACTCATGCTAATTAATCATGACTCATGATGATGTACCCAGTGTAACTAATACTTAAGATCATGTGTTATTTCAGCAGGAGGTCATTAATGACAAACAATGAATTCATGCTAATTCCTGATAACTCATTAGACTTTCAGAGATGAAGTAATGCATGAATCATGAATGATTTCATGCATGAATTCATGATAATTCATGTACCCTTACCGCAAAGTGTTACCAAACTTGGTTCCTTTTCCAATACGGCCCAACGTTACTTTCCCTACGGACATATTTGACAGCGGCACCGATTCTCTGTTCCATATTGCGCAATAGCGCCATCATTTAATAGAGACCCTTCAGTGACTGATGGCATGAAGAGAGCAAGCAGCAGCGAGAAGCCGCCAACAATAACTTTTGAGGGACTATGCTCATTACTTCGAACTCATTGAAACTAAGGGGAGGAATGTAAGTGTAAGGTGTAAACTGTGCCCTGGTAAGAAAGTTCTGTCCACTGCCGTTAATGCTAACTGCTAACCTTTCCAAGCATTTGAAAGTGGCCTAAAGCATGCTAACGTGGAGCTCAAGATCCCCGGGGAACTGATGACTCAAGCTAGTTTTGTGCTGAGTTGTTTTTGTTGCCTCACAGCTGTAGGCCTTTTCTGTTGGAATGAGATTAGGCATTTTTAATTTTGAGACACATGCCATTTTGAGGTTGTCATCACGTTTCACAGGGCTTTAGTGTTGAAGCCTGTAGCCAAATATTTTCATGTTAAGAGCAGAATAAAGAGCATAAAAGAAATACCTGTTATGTCATCAATAGAACTTTCTTCTTTTTTTCTTTTTTTTTTTTTTACAAAAGTAACGTAAAAGTAACGAATAACGTAAAAAAGTTACTTTGCGTAGAAGGTAACTAAGTAAAGTAACTGACTACTTTTCCAAGAAGTAATGAGTAACGAGCAAACACTACTTTTTAAAAGTAACTTCCCCATCACTGCAGTGCATGCATTGTCCTAGTCTGGCATCCCCAATATTACCTTTAGCTTAGCATAGGCACTGGTTAAGGAAAGTAAAGTTGCCAAAGAGTTGCTATCTGGCAACTTTGCATTCCAGCGCCTACGCTAAGCTAGAGCTAAAAAATGGGGGGTGATGCCATACTAGGAAAACACAGACACTGAGACCAAAATGCTGTTACCCACATATGTAACTCAGAGTAAGGAGGTAAATAACCTATTTTCATAAAGAGGGGACTTTGCCTGTTTGTTGACGACCGCTGGGCCGAACAGTTTTGTGTTCGGGAGGAGTTATGCACTCCGGACTATGAAATATTGACTGTGTCCATCAGACCATTCTACTTGCCAAGAGAATTCGGTCAAATTACAATTATCCTTGCGTATGTACCCGGGCCAAATGACAACGCAGCAGGTGAAAAAATAACGGAGATCTATAATGACGCACTTGCCCGCTCCACTGATCAGGCCGTCTTCGTCCTTGAGGACTTTAACTCATGCGACCTGTTGACATATCTGCCCACCGTCTATCAGTATGTTAACTGTCCTACGCGCTTAAATCGGACCCTGGACCGCTGCTATGGAAATATCCCTGAACCATATAAAGCGGTTTGCAGACCACCCCTCGGGAAATCCGACCATAATGTAATTCACCTCTTGCCTAAATATAAAGCCATGGTTAAAAGAACAAAGCCAACCATTAAGCAGATACAGGTGTGCTCTGAAACAAACAAGGGAAGACTCAGGGACTGTCTAGAAAATACAAATTGGGACATCTTTTTTGTATCCTGCCAGGATGGCAATGAACTGACGGACACTATAACATCGAACATCAAATTCTGCGAGGACTGTGTGTCAGAAACAAAGACTATTAAAATATTCCCAAATAACAAACCTTGGGTTTCTAAACAACTGAAAATGTGCCTTAATGAAAGAAAAATTGCATTTTGTTCAGGGAATATGGAATTAGCACATGAGAAAAGGAAACAACTAAGGGGGGGTATCCACAAGGCAAAAATTGAATATAAAAACAAGATAGAGGGTAAATTTTTCAGTGGCAACATAAAACAAGCCTGGGAGGGCTTAAACACTTTAATGGGGAAAAGCTGTAAAAAAGGTGACAGTACTGCTGTGTGCAGTCAAAGTCTGGTAGATGAAATGAACAAGTTCTTCTGCAGGTTTGATGGTGTGGATGATAAGGTAGAGTGTGATGACGTTTGTTTAAATCTTCCCACAGGTTCAGTTATATTTATTACAGAAGATGCTGTTGCCAAAAGCCTTGCAAAACTGAAACCAAACAAAGCAACTGGTCCAGATGGCCTAAAAGCCAGCATATTGAAAGATTGCACCTTACAGTTAAAAGGTGTCTTCTCAAGGCTGTTCAACTATCTCCTAGTGGCAGGCGTACCCACAATTTGGAAATCCTCCATAATTAGGCCCATACCCAAAAAGCCTGGTGCAAACCAACCTGAAGATTTTCGACCCATAGCTATCACCTCCATATTGTGCAAAACAATGGAGAGAGTTTTGGTGAATATCCTGACCCATCAAGTGACCAGTGTATTAGATCCGCTGCAATTCGCTTATAGAAGTGACAGAGGGACAGATGACGCTGTGCTGGTTCTACTGGACTCTTTGTCAAAGCAGCTTGCACTTCCTAAAGGGTACGCTAGAGTCCTATTTGTAGATTTTAGTGCTGCTTTCAACTCTATGAAACTACACATCCTCCTACAGAGGCTAGCTAACATAAGCATAGATAAGAGTTTGATTCTCTGGATCAGGGACTTTCTCTCATGTCGCCCGCAGAGGGTCTGCATAAATGGCTTCCTGTCAGGGGTGGAAACCATCAGTACAGGCTGCCCACAAGGCAGCGTTCTATCTCCTTTGCTTTTTTCTTTATTTACAAATGAATTTTCTATAAATAATTGTAATTTCAAACTGATAAAATATGCTGATGACATGGCACTAGTTGGCCTCTTACAAAAAACTGACCAGTATGGTGAAGCCTCTTATCTAGCACACATAAAAGCCCTTGAGGCATGGTGCAAAAACAGTGAGCTAGAGATCAATGTGTCAAAGACGAAAGAGCTACTAGTCTGTAAAAAACAAGATATAACAACAGAGCCAGTCTTGCTAAATGGCCTAGCTGTTGAAACAGTAGGAAATTTTAAATACCTTGGCACAGTCATTGACAATCGCATGAGTTTTTTAGACAACACTGAACATGTTTTTAAGAAATGTTCACAACGACTTAGTCTCATTAGAAGACTAAGTAACTTGGGTGTCAGCGTTCAGATAACTGAACTAGTATACACTACACACATTGAAAGTATTTTAACTTTCCATCTCTCTGCCTGGTTTGGGTACCTAAGCTGTAAATCTAAGAACAAGCTCAATAGGATAGTGTCAATGGCTAATAAAATAGTGGGGAAACCACAAAAACAGCTGACCCAAATTTACAATGATAGAATAAAGAAGAAGGCTAGGAAAATCTCTGCAGACAGCACTCACCCACTTTCCAGCCAGTTTGAACTCCTGAAATCTGGGAGGCGCTATAGAGTGCCCCTGGCAAAAGGTCTATTTAAGAAATCCTTTATTCCAAATGCCATCAGTACACTTAACCAAACCATTTGATGACACCAAAATGAGATATTATTTTGTATTTTTATTCATATTTTAATGTTTCTAAGCATATGTATTATCCTTTTCTTGATTGAGGCGTGATGAATGTTGACTATGTGTAGGTCTGTATATGTTATGTCCACTGAGTGGTGTGATGACTGTATTTTGTGCTAACTGTATTTTTTTTTTATAATGACTGTGTGTGTCTGTCTTTCATGTCTTCGGTGAGCCAAAGGCAAATTTCCATCCCTGGTGGACATTAAAGATCTATTCTATTCTACAACCGAATTCCAAAAAAGTTGGGACACTTTACAAATTGTGAATAAAACCAGAATGCAGTGATGTGGAAGTTTCAAATTTCAATATTTTACTCAGAATACAACATTGATGACATATCAAATGTTGAAACTGATGAAATGTATCATTTTAAGGGGAAAATAAGTTGATTTTCAATTTTATGGCATCTACACATCCCAAAATAGTTGGGACAAGGCCACATTTACCACTGTGTGGCATCCACTCTTCCTTTTAAAACAGTCTGCAAACGTCTGGGGACTGTGGAGAGAGGTTGTGGAGAGAATGTAGTCCCATTCTTGTCTAATACAGGCTTCTAGTTGCTCCACTGTCTTAGGTCTTCTTTGTCATGTATTCCTATGTATGATGCACCAAAAGTTTTCTATGGGTGAAAGATCTGGACTGCAGACTTGATGGTGTCTTTCCAGATGCGTAAGCTGGCCATGCCACACACACTCATGCATCTCCATACCATCAGAGATGCAGCCTTCTGAAATGAACGCTAACAATAAGCAATAACAACTTGGGTTGTCCTTATCCAGATGGTATGGCATCCCAGTTTTCAGAAAAGAACTTTGAATTTTGATTCGTCTGACCACAGAACAGTTTTCCACTTTGTAACAGTCCATTTTAAATGAGCCTTGGCCCAGAGAAAACGCCTGTGATTCTGGATCATGTTTAGGAATTGCTTCTTTTTTGACCTATACAGTTTTAGCTGGCTATGGCGAATGACACAGTGGATTGTGTTCACTGACAATGTTTTCTGGAAGTAGTCCTAAGGCCAGTTTGTGATATCCATTACATTAACATTCCTGTATGTGATGCAGTGCCATCTAAGGACCCAATGATCATGGGCATCCAGTATGGTTTTCCGGCCTTGACCCTTATGCATAGAGATTGTTCCAGATTCACTGAATCTTTGGATAATGATATGCACTGTAGATGATTATACCTTCAAACTCTTTGCAATTTTTGTCTGAGAAACTCCTTTGTGATCTCGGACCACTACTTTTTGCCACAGCATTTGGGGAACTGGTGATCCTCTGCCCATCTTGACTTCTGAGAGTCAATGCCACTCTGGGAGGCTCTTTTCATACCAAATCATGTTGCCAATTGACCAAATAAGTTGCAAATGGGTCCTCAAGCTGTCCCTTATCTGATAAATTTACTTTTCTGGCTTCTTATTGCTACCCGTCCCAACTATTTTGGGATGTGTAGCTCTCATAAAATCCAAAATGAGCCAATATTTGGCATAGCATTTCAAAACATTTGACATGATATCTATATTCTATTGTGAACAATATATAGGTTTATGAGATTTGTGAATTATTGGATTCCGTTTTTATTGACAATTTATGCAGTGTCCCAACTTTTTTGGAATTCGGTTGTATTCTACTCTATTTCTTTAATGTTTGTTGTGATGTAATAAGTTTCCATAGCATTTTTAGTATCTAGAAAGATAAAATAATCAGATATTGACAACAGTTTCTACATTAGTGTGTTTTTCTAGCCTGGCTTGCTGACCACGTTCGGAAATGACAGGAAGTATGGGCAGGCCCAGGCTCGCGCTTTTCATTTTTCTGACGGATATAAGTGTCTCTGCTGATATGAATCTGCTGTAAGCAGTGCCATCTAGCGGTCATACACTGTTCTACAGTGTACACCCACTTGATCATCACTGAAATAAAAGTCAAATGCATTAGTATTTTCATTGTATTGTCATCACACAATTTTTCCTCACTATTTCAACATAAACAATTTAGCAGTTACAATAGGTCTATGTCCAAAAGATACCACGGTTACGTTTACAATAAAATAATAGTATCTCAAGTTAGATTACAAAATTTCGGTAACACTTTACTTGACGGGTGAGTACATAACACATTCATAGCAGCTTTCATAAAATGCTCACAAAGCATTCATGACTGTTTCATAAGCAGAGGTGGAAAAAGTACAGAAAAATTGTAACTAAGTAAAAGTATCTTTACTTGGCTTAAATTCTACTCAAGTAAAAGTAAAAGTACCCATCTAAAAATCCACTCAAGTAAAAGTAAAAATTACTCATTTTAAAATGTACTTAAAGTACAAGTTACTTAGTTACTTTCATTTATTTGATGTAAACAAAGAAAGGACAAATCATTATGTAAATCAAGTTGTTTTTAATGAACTATTAGTCCACATAACCTTTCAGACATTACAAAGTATAAAGCTTTTTTGGACCACCCAATAAAACAACTACAAGTGGCATGACTTGTAAATTCTATGATCCATTTTTTTCCTCCAGCTAAACAAAATTTATGCCACTAAAGCAGACATACTAAATGTCACATATGAAACGTGAACCAATCAAACTCAAAGTCCTTGACTCCCACAAGATAAGTGATTCCTTGGTGACACTGTACTTACATAGAAAATATAATTGACATTTTAACTGCATTATGTTTACAATCTGTTGAGAGGTGATGTGCAGACTATTTCAAGACCACCAACATTCTTAAAATTAAGTGTCAAATTCTGAATGTTACGGTCCAACTCATACACCACAATAAAGAAATATCCAAGACACTGACAATTTTGAGCCCCTTATTAAAGGAATAGTCCTCCTTATTATGAAAACGGGTTATTCACATATGTGGCTAAAAGCACTTTGGTCTCAGTGCTTATGTTTTCCTAGTCTGGCAACCCCAGTTTCCCCAATTTTTTGGCTTTAGTATACTGTAGGCGCTGGAATGTAAAGTTGCCAGATAGCAGCTCTCTGGCAACATTACATTCCAGCGCCTACGCCAAGCTAAACCTAAAAGTGGAGTTGCCAGACTGGGAAAACACAAGCACTGAGGCCATAAAGCTTTAACCAACATATGTAACTCCAGGTAAGACTGCAAATAACCCAAATTCATAAAAAGGTGGACTATTACTTTAACAACTGTGCTCTTTCTTCCTATAGCAAATATAGGAATACACTAATTGAATTAACTGCCATTCAGTTGAATTAACACAATGACTGCTGATTAAAGAAATTAAGTGACCTGACCACTGAATACTAAAACATTAAACTTAAAAGCTTGTTGAGTTTCAGCAGCTGATTTTCAAAGTTTGTTGCATAATGACTGCTTGGTAACACTGTGCTCTTCGTTACAGAAAATTTGATTAACAAATGCAATGCATAATGTTAACAAATTCTAAATTTTATGGTCCAACTCAAACCATACCATAATGAAATAAAATGTAACCAAACTCAAAGTATCCAAGACAGTGAAAATGTTGAGCAATTCCTTTTGAGCAATTCGTTATGAACAACTGTGCTCTTTTTCTTTCTATATCAAACATAAAATATACCAATTGGCTTATTTAACATTAACACTGACTGCTGAAAACAGGAATTAAATAAAGTGACCTGTCCATTAAATTCAAAACATTAAACTGAAAAGCTCTTGTTGAGTTTCAGCAGGAGCTGATTTTCAAAGTTTGATGCACTAATCCGTGCTCTCTTTGCAGTAAACAGTAAACCAGCTGAGCTGAAAAGACGCTCACAGGCAGCTGAGGCCGGAAGGCCTGTGTTGAGTTTCAGGGAAAGCGTCTTTATTTTTGGAAAGGAGTTGAGAAGGTCCATGCTTTCCGAAACACAGGCAAGGTAGCCTTCTAACTCCCCACTCCCCTCTGACCTTCTTGTCTTCATGGAGGCGAAGAAATCCTCTTCATCAGAGGAATGTTGTCCTGGTCCTTGTCCCTGGGCCATTTCGGTCTCAGCCATTTGGTCGAGTTGATGTCTGACATAGAGGAGACCTGTTAAATGACACACAGCATCTTGCAATGAAGCAATGATTTTACTACTAAAATCAGCTACAACTTCAGGTGACAGACAAGGTAGCATTCCATATTGTAATGGTATTACTACATGTTTGTTGGTAGAAATCAACTGAACAAGACTAAGACACACAGTTGATCAACAATTAAACATTGATAAACAATGAAATCACACCTTCTTCAATGGTATCAGCTTTCTCAGTCCAGCCAGTCTTGAATTTTGGTAGAAGGATTGCTGCAGCAATCAGTTCAGGGTCCTCCATCATCACACCAAAGCGCTTTTGGACACCTTGCTGAATTGCTCTGATGAGTGGCAGACAAAGCTTGATAGATGCTTCATGTCTCCTCAGTTTTGCCTGTAATTCAGAGATCACTGGGAGCAGCCACCCCATGTGTGTGTTGGTCTCGGACTGAAGAATGTTTAAGGCCTTTACCACTGGTCTCATCACCGAGCAGAATTCTCGCAGGAACCCAATTTCTGCCTGACTAAACCTGGGCAATACAAATGAAACATAAACATACAGGAATTTTTGGGATTTTGCAGCCATGTAGAACACAATACTGTATCAGCACTGCTTTCTATTGATCATGGATTATGAAAAATGTTGTTACAAATACTAATCAATTACATATCCTACTTTTCAAATGCAAAGAAAAACTCACATTTTAAGTTTGAACTCTTCACAAACACTCCTGATGGCATCTTCCCCCTTTTCTTGAATGATGCGAATGATTCTCTCCACAGCCATGTATGTTGAGTTCCATCGCGTCTTGTTGGGTCGGATGAGCTGAAGACTACATTTATCTTCCACAATTTCTGCAGCAGTGTGTGAACGGCCTGCCTTATTCCACATAGCTTGGCATTTCCCAAAGGCGGTGCGTGACAACCTCTTGTAGACGTCGTTCTTCTGTTCGGCAATGTCAGCATCTGTTGTAGCAACTAAGTTCAATAGGTGGCATGCACATCTTTGATGAGTAGGCAGTTGGTACTCAAGGCCGTTATCTTGCTCTAGAATGCCGAATGCATCTTGGTAGTCCACATCAAACTCATTATCTAGGCAGTCTTCATCTGTATCAGACTCTGCCTCCTCCTCAGACTGGCTCTGCTCACCAAAAACACTGAAAGCTTTTACAAAGTTTGAACCGCTGTCTGTGGTAGTTCTAACCACTTTCCCCTGAATTCTATACTGGCAGTGGACATCATCTAGGGCGCCTGCAAGCACATCAAACGTGTGTGAACCACGCAACCTCTTGCATGCCAGTGCAGCTGATCTCCTCTCGAAGGTCTCCTCATCAATCCAGTGGCATGTAACACCTATATAGCTTTTTTGGTGTGCAGACCAACAATCTGTGGTAGTGCTGACATAGTTAACATTACTAAGATGCGATATTATTTTTGCCTTCATTTGACTGGCAGCCTCTGCAATTCTGTTCTTAAGTGTGGGTCGAGAGAGTATTTTGCATTGAGGGTTTAGTGCTGCAGCAAAGTCTTTGAATGCTGGTAGTTCAACTAAGGAGAATGGTTGGTGACCTTCACAAATAAGTTTGATAAGGAGCCTGTCAACTGTGACTTGAGAGACACGGATCACACTACCCACCGCAAATTTGGGCAGCTTGTCTGGTTGCATGTTCTGCTTTCTTAAGCCTCCTTGCTCCTGTGCCTTCCGTGCACATGCATTGAAATCTGTAAGTCTTGATGGATGCTTTCTCTGTGAAGAATAAAGGGACACAATAGTTAATTAATAGGCACATATTTAGGAAATTAACTTCTCTTAAATTTTGTTGATATTGCAAATTCTAGAATAACGGTAGGACCAAGGGTTTCAACCCTTCTTCCCCCGAAAGCTAGGCCTACTTTGACAAAATCATTGTGGCTCAGAGCTACTTGACTACTGAATTATGCTCTGGCATTAGCCTATAGGCCTGTAGAAATGTAAATAAAATGTAAATTACGTTGTACACTTACAGCACAGTGCAAAGAAATATTCATCTTATTCTTAAGTGACATCTAATTTATAGCACCATACATGTAGTTGTTTCCCAATCTAGTGTGTGCAACCCTAAGATGAGAGCAGCAATGGTGGGATCATTTACAGTGAAGGATAATTCCCAATAATTTGTGGAGACATCCCAAACTGGTGGATAACTTTTACTTTACCAAACCAGGACCCGAGAGCAGAGGCTCAACTTGACTGTAGTTGTTAACGTTAACCTGAGAGATGCTTAATGCAGCCCTCTTGGTCACAGCTGACTGAGAATGTTGGATGCTGTTTAGCTATGCTACAATATGTGCTTCCTCTCGCCTTTTTATCATTTCAAAGTCACATTCAGTTTATATTCTCAAAGGCCTGCATTCCGAATTTAGCTAATGATGCCAAATATCATGGCTACCACTCAAGGCTACCGCTCCACTTTTTCCTCTCTGCCATCACTGTCCTTACGTTAGCTAAAGCAAACACCCCTGGTGATTATTAGGATTTTTCCATATATTAGACCGTAAGAGACCAATATAACTTACAACCATACACTCATTAACTCTGACAGCTCATTAGTTCTGACTACGGCTATTTGTAGGCTACATGAGGTGATTCAATTCTAACTTAACGTTACTGGAACATTTAATGATCAGTATGCTAGGTGGCCAAATAATCAATGTGCATTTTAGCCTACTTAACAGTAGTTCAGGGTTTTGAAAAATAATTCTAATGTTTGTGGTGTTGGTAACGTTAAATGCACATACTTACCGCCACATGTTTTCGAAGATTTGACGTTGACGTCTTGAAGGCAGACAGGTCTGTGCACCGTGGCAGGCACATTTGGCACTGCATGACAATGGTATTGCCTCGTTTTTGTTTAAATACAAAAAAACGACTGAGGAATGGCCAAGGATTTAACACATTCTCTGACTCACAGGAATTCTCTTCGATCTCTTCGACCTCTTCGACCTCCTCTATCTCGGCCATCTCTATCTCAGCACTAGCCATCATCCAACGACATATGTCCTCCTCATTGGATCCACCTGTGGATTTTCGCGCGCGCGCTCCCTTGCGCTCACTTCCGGCCAATTTGTATTTATTTATTTTTGCATTTAAAAATTACTCAGTACTCGGTGCTTTTAAGATGTAGCGAAGTACAATACTTCAGTGAAAATGTACTTAAGTAAAAGTAAAATTACCCATTTCAAAATCTACTTAAAAAATTACGAATTACACATAAAATGTACTTAATTACAGTAACGTGAGTAAATGTAATTCGTTACTTTCCACCTCTGTTTCATAAGACATGACTCTACCTTCATAGCCAACCCTTCATAAATGTGGAAGATAGGTTATCGACATTCTATCAAAATAAAAGTCCAGTGGTCTCAAAGCAGCACTGCCATTAATGTTTGTCACCCAATCATGTCACACCTGAATATTTCATGAATATCTTATCAAGTTCACTTCAAATGTCACTTTACCATACAGGTTCCGAGTATTCATAATCATTCATCTGAGTTTACCACTGAGAGGTAAACTAGAGCTGACCAGTATTTGTCGACCCTGATGTATCTGATATTACACATTCAGGTAACAGATTTTTTTTAAAAAAATTAATAAATTAAAAAATTATGCTTGCTCCTGTCCAATGGTCTCAAAGAAGCATTGAAGTCCTTGATTTAAACCTGTTACCTGATCAAGTCAAATCAGAGTAATGCAGACAAATGTAGTATCAGATCATGAGCAAGCATCTTATTTAAATGTTTCATAAAAAAAATATCTCACCTTAGGGTAATTATAATATTTTTTTTATACCTTGCCCACATTCAAAAGGGGAATGTCCAGCTGTTCCAAGGTCATCTCAAAGTACTTTAAACCTACCTCTCAGTGTTAAACTCAGATAGTGATTATAACACTTTGCAACCTGTATAGTAAAGTGACATTTAAAGTAGACTTCCTAAGATATTCATGAAATATTCAGATGTGACATGATCAGGTGACAAACATAAATGGCAGTGCTGCTTTGAGACCACTGGACTTTTATTTTGATAGGTTATCAGCATTCTAACTTTTATATTTATGAAGGGTTGCGTATGAGGGTGGAGTCATGTCTTATGAAACAGTCATGAATGCTTTGTGAGCATTTCAAGAAAGCTGCTATGAATGTGTTATGTACTCACTGTCAAGTAAAGTGTTACCGATATTTCATATGGAGTCAAAATGTTGATAAATCCTAAATATCAAATTGATGTTGACTACAAATCCCTAGACATAATTTTGATAACATTTAGATATCGATATGATGCTTTGTTACTGACATCAATTTGATATCATTTTAATGTCCACATTATTGACCTTAGGCTTAACAGAACAGTGAGTGGATGTTGTAATGCAACCTCTTTGCAGGCCACAACTGGTGACTTTGAAATCCTAATGAAATTATAGATATTTAGGATGGAGCCAAAATCTTGATCAATACTAAACATCATATTGATGTGTACTACAAATTCCTG
The DNA here is from genome assembly GCA_027497455.2 of Sardinella longiceps. Classification (NCBI taxonomy): domain Eukaryota; kingdom Metazoa; phylum Chordata; class Actinopteri; order Clupeiformes; family Clupeidae; genus Sardinella; species Sardinella longiceps. The sequence continues at coordinate 21,504,359 of JAODXP020000031.1, forward strand.
GATATCATTTTGATATCAGCTTGATAACGATATGAAGCTTTATGTAGGACATCAAAATAATGTTATTTTAATATAAATGTATTGACCTTATGCTTAATAGGGCAGTGACTGATGTTGTAATGAAACCTCTTTACAGACAATAACTTGAGATGTTAAAAAACCTATTGAAAATGTAAATATTTAATATGGAGTTAAAATCTTGATAAATCATAAACATTAAATTGACATTGACAGCAAATTTCTGGACATCAATTTGATATAGTTTTAATATCAAGATGATGCTTTGGTTCAGGACATCAAATTGATGTCAATTTAATGACAATTGAAACTTAAAAATTAGTGATTGGATTTTTTAATAAACCCTTGTGAGACCTCTTAACATGCCTTAACTTATGATGTTAACATCTTCATGAAATAATGCATATTTCATATGGAGTCAAAATCTTGATGAATTCTAAACGTCAAAATACGTCAAAATGCCCACTGGGGACACACCCTTGTATACGGCTCTAACCAGATACACCACATACCTAGCCTGATTGCCATCAACTTTCAAAGCTCTGCGAGACTTTGGTCTGACCAAGAGCCCGGATTACAAACTCAATGCGCATGGTTGACCCGCCTCCCTGAAATGCCTCAGTTTGCTATTGGTCAATGTTAGAAAATGCTGTGCTGAAGCAAAACCAATCACACCATTCTTTCCTCTGATGTATGTGACGCGAAGGGAACTGCTTGAACAGGACTGAGAGCCATTGGAGCTGCTCAAAGTTGATTGGTTCCCGACCAAGCAGTGGCAGTTCCACATTTTAGTGGAACTCAGAAGTCCTGCCCGATCAGCAGCTGGCCAGACCAGCGCCAGCAACGCCACAGGTGTTACGTCACTGGGAGGGCGTGCCAGGCTACCACATACCAGTAGGCTTATTGACAAACAGACAAACAAACAAACAAACAGACAAACCAATGCGACCGAAAACATAACCTCCTTGGCGGAGGTAATAATAATATCACATGGTGGTGAAGGGAAAGGTCTCTAGGTTTGTTTTAGACTAGAGCAGTGGATCTCAAAGTGTGGTATGAAGCAGGCCTGTATTTTTTATCAAAAACTTCAAGCTATCCGTAAATGGCAATTTAGAATTGCCTGTTGATTTGGTTTAAGGGTAAGGCATAGCAGCATGTGACTTGGTGAGTGAGCATGAGGGTAGGTGGTAGGTGAAACACTGGACTAGAGGTATATAAGGTCTAATAGTGTAATAATATAATATCTAGTAGGCCTATCGGCTAATAGTGGTCACCATATTATCCTTTAGTGTCTATCCAACAGCAAACAGACAAAATGCTAGACATCTGCTACATATACACACTGCATCAATACACTTCTTATAGTCTGTACATAAACTGAATAATTTCCCTGCCAAATTAATGCTTAAAAGGATTGAAAGATCTGTTTGGTTTTACCAAATAAAATTAAAGCTGTAGCCTTAGGCTAATGTTAGATGTTTCAAACTATATTTTCACAGTCCATAAAGTGAAACAGATGTTAGAGTTTTGGACTGTAGTTTCTAGTCTCTCCTGTGTTTTCTGTATTTAGGTCATGTTAATAGTTTCTCCTGTGTTCTATGTGTCTTGTAGTTTATGTCCTGAGTTTCTAGTTTCACCTGTGTTCTGTCTTCCTGTGGCTTGTCCGGCCATGTGCTTGTGTTTACTGTGTCCACGCCCCCTGTGTATTTCCTGTGTCTTTCCCTGTCTGTGTTCTTCCTGGTTTGTCATGTGATCTTGTCTCTAGCTCATTGTCATGTGAGTTCGTGTTCAGGGGAGTAATCAAAAGCGCCATAGTAGATGTTTCAGACGCTTTGCACAAAGTGAAACGATGTGAAAGCACATGATCATATCAGGCTAGCTGTGTTTCACTCATTCCGATAAAGTTAAAGTCAGAGACTGAATTTCCCTCACGGGATCAAAAGAGAAATATATATATATATATATATACAGGGTGCGATTTGTAGGGGGGGATGGCTCAGAAATCCCCAGTTCTGGTTTTGGTATCCCTCCCTCTGCTTGAATAATTTTATCTCTGGTGGGGATAACATTTATCCCCCCTGATATCTCATGACAGTATGCAAGCCATGTGATGTGACTAAAGAACATCTAGCGCGCATAAACAAGCGAATTATAAAATGTAAAAAATGCGTCCTGTGTCCTGAATTGCGTGCATGACAACTGGCGAACTTTGCCGCGAACTTCAGCCATGCGCGTTTTTTTTTTTCTCACTGGAAAGACTAAAGCTTGGAAAACGAAAGGAAACTTCGTGATGTTATCACATTGCTTGAACAACTTTGTGCAAAGGAAAACGAACTGTTTGTCATAGGCATAATTTAAGTTTGATATGAAATGCGTGTATTGTCAACGGATCAAATATCCTTCTGAATCGCGGGGATGACAATTTTTTTTAGGTCATTCAGCCAGTAGTTGAAAATGACCAAGAAATGGCATAATCTAGGCAAAATGCTTCAACAATACCCAAGGAATGCCTAGCTGGCCGTATTTGCATTGGCTATTTTTATGCTCAATGCCCTGGCTTTCCTCACATTTGCAAAAACCAAATTGTTTAGGTTACAGTCTCCAGCGCCCTATACCGCGCATACCGTCGGATCCAACGGATGACTTGGGTCAACACATCTCTGAGATATCAAAGTAATTTGGCTATTGTCGGCAACATTAAACAATGTAATCTGCAGCACTTTATTTAACTATTTAACACACAGTAAGCAGCAGGAGAGTTAAGTCTGAACGAGAGAGTTTCTAAGTTTTGTGAAAAATGTCATTTTAGTGTCTAGTAATGACGTCACCTACGCAATGCTGTTTCAGAATCATCCCCCCCTCTGATTTTTCCATAAATCGCACCCTGTATATATATATATATATGGGCAATTCCACGAAAAAGTAAACCTCACCTTAAAAATTCAAGTCTCATTTACATGGACATACAAATTATTTCAGAAAACTTCCAATACAAAAAAGTATTGTCGCGATGTAAATATTCAACTGAGCAAGTTTCGAAAGGATATCTGTTTGTTAAAATTTTTACCCTATTCAGCTATAATGTAAGTCTATGGAGGGGCTTATAATGGGCATAAGTGGGTGATAACACACACAAAGCTGCAATGCTATCAGTTATTTTTTATTGTTATATTACTATTTCTGTCGTTACAGGTTAAAATCCACCATTCACAATTGTTTTGTATCGTTTTGGAAGGTTTTTCCAGGCGTCACGTCCATAACGTCACATCCATAACGCCATTTCTCCCAATGAAAACCAACTTTTTTACATTTACATTTGAAATTAAGTCTTTCTCTGCCTTTACTGAGATGTCCTCTTTGGTGTGAATGTAGTAATATTTACATTTCTCTAGAAATTTCACACACTTCACAGCAAAAACTACGCTCTCTCAAAAGTTTGTCCGTTTTTCGTCACGTCCATAACGCAGATTGAAAGGCTCATATTCTTATGATGCAAATCATGATATTAGTTTTTTCTGTTTGCCTGTATTCAGCCATGGAGTTTGCAGAAGAATATGAAAAAAAATTGCGAAATACTGCTAGGTTTGCAGAGGTTATGTGGCCTTTTGTTCATCAATAATGCACGAAAATGTCACGTCCATAACGCTGGAATTGCCCATATATATATATATATATATATATATATATATATATATATATATCGTAAGTTATGTACATAACTATGGATCTATGAGACCGAACGATGACCGTCACCACGGTCGTTACACTCTGAATGATGCCATTCCTTATACCTACTTCGAGACCTAATGACAACAATGTCATGATTGACCGCAGGTGGCATGGCTCACTTCCTATATTAGCCCCATTGTGAGTCAGCCACTTCCTCTTGCCTGGAACGCCCCACTCGTTCCGAGCGACAAGAAATGGTGACGGTCATCGTTCGGTCTCATAGATCCATAGTTATGTACATAACTTACGATCTATTTCGACCTCACTCAGACCGTCACCACGGTCGTTACACTCTGGATGACTAATGCCATCTAAGTCGCGAGGAAAGAAGAGCGAAAAATAACGCATGCTTCAAGTCCCGCTAGGAGCAGAAAGAACCACCGAGCCCAGTGGTGCTGAAGCAGCCACATTGACTCTAAAGACGTGCAAATGTGCACAGTGTGCTCCATGAAGCTGCTGCACAGATCTCTGCTACAGAAACCCCTCTAGGTGCAGCCCAGGAGGTAGCCATACTCCTTGTAGAGTGCGCAACTAGGTTGCCAGGAACAGGAAGATTCTGACTGCCATAGGCATGGGAGATGCCATAGGCATGTGTCGACCACCCAATGGGAAAACCTCTGTTTAGAGGCTCTCCATGTTTATTTCCGCCTTAGCAGATGAATAGCTGCAGACGAGAACGTCTGATTGAGTGTGTACATGTCACATATATACGCAACGCCCTCACTGGGCACAAGCTTTACCAAATTCGTGCTCTCAGACCCAAGTGAAGAGTCTGTGAGAGCACTGACCTGAGATCCAAGATCTGAGGATTCAGAACCTTGGGAAGGAAAGAAGGATTAGGCCATAGCGACACCCCAGTGTAGTCAGTCTTCCACCTAAGACACTGATCGCTGACTGAGAGTGCATGCATCTCACCAACTCTGTAGGCGGTATAGATCGCCAGGAAGAACAGTTTTCTGTGTAAGATACTTCAAGTCGGCCATATTCAAAAGGTCCGTATGGGGCTACTGTCGGTGCCTGCGACACTGTGGGCAGGTCCCAGGATGGAGTTCTCAAGAGTCCTGCCAGGACGGAGGCGGTGTGCGCCTTCAAGACACTGAGACACCAATGGGTGTTTTCCCAATAGAGGCCATCAACCACATGATGGAAGGAAGAAATAACAGCCGTATAAACTTTCAGTGCTAGCTGCTTTTCCTGCAGCAAGAAGAGACTGAAGGAAATGAATGACAGTGCACAGGACATGAGGCTGAATCCAGCTGTCTGTCAACACACCACTGTGAAAACACCCACCATGTCTGGCCATAGCCGGCCCGTGTTGACGGAGCCCTGGTGCTCTGAATGGTGAGTCTGGCAGCCTCATCTAACTCCTAAGAGAGGGGCTGAGCAGTGGCCACACCCACAACTGAATCAACACCAGATTGGGGTGCAAAAATGTGTCCCTCTGCCTGAGACAGGAGATCTGCCCTGACTGGAAGGGGCCACGGTCGTCCGTGAAGGAATCTGAGGAGAGCGGGGAATCATTACCTCCCCGGCCACCTGGGGGCGATCAGCAGGACCCTGCAGCGACCCTTAAGGACCCTGTGGAGCAGGGCATCCAGCTTATTGAGAACCACATGTTGCAATGAGTTGTCTCTGATGATGCAAACAGGTCGGCCTGTGCTCTGCCGAACTGGGACCACAGCTGGCATACCACCTCTGGGTGTAGTCTCCACTCGCCCGGTAGGGGACCTGTCCTGGAGAGGACATCTGCCGTCCGATTCTGCACCCTTAGCACAAAAACAGCTCTCAGAGAAGTGAAGTGAGTGAAGGCCTATTCCAGCAATGTCCTGGCAACCTGAAGGCTGCGCAAGGACCTGGCGACTTGGGGTGAATTCAATAGTCATAACGTCTTGTAATGTAACGTAACAATTCTCATTCATCCCTATGGGTGACGTAGTAAACGTTTTGTAACGTTACGTCATCTTGAAAATGCCATTGGTGGTTGATGTGGAACACTGTAGAGGAATTGTCCATCCTCACTAGGACATGTCTGCCTCTGATGAGAGGGAGGAGATCTTGCAGGGCCAGATGGACTGCCTTCAACTCCAGCACATTTATGTGCTCCCAGGAACCCCTCACCATCCTGCCTTCCCAAACTGCACCATACCCAGTTAGGGAGGCGTCTGTGGACACCACAGTCCTGTGAAAGGGGATGTTACCGAGCCGGACTCCATAAGTCAGGAAGGCCTCTTTGCTCCAAGGACACAGCGCTCGTGTGAACGACTGAGTCACTTTGAGCTTCACCCGTCTGTCTTGCACTGGATGAAAACTGAATGCATTCAACCATTTCTGGAGAGGTTGGGTCCGGATGAGACCCAATGGCACCACTGCTGTTGCCGCCACTATTGTGCCAAGCAGCCTTTGAAATTTTACCAAGTCCAGTCTCCTGCAGAGACGGAACTGGCTCACCAGTGACAGAAGCCTCATTACCCTGAGAGGGGGGAGTGAGGCATGCATTGCCACAGAGTCTATCTGAAGCCGCACGAACGACACATCCTGTGTAGGAGATGAGGTTGCTCTTTTCTAGGTTCACCCTGAACCCTAAGTTCAGCACGTGGTGGATGACCCTTCTCCGTATCCAGCACAACATGGCAGTGACCTGGGGCACAAATCAACCAGTTGTTTAAGTACGGTAGGATCTTCAGACCCGCCGTTTGAAGAGGGGTTAAGGCTGCCGCCACGCCTCGAGAAGACCAACATCTATTATGTGGTGTACATTTTGAAAGGCAGGACCTTTAAAAAGACACTTAACCTTGTGAGGTCCAAAATGGGACACAGACCCCCGTCCTATGTCGGAATGATAAAATATGTGCTGTAAAACCCAGCAAGCTGTTCGCTGGAGTCTACCGACTCTTATCGCGGCCATCGCTAAAAGATTTAAAATCTCTTGGTTTAAAATGTCTGTCTGGACTGGGTCTCTGACCACAGTCATATGAACCCCAGAGAAAGGAGCAGGTAGGTGCTGCTGAAACTGAATTCTGTAGCCGTTTGCTACTGTGGTAAGCACCCAATGGTCTGACACACATTTTTCCTAGCTGTCCAGGCGAAGCTGGGACACGGCCTCAGCAGGCGGCCCCATACAGCTACGTGGTGTAGCCCCTGGGACGTGACCAGTCTGGTTGGGGATAAGAGACCCTGAAACCATATGAAGGACCAGCCCTATTGGACGCACGATGGACTGACACTGTCCGAGAACGTTCTGCAGCCTCGGCCAAGCCCTGAGAGTCAGGATGAAAAACTCTACCGGGAACAACCAGCATGCCTATAAGGTCTCTCTTCACACGCTGAGAGAGAAGTCTGCGAATCTGTCTGCATGCCATCACTGTGGAGGCTATGACCGTCCCCACATCTCTGATAAGTTGAGAGTGGGTCATATGAGCAAAGTCAACCAGTGACAAGGTGTCTCGATCAGACCCGACCAACTTTCTGATCGCTGCCAGTAGTATAGCCAGTGCAGTACTAGAGCGTGCAGCTCGGACTGCTGCAATGTGAGCACGACACACAAGGGAATCAGTCTTACGACAGCCTTTGACTGGGCATTTGGGAATAGCAGTCACCCGTGCCAGTCCTAGAGAAGTAAAGGCTGCCGTGTCACGTTCGATAGGCGGCATGTCACCCAGGCCGGAGCCTGCCTCGAACTGGTGCTTCGCAAACCTCTGACACCCAGCTGTAAACTGTGTGTATGTGTGTGTGTGTGTGTGTGTGTGGGGGGGGGGTTGCAGGGTTGCCCCAGGACTTCTTTAGCAACTCAACATAATTCAGCAAACTTGGGAGGCCATGCTTACAAATACTTACCAAAATATAAGCAGTGCTAACAACAGCTTGTACATACTTACCAAAACACAAGCGGTGCTAATAACAGCTTACAAATATTTACTGGAATATAAGCGTCGCTAATATGCAAGACTTGTGTATGTACACAGAGTATAGCGAACAGAACAGAAAGGAGACTAATGTGCGCTAACGCACTGCTCATTAAGTAGTAGCTGAATAAACAGCAAACAAAAGAGACTGATATGCGCGCACGCACTGCTCAATAAAGCTGACAAGCTGTAACCTGACCACAGTGCACAACACACTGTAGCCTATAAACAGCATACAAGAGAGACTGATATGCGCGCACGCACTGCTCAATAAAGCTGACAAGCTGTAACCTCACCTCAGGGCACAACATGCTGTAGCCTATAAACAGCAAACAAAAGAGACTGACATGCGCGCACGCACTGCTCAATAAAGTAGACAAACTGGAACCTACAGCGCACACGCTGTACGGGTCAGTAATGGGAAAAAGGCTCACATGCGCGTACGCAATGCTTTTTTTCTTAAAATAAGCTTTGCTTGTTTAATGCCTCTTTGCAATGCTTCTTTCAACAGCAAACAAAAGACTGATATGCGCGCACGCACTGCTCAATAAAGTAGACAAACTGAAACCTACAGCACACATGCTGTACGGGCAGGCATGGACTGGCCATAGGGCATACAGGGAAATGCCCGGTGGGCTGACAAGTCATTTTTGGGCCAGGGCTGTCATTTACTCACAATTTTCATGAAGCATATTGGGTTAGTTTAATTACTGCCCTCATATTAATGCAATAACATGTCCAACTTAGTGTTATTTTAGCTAGCCACAACATTATTATTATTGAATAAAATTATAGTGGGCTGCCATGGCCAAAAATACCCTGGGTACGGATCAGCAATGGGAAAAAGGCTCACATGCGCGTACGCAATGCTTCTTTCTCTTAGTAAGCTTTAAGCCTATGCCCAAATAAGAAAAACACACACTATAGGCAAAGCACAGCAGAAGACTCAAGTGCACGCATGCACTACTTAGCAAGTAAATTTACATTTACATTTATGCATTTAGCAGACGCTTTTATCCAAAGCGACTTACAAAAGAGGGATAACAATCAAGCTGCAACACCATACAAGTAAATGCCTACTGGAGTGCCATTTGCAAAATAGGAAAGCAAGTGCAAGAGTTTAGAAGTGCTTGATCAGTGCATTCCAAGTTATTTAAGGAACTAGGACAAGAAATATTCTTGAAAGAGCTGGGTCTTCAAGAGTTTCTTGAAAGTAAATAAGCTCAACAGATTAACTGTAGGCCTGATCAATAAAGGAACCTGATGCTGGCGAATGCGCCCTTATTATACTCGTCATAGCAACAAGATGTACATTCATCACTTTCGACCTCGCATGTTTTTGTCACTCACAATTTCAGAACACTCGCAAAAAAGCGTGTTTAGTGTGAACGACCGCTTAGTCAAGATAAAACAGCTGAAGGGCAAAACGAGATACAGAAGGCTCACGCACGCATGCGCTGCTCATCAAATTAAGCACGCTGTACAATACCCAGCACTGCAAACAAATAGACAAGTCAACGAAGAAGACTCACAGTCCAATAATAACGCTAACGTTATTTCAGACCAAGTTAATTAAACAAGGCTCACGCGCGAACGCGCTGCTCTGCACGGACACGCCGTATAACAAACAAATCGTGACTTTAAGCACTGATAGTACTAAACACAACAACTTTACAGCGAACTTCAAACTTCGTGCACGAACGTACACTGGAAGCCGCAATATGTTTCCCAGACAATGCACGCAGAGGTCAGCGGGACAACACATTACAACACAAGATAATAGCTATAGTGATTAAGTTTTCACTTACCAGCCGAAGGTCTCTTGGTATGCGAGAAAGGCAAGAGGAAGTGGCTGACTCACAATGGGGCTAATATAGGAAGTGAGCCATGCCACCTGCGGTCAATCATGACATTGTTGTCATTAGGTCTCGAAGTAGGTATAAGGAATGGCATCATTCAGAGTGTAACGACCGTGGTGACGGTCTGAGTGAGGTCGAAATAGATATATATATATATGGGCAATTCCACGAAAAAGTAAACCTCACCTTAAAACTTTAAGTCTCACCTACATGGACATACAAATTCTTTCAGAAAACTTCTAATACAAAAAAGTATTGTCTCGATGTAAATATTCAACTGAGCAAGTTTCGAAAGGATATCTGTTTGTTAAAATTTTTACCCTATTCAGCTATAATGTAAGTCTATGGAGGGGCTTATAATGGGCATAAGTGGGTGATAACACACACAAAGCTGCAATACTATCAGTTATTTTTCATTGTTATATTACTATTTATCTTGTTACAGGTTAAAATCCACCGTTCACAATTGTTTTGTATCGTTTTGGAGGGTTTTTCCAGACGTCACGTCCATAACGTCACATCCATAACGCCATGTCTCCCAATGAAAACCAACTTTTTTAAATTTACATTTGAAATTAAGTCTTTCTCTGTCTTTACTGAGGTGTCCTGTTTGGTATGAATGTAGTAATATTTACATTTCTCTAGAAATTTCACACACTTCACAGCAAAAACTATGCTCTCTCAAAAGTTTGTCCGTTTTTCGTCACGTCCATAACGCAAATTGAAAGGCTCATATTCTTATGATGCAAATCATGACATTATTTTTTTCTGTTTGCCTGTATTCAGCCATGGAGTTTGCAGAAGAATATGAAAAAAAATTGTGAAATACTGCTAGGTTTGCAGAGGTTATCTGGCCTTTTGTTCATCAATAATGCACGAAAATGTCACGTCCATAACGCTGGAATTGCCCATATATATTTACAATTATATATATTTTTTTCACACCAGTACATTGTTTAAAGTCAACGCAATTCATGTTTATAACTAACCAGTGCCCCTTATTTATAGACACACCAACACACTCATACAACAATACATACATACAGACTATTACTAACAGACAACCCACACAGAAATCATACCCTGACACACACAACGCACACACACAGAGTTCTCCATCCATATCTGTCCTATTCCATCTCTGTCCCTCTAACCAATGTTTTATAAAGAATCATAAAGGTCCTGCCATACTACATACTACAAAAGTGGAAAACATATTATTTATTATATTTAATATTACATCTTATATATTAAACATCCCCAACAGTGGATCATTAAAGAAAAAAAAAATCTGTTCACAGTTCACAATGCAGTATTTCCTGACGTCATTGAGATTTCATATTCACTTGTGTGAACACACATCTGATTGCACTTCTTTACCCCATTCTTTGAAACTAAATCATTCTGAGCCCAAGGTTCTGCCCCCATCATTCCAAATTTGGTCTTGACTTTGACTTGATGGTCTTCTTCTCGTCTTGGTAGTTTTCTTTCTTCTCCACATCCATGTCTGCTAATACTGACATCGGATCACATATATTCTCCACCAGCAATATTTGTCAGTGGCGTGAGCACACCATTTTGATTGTCTGATGTTGAAACTATGACTTTGGTTACTCCAAATACATCCCACCTTTTAGGCAGTACCTCACGGCGAAAGAGGAAAGCAATGGTGTAAGAGAAAAACAGAATGCAGAAGAATGCAACGAGTGCAGTTATTGTTCGGACAGGGACTGGCTGAATATAAACACCATCAATTACTCCACCACCCGGATAGCAGATTACTGGTGGAAGGCCAAGAAGGGGCTCCCCACTTAAAAACCTCAAGAGAATACTAAAGACGAACCCAACAACAGCACCATAAGTATTAGAAATATTATCAAGAAAAAGGACACAAATTAACTGGGGCAAGATGACACAGTATGCCATATCTGAACTTAAGATCCAAAAGAAAACAATGCTGTTGTCGATGAAAGTCAATGTAGAGCCAAGCACACCAGCTACAACAACAGATATTCGGATCACCCACTGAATCTCCTTGTCTGAGGCCTGGAAAAAAAAGAGAAAAAAAAATCACCATACATTTTTCGTCATGCCAAAAAATCATAATTGAATTGAATTGAGAGAGAGAGAGAGAGAGAGAGAGAGAGAGAGAGAGAGAGAGAGAGAGCCTTTACATTGTTTTAATAAACTTACTGTAATTGTGTAAGTAGGGATGTAATGATACTATGGGGTTACAAATGTCTCAAAAAATATTTCTAAATGCACAGAGGGTTATCTTGCAAATGTGTTCAGATATCCACAAATGCAAATTTCATATTTGTAACTTGTAAGTTTGTCTTCACAAATAATGTTGTATTTGCAAATATGAAAAAAATGTATTTGTAAAAAAATATATATATTTGTAAAACTGGAAATTATATTTGTGAATTGTATTTCTGCATTTGTGGATCCCCAATCACATGTACGCATTCATCGCATTCTGACGTATTTTTGAGACAAATTTTCCGCGCCGAATCCGCAGACAGAGATCCACAAATGCCAACTGACTCACTGACTGTCTCAAAAATACGATTTTTTGATTCCTCTCTTACGGGATACAAGGGGTTAGGATGATTCTAAGGGCCTGGCACTGACAGGGGGCTCAGAGAAAATTTTAATATTAAAATTAATATTTGAGGGGCCCCAAATTATTTTTTGTCATAGGGCCCAAAAATTCTAGCAGCGCCCCTGCCGACCACTAGCCTAGAACTCTAGACGTAGCCTACCCCTAGTGGTAGCAAATTTGAATTTGCACAGGGGATACGTCTAGAGACCCCCCATAGAAAACCGTTTCTATCCTGACTCTGGCAGCGGATAACCAATCACAGCGCGGTATGTCTACAGGAAATAGTAAGACGGGCTTAGTATGATGATGCCACAGTCGTTTGAATCGTCTTTGGCTTTAGTTTTGGAGGAATTGGACATGTCATTTTCTTTGAAAGTGGAATAAGAAAGTGCAATGGAGTCTTTTGTTCTGAAAAAAATATGTCTTTGTCGTGTTATCGACGGGCTACGGGAAAAGTTTGATATACCAGCTGGCACCACTGGCATCTGACATCTGGAAAAAACCTTCCAAAAACCTACAAAAAAATTGTGAATGGTGGATTTTGACCTGTAACGTATGAAATAGTAATACAATGATAGAAAATAACTGATAACATTGCAGGTTTGTGTGTGTTATCACCCACTTATTCCCATTATAAGCCCCTCCATAGACTTACAATATGGCTGAATAGGGTAAAAATTTTAACAAATAGATATCCTTTCAAAACTTGCTCAGATGATAATGTTCATCGAGACAAAACTTTTTTGTATTGGAAGTTTTCTGAAAGAATTTGTATGTCCATGTAGATGTAAAATTATAGGTTGACATAAAAGTAATTGTCCCTGTTAGCCTTGCGGCTGTTTCGTTCCAGAGAGTTCATATAAAATTTTACCTCATTTATAAAGGCAGAAAAAGAGGGTTTTCATTTATGTACTGTATGTGATACTTTCCCAATACAATAAAAAGCTTCAAAATAAAGATAAATGCTTAACTTCAGTAGTATGAGCAACGTTACCAACTTAACTGTGCGGCATGCCTCAGAGCCAAAAAAATCACGCGTTATCTGAAATATCTCTGGTTAATGTAGGCTAGCATAACGTGGTGATGGGAAGTGCCTGTATTCTAGCCTGGCAGGCCATCCTATATCATTGAAATGTATAGTCTGTCATCGAGAGATAAACCGTACTCAATCGTGGGCTGAATAACGCTGCAATCTTTCAAACTACTTCTGGACGCAACAGGATAGCCTATGGCCAATCGCAGGAACAAACAAGATCGGCGAAGCCCGCTCTAAATACATAGAGCACTATGATTAGATGTCGCCAAAGGCGTCATCCAATAAAATTCCCTATGGCTTGCTACTAGACGTCACACACAGTTGTATAAAAATTTTGCCGGTTGAAGATGTATCGTTAAATCTTCAGTGGTAACCCAATATTTTTACACAATAAAGACAAACCTGTTTTCTGATGATGTTCTTATAGAGGTTGGAGGTGAACATTGAAGTGAAGGAAAGCAGGAAGGAATCTACAGAGGACATAGAAGCTGCTGTAACTGCTCCAATCCCAAAGAGGGAGACATAGGAGGGCGAGAGATACTCCAAGCAAAGAGGTAGGATTACATGTGCCTCCTTGCGCTCATATGGAGGTGGGGAGCCATAATCAGTCTGATTCCAATCTGTGGACAATAAAGTTCACAAGTTAATAAAAGTCCTCACTAAAATTAATTGTTGAATAATTTATCTAGACTGTTTAAACTACTGAATTATTTTATACTGTTCAATTTCCTCAACTCTCAGTTGCTATGACCCCCCCCCCACACGCACACACACACACACACACACACACACACACACTGTTTTGTCTGTCCACAACTGTTTCATAATAGTTGTTAATAAAATAATTGCCAGTATACTGAACATAATTTAACTATGCAAAACTCTTTTACAGTTCTACCTACCATAGCAACGTCCTAGCAACCATATCAAGTACCCTAGCAACAGTCTATTTCCACAGTTACAGACTAGCGACCAAAATAGGAACCAAAATTATTAACCTCACAACCAGGGGTCCATTTCCCAAAAGCATACTTAGTTGGCAATGGTAAATAGCATCGCAACCTACATAATAGCATAGTAGCTTTTGGGAAACAAACACCTGCATAGCAACCACCATGTACCCTGATCACTGACCTCAATAAAAGAAAAAAAAAGTTATTTTTTGAGGTCAGTGACCCTGATAACTGCTGAGCATCCACCCAAATACCTTATATAGACAAATCCGACGAGTGTTTTGTGTAGGCTGCCATCATGTGGCGGCGCTATTGTTGGACTGTCAACAAACCTTTTTGGCAATGCCAGTCAATGACAGCTAATAGCAAAGACCATGGAATACTCTGACATTATACAAGTAGTAGTGAATCTCCTAAATCACAGTATTTTATGGTGTGCTATCACGTTATCCCTATGGACAGATTGGTGATTTGGGTAGCTCTATAATGGCACCTGCTTACTGCAGGTAGTTTCGTTGGATTCTTGTATAGCTTTCATATATTGGCAAGAGAAAGTCCAAACCTGTGGATGCAGCCACTGCTCCTATCAGTATGGATGGAACTGCCAAAACTGCACTCAAAACAGCTGCAGCGAAACCTGCAATCTGTGCTTTGGCAGCTGAAGCTGATGACAGGTTCCTCTGTTGATAACTCTGGAAGGAAAGGCCTCCCAAACCCTAACCCATGGAAATAACAGGAGTGAGGATGATTGAAGTGTAGCTCCGGAGTAAGTTTAAAGGAATAGTCCACCTCTTTCGAATTACGAAAATTCGTAATTCACCTCCTTACTCTGAGTTACATGTACCTGTACATATGTGGGTAAAAGCATTCTGGTCTCAGTGCTTGTGTTTTCCTAGTATAGTATGGCATCACCAGTTTTCCCCATTCTTTACCTTTAGCTTAGCATAGGCACTGGTGTGCAAAGTTTTCAGATAGCAACTCTTTGGCAACTTTACTTTCCAGTGCCTATGCTAAGCTAAAGGTAAAATTGAGGTTGCCAGTCTAGGACAACGCATGCACTGAGACGAAAATGCTCTTACACACATACACTGTATGTAACTACAGGTAAGGGGGTGATTAACTAATTTTCATAAAGCGGTGGACTATTCCTTTAAGCATAGCCGTGTTGCACGAGCCTTCTAACAGCAATATATTTCGCATGGAATGAAAAAATTTCGAACAGCATAGACCTAACGCGAAACACGTTACATTGAGTCAATGGCTTCTCAGATATTACTTTAGGTTTCGAATGATGAAGTTCTATTGATTCATTGTTAAGTGCTTGTTCGCTTCTGCGTTCGGTCCATGCTGTACCATATTATTTTGTTCCACTCGCTAACTAGTGCATTTAGCATGCTCCTTATAAGCTTGAATTCACCTTCATCTTACCAAAGTGAGCCACTCGTCTAACCATTGAGAGATGTCTTTGGTCTGCAGCTGACCAATCCATGGTGGCTGGTAGGTGTGATTGAAGGCTGTGCTGCTGATGTCCAGAGAGAAGGGATTCAAGAAGACGAACGGAACACAGAGCCACTAGAGGAGAATTTGATAGGGTAACAGAAAAAAACACATCACAACATGAATCATAACATGGTTCAATTTATTATTCAAGGCCATATTCAAGGTCATATGTATGGTGATAGAGCTGAACATGTTTACAACTCTTCCTTTCTACTCTCAGTGAGTGATCATCTTCGAAAAAACTAAATCCTGCAAAAAGATTTTTGCGTCAGACTTAAATAACACCTGTACTGAAGATTTTAAATTACCAGCATTCTAAGTGACAATAGATGATTTCAAACATCCGGGAACTTTGCCATTATGACATGCGTGACATCCCGTTTGGGGGGTAAACTTGACAAGAGTCGGAATGACTATTCTAAATGAATGGAGATGACGGTACGTCAGCAGAGTCACACTTAACACCCTCTTATAATTTCTCAGGCCATCAAACAATATGATGAATATAGCGGTTTCTTTAGAGACTTACTTTCACCCAAATGATTAATGGTCAGAATATATTTCCATTCACAGATCAGAACTTCGTCTGCAGCTGTCCTGATGTCTGCTGGCTAACTCCCGTATTTGCTAACGTTAAGTGTTAGCTCCGGTTAGCTTGCTAATGGGCAAATTGATTATATTAGAGTAACACAGCTTACTGGTTGGTCTTACTTGTTGACAGCAAGATCGTATGAACATGCTAGAGTATGAATGTTGCCATATTAATACATTTAGATGTGTTCAGAAGCCTACAGAAGTGCCGTTTTGACGGTTAGCTTGCTATATAGCCGCTAACGTCCATAGACAACAGCTCTAAGCTGTGAAGAAGTTCTGTGCTTCCTTTGGTTAACGGAAAAATATGCGACATTTAAACAATAACGTGTAGTTTGTAATCCTCTAACATAAAGAAAACACTTACATAAAACGATCTTGTGGGTTTTATTCTTGTAAACTGACACATCCAAACTTATAAAGCCATGACTCTGCTGAAGTACAGTCCTTTTTGCATTGAGAATAACGTTATCACTCCAGTCAAGTTTACCCCTGAAAGTGGGCGTGTCCGGCCGTTGCCTGACTGTTACGTGAAGTCGAAATCATCTATACCCCGGTTTACATGGACACTTCTAATCTGATTATTTAACCCAATATTCCATTTTAGATTGCATTTATGAATGCATCTCCTTGGATACTGTTCTATAGACTGCACATGGAATCTTTCTAACCAGATTAGAAGTGTCCATGTAAACTCGCTTATTGGCGACTGCAGGTGGAGCTCCGGAGATAGAAAACTGCATTCCTTCCTGATGTCCCTAGTGGCCCGTTTTCAGTAGCCTGGCAATGCCATCCTACGCACCTCCGCTAAACATTTATCTCCATAAGTAGTCTGGTCCAAGCCCCCCTACTTCCGTTTCTATCGGTTGCTCTACGGTTTAGCCAATCAGCACACAGTTTAGAGCGATGTCTCAAAAATACAGGATAGGAACGCGTTTGTTATTCTCCTCAACCCCCCCCCCCCCCCCCCAAAAAAAAAAAAAAAAATTGGTACATGACATTAGCATCCATGATCTTGAGGATTTATTGCCACTACGATGTCAAAATAGATCAGAACTCGCCAGGTGAGAGAATACTTCATATCTAAACGGAAACCTATTTCAATTGCATTGCATTACTGAAAGCGAAAGTTGTAGGCGTGAGAGCCAGGTGAGAGAATACGTCATATCTAAACGGAAACCTATTTCAATTGCATTGGGCCAGACTGTATGACATAGTCAACAGTCGGCTTTTCGCCCAGGCTACGTTTTCAGCATGCTCATGAGTCAACTTTTCATAGGGAAAGAAGGTCAGTACCTTCTCCCCGATAGGATGGCAGTAGGGAGAACAGTGAGTGGGAATGGATGCGTTTGTGTCTTTCAATACTTGTGGCTTTGTGCAGAGGCATAAGGTCTCCACTCCAACGCTTGCCTCACATGTTAGACAACAAAAGACAGGATTATACCTTATGCAAGAACACAGTTCTCTGTCAGCACAGCAGAAATTCTCTGTCAGTCTGAAAGCACTAAAAGCGATTGTACATGAAGAGGCCTGATATCGATGGTTGCTGGTAGGATGCAAGCTGGGGTCTGATCAACCTTAGCCATTCCAAGTGCATACAGAAGATGTACTATACCCAAGCCTGCACTAGATAATAATAGCACTATAGCAGCAATAATAATAGCACTCTAGCAATAGCATTAATTATATCTGATGGTAATAACTCACCAAACCAATGAAGATAAAGACTAACTGGATGACATCTGTGTAGGCCACGGAGTATAAGCCCCCTAGAAGAGTATAGATTACTGCTACAGCCGCAGATATCACCACAGAGTACACATGCTGGAGATCCAGGACCGTGCTAATCATTCCACCTGGGAAAATGTGAAGAGCATTCAGAAAAGTAAGAGCCAGCACAAATAATGTCTGCAAATACTGAATACCAAAGACATTCCAAAGACTGGACAGAATGAGATTTTGACAGTTTGTTGTATAATTAACACCAAGACAGATGTTTAAAGGGATATTCCATCTTTTTGTGAAAAAAAAAAAAAAAAAAGATTGTCCCCCCTTTTACTCAGAGATACTTGGGAAAAAGCATTTTGCTCTCAGTACATTTTCCAAGCCAAATTTTAGCTTTAACTTAGCATAGGCGCTGGATGAAGTAATGCGCAGTGGAATATCCCTTTAAATGGTTTCCATAGAGGTTGTGAATTGTAAAAAGTTCATTTACCCAAAGCTGTGAGAGCACACGTCACAGAAAACAATTCTCCAATGAGGGCAGGAATGGCTATTAGAACAGCCATAGTTTTGCCATATTTGATCTCAAATGGGTCAATCACAGTCACATACTTCCTCTC
Source organism: Sardinella longiceps (assembly GCA_027497455.2). NCBI lineage: Eukaryota > Metazoa > Chordata > Actinopteri > Clupeiformes > Clupeidae > Sardinella > Sardinella longiceps. The sequence goes on from JAODXP020000031.1 coordinate 21,522,894, forward strand.
TCTCATTGGTTTTGCAAAAAATAAACCACCTGTGGAGGAAGAAAAAAATCCCTTATTTCCACCTCGGACGTGCATTATTTTCCTATATGCCAAGTAGTTCGTTATTGCTTGGATATCAATGCATTATAAGCCTTTATTAATGCCTTACATATGTTACCTTGAAGGTTTACAGTAGTTTAGGTCTATAAAAATAGGTTATAAGCAGGGGTTAAAGTGTGTGTGTGTGTGGGGGGGGGGGGGGAATGGAGTTCCAGCACCTCAGATAAATGAAGAATATCACCCCATTCTTCTTCTATACATGTTTCTTTGTTTGTGCTGACACAAAATCTGAGAGTTACCCCTCCTGCCAAATCCCACTTTAACCACTGGTTATAAGATTCACTTTCATTTGGTCAAAATGTAGCGAACAGGACAACACTGATATGGAATATTAGGGCCGATACCGATAACTGATAATTACCGATAACCGTCGATATATCGTGCATCTCTAACATTCATTTGATTTCTCTTTCTTTCAATTTTCTGTCTGTGTTCTCTATTACTATTATCAAACAGTTTGGCGGGCAGCCCAATTAGTATACTCCCCCTGCTCTGTGTTAGTGTACTGTATTTATCCACTAACCCACATTGCATGTTCATACTTAATATAAAAATATCAGTATTACCATACTGTAATATGAGTATTTTAGCACACTCACTTACCAACAAAGAATGACAGTGAATACTGCAATGGCATCATTGCCCAGATGAGTCCCTTGTTTGGGGTGTAGACGGCTTCTGCTATACCCAGTATGTAACCTCCTCCAACCCAGGAAGCTATGACAACAATCACACAATGGCAAATGTGAAGTACATCCTGAGTGATAGCATATTGAAAACATTGTTACGTTTGTAGTTCAGACCGAACGTCTCAGTTATCAAAAAATCCAAAAACACTGAACTGTATCATTGTTAATTATCATAAAGTTACCAAGTTGAAGTTTGATTTTTTTTTTTGACTGTTGACTGATAGGTGAAAACACACACGGTTTGTGACCAGATAATAAATTGTTCAATTTATGAAAAATCTGGTGCATTTTAAATCGGAATGTATTGCATTTGAGTGAAAAAAAAAAAGATACTTGGAAAAATGTCAAATTTAGAGTGACATTTTTTCCTTCAGAGTGAGACCGTGAGATTGACGTTGATAGAGTGACTGTCACTCAAGATGCGTGAGTGTTGGCAACTCTGGTTGAGCATTGGAAAACTGCACCCCAGCAAGGGTGCAAACAGGCAAACATGCAAAGGTACCAAAATGATGATTTTGTATCGTTAATATCGGCATGATATATTTGCATGTCACCGTTTTACTGCAGTTCAAAACAATAATGAAATGCAATTTAACATGCGTTTATCATGCCCTCGTCTTTCGATTGAGGTTCAAATAACATGGTTAAGGTGTTAACTCTGTCCCCACCTTGGTCCCCTTGTAAATTTGGTCTAGAATCACAACTGTCAATGTGTCAAACTGTCAAAATGTCACAGATCGCCTCAGGTGTCTTCTTAAAATCATCACCCTGTCACACCAGTTTTGCTAAGAGAGGATTCAACCTTTCAAACAACTGTTGTGACAGCCTTGTGAGACAAATACACAAACCTTTAGGCTTCAACAAAAAAATTATATGAAACTGTCAATGCCATTGTACCACATACTACTAACAAAGTGCATAAGAATTTTGACTGATGAAAGTAATCTCTCTTTATTTTGACATGTAACAAATAAAACTTATATAGTATTTACTGACCCACTAGAAAAAAAGGCTTCTTCTTTTCTTTTTTCGAAAAGTGTACATTTCAAGTTTCAACTGTACATCAAAGAAATACAGGACATATCTGGAGACTACAGTCCATGTTAACACTTTTGTTATATTTGCATATTTCACATGAAAAGAACAATAACAACAACGACAAAGAACATGCTGGCAATCATATAAAACCCAGACACACTAATCTTTGTACGAGGGACTGGGGTCTCGGCCATTGATAAATTATTTCTGGATGAACCCCGGATTAGACTGATTGCCTATTGTATTCTTGTGCTGCATTCTTAAAATTCACTGATTGGATCGGACATGATGTATCAGATGCAATCAAGGTCAAAGGCTGGAATCCGAGGCCGAATACTGCCAGGCTACAGATGTCTTTGTCCTACAATTAAAGGTAAAGCATAGCTCCAGAGTAAGTTTAAGCATAGCCCTGTTGCACGAGTCTTCTAACAGCACTAGATTTCGCATGGAAAGAGTTTCGAACAGCATAGACCTAACGCGAACGCAATGGTGAACAAGCACTTTACATTGAGTCACCGATACTTACTTTTGGTTTCAAATAATCCCATTGATTCAGTGTAAAGTGCTTGTTCGCTTCTGCGTTCGATCTATGCTGTTCCTAATTATTTTGTTCCACTCGCTAATTAGTGCATTTAGCAGGCTCCTTCAATAGGGCTATGCTTGAAGTCTCTCTGGAGCACCCCTTTAAGCTACATGGACTGGCAGAATGGACTGTGACTGCTAACACTTCACTCACCAGTCATTGTGAAAATCCCCACGACCAGATTTATGGAGCGCTCTCCTAGAAGAGCCACTTCTGTGATGGTCCCAGTGGTCTTCTTCGCTTTGGCCTTCTTGGACGCCCATATTCCTGTGGCCAGGACTGCAGCATAGAAGCCAATCATGGCTATAAGACCTGGGATATTAAGGGCCATGATTAGGGACCCTGCTTGCTTCAACCCTCAGAAGACAATACACAGAGATGCAAGAGGTGGTCGAGTGCATCAGGTAGTCAAGCTACAACATGTTCTGCATTCCTATTGGTAGAAAGACTGGAAGTGTGGTTGGTCAGGTTTGGTTCCATTGTCAGTTCAACCAATAACAGTGTTTACAGTGAGACGAAAGAATGTGTCACCATAAAGTCAAGTCAAGTGTTTTTTATTGTCATTCATCCATGTATTGTATATACATTGCAACGAAATGCCATTTCACCATGGATTAAGTGGTGTTAAAGGAAGGTTAGGCCCTAAAACGATGACTACAAGTTAGTGTATTTTGGACCAGACATTGAACAGGACAGACAACACAAGACAGGGCATAAACAAGTAAACTTATACTACAGCACTTGCTGTAATAATTTAACAGGAGGTAGTGATTAGTGAAGTGGAGGTAGAATGCTTAAGTAGAAAAGTGCTCAGAGATCGCAGACCTCCGCCAAGACAATGTGGTCACAGATGGTGTTCTGGATCACCGATCGCCACCAGAATCAGTTCTTAATTGTCCCAATACACACGTTGTCCGAAAATTTCATCCAAATCTGTGCAGTACTTTTCGAGTTATCTTGTACACAGACACACACACACACACACACGCCGGCGGAAACATAACCTCCTTGGCAGAGGTAATAAAAATGGGCAGTGCTGTAGTAGGCAAAGATGAAAATGGAAGGTGCAGGAGTGCATTCCAATTTTGTTTGAGAGGCCTTGCATCTTGTCCCGTTGTTCAGTAAGTAGTCTGACTGCTTGGGGGAAGAAGCTCTTCCTCATTCTGCGGGTGCGGGCAGTAATGGTGCAGTACCTTCTCCCCCCATATGATGGCAGTAGGGAGAACAGTGAGTGGGAATGGATGCGTTTCAGAGTCTTTCAATACTTGTGGCTTTGTGCAGAGGCATGAGGCCAACCTGTCTGACTGCACTGTCTCCACTCCAACACTTACATGTTAGGTAAGGTAAGGTAAGGTATTTGTATAGCGCATTTTTAATGCACAGAGTGCAACACAAAGCGCTTAAAAAGACACAAAAATAACGTAAAGACAATGACAAAAAAAATTAAACAAAGCAACAACATAGCAAGTAGCCTATCAGAGTTCGATTGGTTTCTAGCAGTCCGGGCTTGCTAACTCCTTTGTGTAGCCTGATATCAGAGGCAGGGCCGCCCTTTGAAACTGAAGGAGCTTAGCACAGTTAGACAACAAAAGACAGGATTATACCTTATAATAATACTATTCTTGTTCTTCTTATTATTATTATTTACTATAATAATAACAAATAGAAAAACGCTCAGAGAGCGCAGACCTCTGCCAAGGCAATGTGGTCACAGACACAATATAAATTCCAGATCATGTTGTGGATCACCGATCGCCACCAAAATCGAATCAGATCTTGCTTGTCTCAGTATACACATTGTCCGAAAATTTCATCCAAATCTGTGCAGTACTTTTCGAGCTACCCTGCTGACAAACAAACAAACAAACAGACAAACCAACGCGACCGAAAACATGACCTCCTTAGTGGCGGTAATAATAATAATAATAATAATAATAATAATAATAATAATAATAATGTCATTATTCTCAGAATATTACAACATATTCAATATTAAAAATCCACATTAATTAATCATTTTCCAAAAACAAAGTTCTGCTCACAAGTTCACAATGCCCCGATCAATTCAAATTTGGTCTTGACTGTGACTTGAAGGTCTTCTGATAGTCTGATGGTTTTCTTCTCTCTCCACCTCCACCTCGACTAATGCTGTCATTGGGTCACATACGTTTTCTCCACCAGCAATATTTGTCAGTGGTGTGAGCACACCATCTTGGCTGTCTGAAGTTGAAACTAATACTTTGGTAACTCCAAATACATCCCACCTTTTAGGCAGTACCTCACGGTGAAAGAGGCAAGCAATGGTGTAAGAGAAAAACAGAATGCAGAAGAATGCAACGAGTGCAGTTATTGTTCGGACAGGGACTGGCTGAACATAAACACCATCAATTACCTCACCACCTGGATAGCAGATTACCGGTGGAAGGCCTAGAAGGGGCTCCCCACTTAAAAACCTCAAGAGAATGCTGAAGACGAACCCAACAACAGCCCCATAACTATTGGAAATATCAAAGAAAAGGACACAAATTAACTGGGGCCAGATGATGCAGTATGCCATATCTGAACTTAGGATCCAAAAGAAGACAATGCTGTTGTCGATGAAAGTCAGTGCTGTGCTAAGCACACCAGTAACAACAACAGATATTCGGATCACCCACTGAAGCTCCTTGTCTGGTGCCTAAAGAGACAAACAAAAAACATGACCTACATACACACAAACTGTACAGATACACAAATAATTTACTGTGATTGTTGTAATTATTACAATACATGTGTCCACCTAATGCGTTGACTGAATTTAATTTAATTTGAAAAAATATTTCAGTGGTAACACAAATTTTTTTCACAAGACAAACCTGTTTTCTGAAGATGTTCTTGTAGAGGTTGGAGGTGAACATTGAGGTGCTGGAAAGCAGAAAGGAATCTACAGTAGACATAGCTGCAGCTGTAACTGCTCCCATCCCCAATATGGAGACGTAGGAGGGCGAGAGATACTCCAAGCAAAGAGGTAGGATTGCATGTGCCTCCTTACGTTCATATGGAGGTGGGGAGCCATAATCAGTCTGATTCCAGTCTGTGAACATGCAAGAAGACATATCAAACATTGGAATTGTTTTGGAACCCAGAAATAATGATAGGGAAACATCGGCAGTACCAGACACTGACCACTTGTCTAAAGCAGCCAAAGCTAGGCGCAGGCGCAGGCGTAGGCAGAGGCGTAAAGCTACTGCTCGGAGACAGCAACATGTCATAATTCAAAGTACTGGAAGAACCAGATATGACCCAGTGGTTGATCTCATACCATCTGTTCAACCCTCCAGTGAGAGCAACTTAGTGTCAGCCCCCAATGCACCCCTTGCACCTAGTTCTCCCTCTGATCCTTCTCTTGCCTTTGACCCTAATGACCCCACTGATGGAAGGGATATTGACCCCACTGATGGAATGAATGGGACCACAGTTAGGCCCACAGTTAGGGTAACAAGATGTGTAAAAAGAATGACTACCATGTATTTGGATACATTAGATGAGTTTTAGTTGAATTTATTTTATCAATGTTGTAGTGGGCATAGTGGGGTTTATTAGTCATTTCATTTAATTCATTGTTGATTTTATTTCTTATTTTCTTTTTTCTTATTTTTATATTAGAAATATTACTCATGTTAGTTTATCTTTTGTCTTTGATTTCCATTATTATCAAATTTATTCTTTTATCAACTTTTTCTTTTAATTACAAGTTATTTCATTTACTAAACTATTGATGTAACCTGTGTGTGTTTTGAGTAGTGAATGTTGATTTAACAATGTTATGCCAAAGAAATCAATAGTATTTTTCTATTTCTTTATTTTTATATATAGGTGTTTAGTTACATATAGCCTGTTAGGTTAGTTGGGTGACTTGGTGATGTCCTTTGGATGGCCTTTGTGTCGAGGCAGGCTTAGTGCACACTCAGCAGTTTTCTTAAAGATGCTGACAGTGAACTTTGCAGGCCTTGGTTAATGATTCACAAAGACTGACCAGGGGATTCTTCACCATAAGGGAGGTTAGGAGGACGGAGGCAATATATATACCCGTAGCATAAGTTGGAGACTACGCTTCTGGAGGGCGCTTCGCCTGAGACAACCTCGCGCCATCCCTAACCCTCGTGTGTCAAGCTGGGACTTCGAACTGAACGCTGATTGCCCGCAAAGACGACTTGTTCCGAATTGCGCTCTCTTCACTAAGAAGAAGTCTTAGCCGTTTCTCTGTAACGTCGTTTTATTTCTAAATTGTAAAGTGCCGTGCTTCTTGTATATTTATGAAGTACTGAACAGTAAACTTACCAAAAAAGAGAAAAACCTTAGGCCCAGTCCCATTTCTATCACTTCACTATCACTTCCCCTCGATTTTGGCCCTAACACTCGGTTTGCGCGTTCATGTGTAAGTGTAGGGTGTCCCAATACTTTCGGGACCGAGGGATAGTGGCTTTCAGCCCTTCAAATCGCCCCTTCAAACGGAGGGAAGTCTGGTGCAGACTTCGAACGAAGTGAAGTTGAAGTGAAGATGAAATTACCCACGATTCTTTGCGAACTGCGTGTCGGTACCCGATCTGTGTCCGACTGCCCGAGCTGTGTCCCGTTCTCTCAGCTCTGGATAAGAACTTCAAAAATATAGCTACTATTGCAATTAAGCATGTATATATATATTTTAGTGTTGGGATATCTTAGTTTGATGTAAATTCAGTTGAATTCCGCACTGGTGTGTTAAAACATGATTATTAGAAAGATCGATATTTTTCAAAGTGCGCAAATCTTTCACCAGAATTACCAGAGCCTCTCATGTGGGTGATGATAATTGTCGATGACGGCTTTTGAACAGTTTACCCCGGTTAAGAGCCTTATATCCGTTCAGTGTTAACGATAGACGCATGAAACAGGCGAAGACGTTTTTATGCGAAGTGCTGTCCCATTTATTAGGGGAAGATCGCACTTCTCACTACACAATCGAGGGGTGTCTCATCTTGGAGGGAACTCGAAAACGAGTGCTAGTGTTAGGGAATAGAAATGGGATTGGGCCCTAATCTCGTTTCTCGTTTGGTTCATTCAACCTCCATCTCCAAACAAGGATTGGTAAGATATCTTTTTACATGTCAGTAAATGTCTGTGAGGAACCTATCTTATTGACTAGACTGAAGTTAAAAGTACCTGTGTTTTATTACCATTTAAAACCAAACCAATTATACGTAAGCTAAATTCTCCAGCTCTAAACCTGTTAATTATTGGTCTAGCTCAAATAGGTATAGAAGACTGATCAGTGATCACCTTCTATGCTTATAACTTAGACTAAAATAAATTGGTACTGCAGGTCTGAGTAACGGTATAGTTTAGTGGAGAATTGGGTCTCTCGCCCCCTCTAGTGGTGACTTAGGGGTATTGTAATTGTAAGAGGTGAACATATTAGAGTCTGAGACGCTTAATAACTTAACAAAAAGCCGGGATTCTTACAATTCGACCTGAGAGAGCAATTCAGAATTAAAGGGGGAGCAACATCACACATGAGTTTTGACAGGATGACTTTAGTGCAAAAAACATGAATGCAACACACATCGGCGAAAACATAACGTCTTTGATGGAGGTAACAAATGAAACAGTATAGTACTCAGATATTGGCAAGAGTAATTCCAAACCTGTGGATGCAGCCACTGCTCCTATCAGTATGGATGGAACTGCCGAAATCGCACTCAAAACAGCTGCAGCGAAACTTGCAATCTGTGCTTCTGGTGCTGAAACTGATGACAGGTTCCTCTGTTGATAACTCTGTAGGGTAACGGCTCCCAAACCCTACCCATGGAAATGACAGGAGTGAGGATTTTAAAATATTGCTTAGTCAATGTACTGAGCTTTTACTTAAAGAGGCCCTATGAAAGTCCAGCTGTGCCATCCAGTAGGCTAAGCACCAAACAAAGTATTTATAAAGCATTTCAATAATCCTCCATGTTGAATTGGGTAGTGTAGTCGATGTAGCAAGCCACTATCAAAATGTATCGTCAGTTGATTGGACTGAGAAGGTACGAATCAAGTTGTAATAAATTAAAATAGTAAGCTCCAGCAAAGTCACGTGACCTAGCTTACCTGCTAACCAAAAAAAAATGAGGGTGGAGGCTCCCACTGATATCTATAGCCAGCAGGCACAGACAAACTTGTGAAGGGCACGTTTTATGAATCCTGAAGTTCTATGTCCAAATAGGACTTCAGTAACCCCCCCCCCCCACACACACACACACTTCGGATGGGTAGTTCACACCACAGATTTCTTTTTTTTGTCTTTATTTTATTTTATTAGGGCCCGAGCACCGAGGTGCACGAGCCCGGAACGGGCTTGTGCACCGACCGGTGCGAAGCCCTATTGCTTTTGTAAGGATTTTTTTCTTTTATTAGGGCCCGAGCACCGAGGTGCACGAGCCCGGAACGGGCTTGTGCACCGACCGGTGCGAAGCCCTATTGCTTTTGTAAGGATTTGTCATTATTAGGGCCCGAGCACCGAGGTGCACGAGCCCGGAACGGGCTTGTGCACCGACCGGTGCGAAGCCCTATTGCTTTTGTAAGGATTTTTTTCTTTTATTATTATTATTATTATTATTATTTTTCTTCCCCTGGAACCGGCCATTTTTGACCCCTTTCCCGTGCATGAAAACTCACGAAATTTTGCACACACCTTGGAAGTCTGGAACACTGGAGGTTTACAGAGGTATAGACCCAGGTGTGGCCCAGGGACTCCGTAGCGCCCCCTAAAGTAAAAAAATACCTTGGGCTCTATGGGGCGGTCTCATGATGAACTTTAACATACTCCTCGGACACCGTTTGTCAGATTCCTGTGAAATTTGGTAGACATGATACCAAGACATTGCTCATGTCAAATTGCGAAGGGATTTTTCATACCTTTTACGAATTCAAGATGGCGGATGCATGAAATAAGAGAAAAAATGAAAAATAGGAAATGTGGCATAACATCACACTGGATTGACAAAATCGCCTGAAACTCATACCGTTTATAGATCTTATGATTACCACGATATCCATTCACTTACTGGGCGTGGTTGTTACAGCGCCACCATCTGGCAAGGTGGAACCACTACAGAAATTGACATTTAGTTCCATGGTTCACATATACTTTGAGCTACATGCACGAAATTTGGTAGGTGTGTGGGACTCCCCAAGACGAACAATTTTTGTATTACATTGCATTAGCCACGCCCAACAGGAAGTGAGGTATTAAGGAGTGTAAAAATTTGGACACACAGTGAACTTTAACGTACTTGTCGGACACGGTATGTCAGATTCCAGTGAAATTTGGTGTACATGACCTCTAGATGTTGCTGATGCTAAATTGCGAACGGATTTTTGATACTACGAAATATGTTGGAATAACAATATTAGGAAATTGTATGATTTTAATAGCTCATCACGAAACAGGAAGTGTGTCATAAAATCACACTGCATTAACCGTTTGGTCTGACACCTCACAGGTTCATAGATGGTATGACTGTGATGACATCTAGACACCCCGTGGGCGTGGCTGTTATAGCGCCACCACCTGGCCAAGCAGGAAAAATGCCAGAAATTGACTATGCTTTACCCGATTGATCTGAAACTTCACAGGTTCATAGATCGTGTGCCTGTGATGATATCTAGACACCCCATGGGCGTGCCTGTTATAGCGCCACCACCTGGTCAAGCAGGAAAGGTGCTAAAAGCGCTAGTGGTCAAAAATTGTAACTTGGAAACGGTTTGACATAGCTTATCCAAACTTGGTTTATGGACTCCTGACCGTGTTCTGACCACGCATAACCATGAATCGAAACTCTGTAGCGCCCCTAGTGGTCAAATATTATAACTTGGAAACGGTTTGACGTAGCTTATCCAAAATTAGTATATGGACTCTTGACCGTGTACTGACCACACAGAATCATGACTCGAAACTGTCTAGCGCCCTCTAGTGGTCAAATATGATAACTTGGGAACGGTTTGACATAGCTTATTCAAACTTGGTATATGGACTCCTCACCATGTTCTGACCACGCATAACGATGAATCGAAACTCTCTAGCGCCCTCTAGTGGTCAAATATGATAACTTGGACACGGTTTGACGTAGCTTATCCAAACTTGGTATATGGACTCCTGGCCGTGTTCTGACCACGCAAAACCATGAATCGAAACTCTCTAATGCCCCCTTGTGGTCGAACATTATAACTTGGAAACGGTTTGACCTATCATAGCCAAAGTTGGTACTCAGACTGTGGACCATCTTCTGAACATGCAGTATGACTTATGTGATTCTCTGTAGCGCCCCTACTAAGAGAAAGAGTTTAAAAGGCAGACTGAGTGAGTGTGTGACAGTGAGTGTCTGCGAGTGTAAAAAATGTGGGTGAGACAAAGATAGCACACCTGTTCCGAGTGAATGTGCCTTCACTGTGTACCATTGTTGCGATATGCGCTCTTTGCGGTGCACCTGGTGCGAGGGCCCGTCATCGCCGCTTGCGGCTTTAATTATTATTATTATTATTATTTTTCTTCCCCTGGTTACGGCCATTTTTGACCCCTTTCCCGTGCGTGAAAACTCATGAAATTTTGCACACACCTTGGAAGTATGGAACACTAGAGGTATACAGAGGCATGGACTTGGGTGTGGCCCAGGGACTCCGTAGCGCCCCCTAAAGTAAAAAATTACATTGGGCTCTATGGGGCCGGACACCCACTGAACTTTAATGTACTCCTCGGACACCGTTGGTCAGATTCCTGTGAAATTTGGTAGACATGATGCCAAGATGTTGCTGATGTAAAATTGCGAAGGGATTATTCATACCCTTTATAATTTCAAGATGGCGGATGAGTGAAATATGGGAAAAATTGAAAAAAAGGAAAAGTGTCATTAGATCGCAGGGCGTTGATGGAATTGTCTGAAAGTCATTTACAAAGTTATAGATATTATCATGACGCCAACATTCATACACTTAATGGGCGTGGTTGTTGCAGCGCCACCATCTGGCAAGGTGGAAAAAGTACAGAAATTGACATTAAGTGCCATGGTTCACATATACTTTGAGCTGCACGCACAAAATTTGGTAGGTGTGTCGTACTCTCCAAGACGAACAACTTTCGTATTACATTGCATTAGCCACGCCCAACAGGAAGTGAGGTAATAAGGAATGTAAAAATTTGGGCATATAGTGAACTTTAACGTACTCGTCGGACATGGTTGGTCAGATTCAAATGAAATTTGGTGTACATGACCTCTAGATGCTGATGATGCCAAATTGCGAACGGATTTTTGATATCTCCTATTATGTTGAAATAACAATTTTATGAAATTGTATGATTTTAATAGCTCATCACGAAACAGAAAGTGTGTCATAAAATCGCACTGCATTAACCGTTTGGTCTGAAACTTCACAGGTTCATAGATGGTATGACTGTGATGATATCTAGACACCCCGTGGGCGTGGCTGTTATAGCGCCACCACCTGGTCAAGCAGGAAAAGTGCCAGAAATTGACAATGCTTTACCCGATTGATCTGAAACTTCACAGGTTCATAGATGGTATGCCTGTGATGATATCTAGACACCCCGTGGGCGTGGCTGTTATAGCGCCACCACCTGGTCAAGCAGGAAATGTGCCAGAAATTGACAATGCTTTACCCGATTGATCTGAAACTTCACTGGTTCATAGATGGTATGACTGTGATGATATCTAGACACCCCGTGGGCGTGCCTGTTATAGCGCCACCACCTGGTCAAGCAGGAAATGTGCCAGAAATTGCTAACGCGTTAACTGATTGATGTGAAACTTCACTGGTTCATAGATGGTGTGACCTGTAACTGATATCAAGACACCCCATGGTCATGACGTGCGACTTCCGGACTGTGTCTCTGATCCGACGCATATACAATTGAACTCGAAACTCTCTAGCGCCCCCTAGTGGTCAAATATGTATAACTTGGAAACGGTTTGACGTAGCTTATCCAAACTTGGTATATGGACTCCTGACCATGTTCTGACCACGCATAATCATGAATCGAAACTCTATAGCGCCCTCTAGTGGTCAAATATGATAACTTGGAAACGGTTTGACGTAGCTTATTCAAACTTGGTATATGGACTCCTGACCGTGTTCTGACCACGCATAACCATGAATCGAAACTCTCTAGCGCCCTCTAGTGGTCAAATATGATAACTTGGACACGGTTTGACGTAGCTTATCCAAACTTGGTATATGGACTCCTGACCGTGTTCTGACCACGCAAAACCATGAATCGAAACTCTCTAATGCCCCCTTGTGGTCGAACATTATAACTTGGAAACGGTTTGACCTATCATAGCCAAAGTTGGTACTCAGACTGTGGACCACCTTCTGAACATGCAGTATGACTTATGTGAATCTCTGTAGCGCCCCTACTAAGAGAAAGAGTTTAAAAGGCAGACTGAGTGAGTGTGTGACAGTGAGTGTCTGCGAGTGTAAAAAATGAGGGTGAGACAAAGATAGCACACCTGTTCCGAGTGAATGTGCCTTCACTGTGTACCATTGTTGCGATATGCACTCTTTGCGGTGCACCTGGTGCGAGGGCCCGTCATCGCCGCTTGCGGCTTTAATTTTATTTATTTCTCTTTATAAAAGGCTATTTATATAGTTTTTTATATAAACTATATATGTATGAAAACTAGAAAAAAATCATGGCTTCTAATCGTGTCATTTATATGTTTCTAGGCCAAAAACTTGTGGAGTTTGAGACTTTGTGTTTAAAACACTCCAGAAAGTCCCCCCAGGAGGACTGGGACTTCAGAGTGTTAATGGATCTGGCCTGACAGCCCCCTGATGACCACTACCTACATGGCGACCTACACCCAATGAACTCTAATGCCACCCCAACTACTGAATCCAGCCCCTGACCCTTCTACCCTATTGACTGTCACACAAACTATGTATACATTAACTCAGGCTACATTCAGTACCCATGCTGTTCTGTGTAAACCATGGTCAATCAGACTACTGACATTACGAATACTTTATTAGGCCTCAAGCTGGTAGGCTGAGTCCATGAGGCGTGGATCTGCCCAAGGTTTCTTCCTAGAAATGAATTATTAGCAAAGTGTAGGGAGTTTTTCCTTGCCCCTGTTTCTCATGGATGCTTCCCGTACTGTCTGTAAAGCGCTGCGAGACAAATGCACTGTATTTGAGCGCTCTACAAATAAAATTGAATTGAATTGAATTGAATTGAATTATATGGCAAGCAAATTATCCTTACCATTGTGAGCAAATCATCCAACCACTGAGAGATGTGTTTGGTCTGCAGCTGACCAATCCATGGTGGCTGGTAGGTGTGATTGAAGGCTGTGCTGCTGATGTCAAGAGGGATGGGATTTAAGAAGATAAACGGAACGCAAATCCACTAGAGGAGAAATTGGATAACAGAAAAAATAACATCACATTAATCTTAACATGGTCATAGTGCTGCAACTTTCTGCTGGAAATCTGTGAACATCCAAATCGGAGGCAAACGTTTCCTTCACCGATCACTGCACTCATCATTGGGGTCACCCAATGACCGATGACCCAATGACCCCGTTACCTCACTGATATAATCTCCCAGTGCATCCAGAAGATGCTAGCCTGGATTGCGCAACCATGATCAGAAATGAACTCTGGTCTGGCAAAGGTGGCATTGTCAGGGAATTCCGAGGTGGGATTAATCTTAACGTCTATCAAATGCTATTAAAATTTTATGAAGGTTATTGGACAGTTCTGGATAGAGTCATCTTAAACTCGCATCCTTCACTCTGCTTGTTTCTCACTGGGTTCTGATTTTTCCGGGCTCAAGAGTTGAGGAAATTGCCTCCTTGGCCATACTGACTTGATCATGAAATTTCATGCAGGAAAAGGAAGAATGGGCAGGCCCAAGCCCAGAAGATGCATCTTTATGCACTCTAACAACAGCAGTAATACAGATGGTAATCACAGGATAATACTGTAACTCACCAGACCAATGAAGCTAAAGATTAACTGGATGACATCTGTGTAGGCCACAGAGTATAATCCCCCAAGGAGAGTATAGATGACTGCTACGGCTGCGGATATCACCACAGAGTAGCCATGCTGGAGATCAAGCGTTGTGCTCATCATTCCACCTTGAGGGATAAGAAGTTTCAAAAGCCAGGACATATGTGTGCAGATAGTGATTTTAACAGTTTGTTTTATCATTAAGACAGAGACAGGTGAAGACAGATGAAATGTTTCCAATGGAAAAATGTAATAATGAATTCTGTTTCCATAGAGGGGAGGCTAGTAAATGCTTACTTTACCCAGAGCTGCGAGAGATAACGTTGCATTAAGCAATTCTCCAATGAGGGCAGGAATAAACATTAGAACAGCCATAGTTTTGCCATATCTGATCTGAAACGGGTCAATCACAGTCACATACTTCTTTTCTCTCATTGGTTTAGCAAAAAATAAACCACCTGTGGAGAAAAGAACAAACGAAAGGAATGGGAGGAAATTACAGCAATGTTTACAATTAAAGCACAACTACTGTAATTTAATCCCATTACTAAAAATATAAATCCGATGAACAGTTTATTGAAAGGGTGTTAAGAATGTCTTGAGCCTGTTCTAAACATGATATGACATATATCATGAACATTTATGACACTTCATGTTCATGATTGGGGAGATGGGATAGTGTGTTGTGTGAATGTGGGGAGAGAGCGTGGTGATGGGGGGTGGGGGCAATGTGCTGGATGTATGTTAGAGCGCTGTCTGATGAGGCAATGTACTGTGTGTGTGTTTTAGAGTTGAGGAAGTTATGCATTCATAATCCAAATAGTTCGGGGGAAAAAACTCCATTTTAGTTATAGTTTTATATATTATATTGTATTCTATTATATATTATATTTATATTATATTTCTTCCTATTTCCTATCCTATATATTTCCACCTGTTCTGTTTTCTATAGTGTCAACAGTGTGGGTGGCAGCCCAGTTAGTATGCAGCTATGCTCAGCTGCAGTCAGGACTACTACTACCTACTTTGGGAACAAGTATGTGAGAACCACACAACAGGGGAGTGGATAGTGACTAACTCTGCTCTGAGTTAGTGTGTGTGTGTGTGTGGTGTGTGTGTGTGTGTGTGTGTGTGTGTGTGAGTAGCACCCATGTTGTGTCTTGTGTGTGTTTTAAAGAAGTTGCCCCGCCACATACTCAACTCCAAATGAGAAGTTTCTTTTTATTAGACAATGTTTTGGCACTAGGCCTTTGTCAAGTCTTGTGCAGTGTGTTTTCACTAAATGCAGACCATTACTTAAATATATACACACTCACTTACCAACAATATATGCAACTGAAAATTGCAACGGCATCTGTGCCCAGATGAGTCCCTTGTTTGGGGTGTAGACGGCTTCTGCTATACCAAGTATGTAGCCTCCTCCAACCCCAGAAGCTATGAAAACAATCACAGAAAAAAGCAAATATGTGTTATTTTTCAAATTACTTGTATATTTCTATTGTCAATCACAGTGTATCATGGGTTACATCCGACTGTGAATTCTTGTTGTGAGGAACAGTTGGGGGGAGGGTGTTGGGGGGTCATAGTTGATGATTGCTGACAGTTGGATTCACCGAACAGCTAAATAATTGAGTAGTTTAAATAGTTTCATTATTTAACAGTGAATTATTTGAAGTGAGACTCATTTTGAAACAGTTATGGAGTAGTGCTGTCAAATTATTTGGCTTTTGTTTTTGCCATGCTTTATCACCAACTCATTTCCTTTTTGAATGCTATGGCAAGTTGCATCCTTATTTTGCCCGGCTTGTATGACCCTGATTCTAAATAGGTGGCTTTGTTCTTTTCAAATAGGTCAGGTGGCCAGAAACAACTGTCACAACATTCTGTCAGGGAGAACAACCACTAAGGTGTCTCAATATAGGGGAAATACTGGAAGATGTGGAAGCGAACAACAGCATGACGTGGAATGCAGAATGCGAGGCACCGATATGCACTGTAAAAAACACATCCTTACATGTCAATCAAAATATGATCAAAAAATAATTCCTTTATGTCCTTGTCATACAATTACAGCTGGAAATATACTTACATACCGTACATTATGGCAGAATGGGCTGTAGTTGCTGATATTTCACTCACCAGTCATTGTGAAAATCCCCATGACCAAATTTATGGAGCGCTCTCCCAGAAGAGCCACTTCTGTGATGGTCCCAGTGGTCTTCTTCGCTTTGGCCTTCTTGGACGCCCATATTCCTGTGGCCAGGACTGCAGCATAGCAGACTATTATGGCTATAAGACCTGGGATATTAAGGGCCATGATTTGGACCCTCCTTGTGTCAGACCTTGGGAAATAAAGACATTCTGAAAGAGGAAGTCAAGTACATCATGTAGTCAAACTATAAATGAAGACACGCCCTGAACCAGATATACAACATACCAGACATCCGTATTGCATGATGCAATAACGTCTTATATTGTCACTGGGGAAGAGATAAGGTCTCTCCCAGGTCAACTGCAGCCTTATTATTACAAGAGCATCAATCTAAATACTTAGATGTATTTCACGACCCTTGGCCCGTCTAGTTTACCTCACTCACGTCAGATGATGCGCTACGTAACTTTCATAAGGCACTTCCGCGCAACAATCTGATGTTGAAGCCCTTCAGAGCGATTTCAAGCCCAATATTCTCTAACCGGACCAATCAGGGCTGCTGGCTGCTGTAGAAGGTGTGACGTAGCGAAGAAGCAACTGTTTTGAATCCAACCAATCCAACAAACGTAACCAGCCTCATCGGTTGGTTTCGATGTGGTTGGCTGAAGTGTATGTCAATTAAATTGATGGACAAGCCGTTGGTCCAGTTAGATTCAAGGATTTCTGGCTCCTGAAATAACTCGTCTATCGCTGAACATCAGATGTTCGCGCATAGCGCTACATCTGACGTGAGTGAGGTAACCGTCTAGTAGCATCATTGGCAGTATTTGCAACAATAGGATGCAGATGATGTCCTGAGAAAGAAATTTATTTTCAGATTTCAAAGTGCTTTCATTGCCCAGGGAACATGCATAAATTAGTGTGACGTGAAAATGATCTGCCTTTCATAGTGGGGATGAGTACACAGGTACTGTAGGCTTCATATAGGCTCCTGATTTAAACCACAGTGCAGTCAATAGTCAAATACTGATTCACAAGATTAAAAAAAGAAAAAAAAAACCAACACTTGTGTGTGACAGGGTGGGTAACCTTTAGTTAAGACACACAAGTTTGTCTGACAAAGCAACAACTGTGTCCCCTCAGGTAAGAGTGGTGAAAGAGAGGGAGGGGAAATAGGCTGTCAGGACTGAGGCTTACCAGTAGGGAGGGTCCCAGAAGCTAGGAGGGGCCCAGGACAAAAGGCACCTCTTTGGCGGTCATCAGTTCAATGTTGGGTCCCTACATTGGTCCTCACCTTTCAAAACTTTCAGAAGCCCTGTCTTATAGGAAAAATATGGAGTCAACGGTCATATATAGACTACCTGTCCTTTGAGGCTACCATTGCAATGCTCACAGGTGCGGGAATATGAAAACGAAACTGTCATGCCCTGGCCTGTAGCCTATCAGTTAGCGTTGGAATGCCGTTTCACAATTTGCTCGTGGTGCACAAAATTAGGTCATTATTCTCATACCCATCGACGCCACTTAGCCGTGTGAAACATCAGGGCTAGGGGTTGTTTGACTACAGATAATTACTTTAAGTCTGTCTGCTCTTCATGCATTCAGTGGATGTCAGGTGAACCTCACCGTTTCATTTCCGATACAAACCTTTTCAAGAACGAAAAAAAGAACCCATTAACTCTTACCATTATTTTAAAATAAAGGTTTCTGTTCTGGAACATAAAAAATCATATTAAGGTATGGTTTTGTTTTTGTTCCAAGCAAAATGGAACAGGTTTCCGTTTTCACTCCATAAACCAAAACAAAACTATAGGCTACTCTACAGCAGCAATCCAGGAACATAGACTACTGAGACAAAACATGCCCTGCATTAATGAGCAGACTAGCCCACCAAAGGAGGCTGTGAAATCAAAAATTATATGCATTAATACACAACACTTACAATAAGTGGAAAAAGGGGCAAAACATCTCCTACCTGTGTTCAGGCAGCTAGGGGTATCACCAAAGACGGACAAGGCAGGTGTTGCGCAGCTGACCTCAGAAGCCACTATTGCACCAGCATCCAAATTTTGGCATAAATAAAGGGAAGGAGCCCTGCTAAATGTCTAGTTTTCATAGGCTAGTGTAATGCTGGAGATGTTTCCATAGTTTTTTCAGGTTTTTAACTAACTAACTAACTGTAAAATAAGTTTCTTGTTAGTTACAGTAATACTAAGGCAGTATTGCAGTTCTGCACTTAAAATGGGATCCTCAAACACTACTGGACTATCTTGAACAAATGGAAAACATCATCTTCTTAAAGGTATTATCTGTTGGCTGGAATTTCTAATCTATGCACAGATGTAAATATCCCATTCCAACTTTGTCTACTTCTCCATTTTGAAATCTCTGTACAGTGGCGATGAAGACTTCTTGCACAACTCTTTTTCTCGGTCGGGTGCGTTGGAGAAGACCATATGGTCATAGATTAGAAGCTTAAAAGGAATCCTGAACACTGACCATTACGCAAGCAAAATATTTATTAAAGATTAAGAAAATACATAAAGTTTCGGTCTTAGACCTCAGGTAAATTCTCAGGAAATCTCTGTACAAAATTGTCTGTCTTTTTCCAGAATTAAATGCAGAACAAGTTTCACATTTGTGCTTTGCTGAGAAAAACTTTAGATATACAAATCTACCATGATGGCTTGTGGTTTAGAGCCCTGACTGGTATGGAGCCTTGCCTAAGAAGCCAGACTATGGCATATTAATAGGCTATATAGGGAACCCCATATTGGATTATATCTTATAATTGGTCAGGTGTTTAAGAGATGCTCGCCAAGGAAACATTTTGGAGCCTCTATATTTGATGATACTAAAACTTACACTATTGGTGTTTAAAATGCTGCTGAGAAAAACATCTTTCTCATATCTGTTTGTTCTGGATTCGTGAGGCAGAAGGTTGGTTATTACACCAAAAAATGTGCCAAAAGAGACCAAACCTATTCTGAAAGCCTGGAATCTCAGCTTTTGGATGATATGTGATGGCCAACTGAGAAGAGCATCTATAATATTATCTAATACTTAATCACAAGGCATACTCATTCTAGTTAAGTCTTTTGAGAGTTCTGGGCTTAGGGTGAACATTGAGATTCAGCCATGGATTCCAATGTTTTTGGGCATGGTAAACCCAATTGTCAATGGAACTTCAAAACCAAAAGTCCCAAGTGGAACTGCTTGTTTGCCTTTGCATTCGTATTTGGTCTGTTTTTCCAAATTCTTTCGTTCCACTTGCTATCTAGTGCAGTCAGCAGACTCAAGCAACAGGGCTATGCTTGAATTACGCCAAACCATTGCTTTGAACATCCGCGTCCAATAAAGAACAGCAGTAAAGAGCAATAAAGAAACTCCCTTTCTTCTCTTTTCCCCCTTTCCCCCCTCCCCATCTCCACCTTTCTCTATACCCCTTCTCCCGTTCCAAACTATTGTGCCCCTGCTGGAAGACAACTCTACTGTATTATCAATATGCTGTGCAGCACTGCCCTCTACTGGCAACATCATGTCATTGCTTCTCTTACCTCGAAGGAAAAATCACTGTCTAATGCAGGGGTGGGCAATTATTTTGGCCAAGGGGCCACATTGGCTTTTAGTTTTTGACTAACAGGCCGGGTGTTAACAGTTAACCAACTGATGTCGGTAGATTGGCTCAAGCCAGTAGCCCCACTTTCTTCAGAGGACATGTTAATATGCAGGTTTAAAAGGGTGGAATTTGATGAATACAACACATTTGATATATAATCTAAGTCACCATGACTAAATGAGAAATCATTTTATTTTGGGAAGGCTCCACAGGCCGCATTAAACAGATCCGCGTGCCGCATCTGGCCCCCGGGCCTTAGTTTGTCCAGGTCTAATGTATTGAAGAAGAAAAAAAAATGGAAGGTATGGGATGAGTGAACCCAGAATTCATGAACTAGTTTCCCTTACAGGATCAAAAGAGGATAATATGATCATTTATTACAATTTAATATTATACACATCTTCAATATTTAGCATCCCACAACAGTGGATCATAAACACACACACACACACACAACATTCTGTTCTCAGTGTACAGTGATAATCCTGAAGTCATTGCGATTTCATACTCACTTGGTTGTTTCATACATGTGCGCAACAGACATCAGATTGCACATCTTTACCCCATTCTCTCACGGTGAATAAGGATCTTATTCATTCTGAGGCCAAGTTCAATTATTTAAAATTTGGTCTTGACTTTGACATGATGGTCTTCTGCTGGTCTTGATGGTTTTCTTTTGTCTCCATCTCCATGTCTGCTAATACTGACATTGGGTCACATATGTTTTCTCCACCAGGAACATTTGTCAGTGGTGTGAGCACACCAGTTAGTTCATCTGACAAAACTGACACCTTGGTAGCTCCAAATACATCCCATCTTTTAGGCAGTACCTCACGGTGAAAGAGGCAAGCAATGGTGTAGGAGAAAAACAGAATGCAGAAGAATGCAACGAGTGCAGTTATTGTTCGGACAGGGACTGGCTGAATATAAACACCATCAATTACTTCACCACCTGGATAGCAGATTACTGGTGGAAGGCCTAGAAGGGGCTCCCCACTTAAAAACCTCAAGAGAATACTGAATACAAAACCAACAACAGCACCATAAACATTGGAAATATCAGAGAAAAGGACACATATCATCTGGGGCAAGATGATACAGTATGCCATATCTGCACTCAGGATCGACAAGAAGACAATGCTGCTGTCAATGAAAATCAGTGATGCACCAAGCACACCAGTGACAACAACAGATATTCGGATCACCCACTGAAGCTCCTTGTCTGATGCCTGAAGAAACACAAAAACATCACTATACAAGCTTACACATATATACATACATCTATACATGGGCAATTCCACGAAAAAGTAAACCTCACCTTAAAACTTCAAGTCTCATCTACGTGGACATACAAAGTCTTTCAGAAAACTTGCAATACAAAAAAGTATCGTCTCAATGTAAATATTCAACTGAGCAAGTTTCGAAAGGATATCTGTTTGTTAAAATTTTTACCCTATTCAGCTATAATGTAAGTCTATGGAGGGGCTTGTAATGGGCATAAGTGGGTGATAACGCACAGAAAGCTGCAATGCTATCAGTTATTTTTCATCGTTTTATTACTATTTCTGTCATTACAGGATAAAATCCACCATTCACAATTGTTTTGTATCGTTTTGGAAGGTTTTTCCAGACGTCACATCCATAACGCCACATCCATAACGCCATTTCTCCCAATGAAAACCAACTTTTTTACATTTACATTTGAAATTAAGTCTTTCTCTGTCTTTACTGACTTGTCCTGTTTGGTATGAATGTAATAATATTTACATTTCTCTAGAAATTTCACACACTTCACAGCAAAAACTACTCTCTCTCAAAAGTTTGTCCGTTTTTCGTCACATCCATAACGCAAATTGAAAGGCTCATATTCTTATAATGTAAATCATGATGTTAATTTTTTGTGTTTGCCTATATTCAGCCATGGAGTTTGCATAAGAATATGAACAAAAATTGTGAAATACTGCTAGGTTTGCGGAGGTTATGTGGCATTTTGTTCATCAATAATGCACGAAAATGTCACGTCCATAACGCTGGAATTGCCCACATATATAAATCTTTATATATATATATATATATATATATATATATATATATATATATATATATATATATATACATTTTTGACATTATTCGCAGAATCCAAGCAGCTATAGTTGCTTCATTATTTGACATAGTGCTGCTGCTTTCTACAGGAAATCTGTGAACATCCAAATATCATCTCCTTTACAGATCACTTTTCACTTGATTTCCACACTCATATATTCTTGGCCTGTTTACTTTCCGTTTTGACCCTGGATCAAACTAGTGGTAATCGCTCATTGCCGTCATCCAATGACCCCAAGTTACATCACTGATAATGCTTACCAGTGCATACAGAAGATACATCTTGCAAACTAAAAACAGCAATAATACTGATGGTAACAATAACTCACCAGACCAATGAAACTAAAGATTAACTGGATGATATCTGTGTAGGCCACTGAGAAGAAGCCTCCAAGGAGAGCGTAGATGACTGTGACCACTGCAGATATCACCACTGAGTAGCCATGCTGGAGATCAAGCACTATGCTCATAATTCCACCTAAAATTGAGAGTTCAGAGAAAATCAGAGTTGTCAGGGGGAGATAACTTAAAGGTACATTCCGGTATTTAACACATTTACACATTTAAATATGTGGCATTAATGTAAATTTATGTGATTTACAAAATGCTACATGAAACACGACAGGAACGGTATTTCGGCATGAAACTTGTTTTGGAACAACCTGGAACAACACTAACCACTCGGTAAGTTGCACATTATTTGAAATGAACGTTTAAGATGGTTTTAGGGACAGGTTTCCAAAGCTTGCCATTCTGAAAATGAGTCAGGGGCAACTGTAAATTAGCCAAATAGCCTGAGACAGAAGCAATTGTCAAAATTCCAATGGAGACCATTCTAATTCATCCAAGACACACCAGAAAAGGGACTAAATGCGTAAAAAAAACAGAGTATAGGCTACCATTAACGTTAAATAATAATAAT
>JAODXP020000031.1:21546228-21559885 GCA_027497455.2 Sardinella longiceps
GCAGTCCCCCCAGGATTTCGCGGGCCTTTTTTGTGATTGTTGCGATTGTTGCAAAAATGCTTGATTTCGCGGCAGGTTTTCTGAAAAGTTGCGGCAGAAGTTGCGCTGATTTTAGACATTTTATTGCACGAAAATTGCGGGGGCCAGGAAAAATTGCGGAAAGTTGCGTTTTTTTGTTGTTGTTTTTGTTAAAGCAACACATTTTCATGTGTTGGTGGGTTGGTGGGTAGGTGGTTATAGCTATGCAGTGAACAATGCCATATTGCAACTATAGGTTTTCTTTTATCTTGAGGTTGTTTACCATCTAGAACTGCAGAATGCACATCATGGATGGCTGATGGCAATTATGGTTTTAGTTATCAACCCTTTATATGACTACATGCCATCCAAGTTCATCTGTAAACCAGAACAAAATATTATATTAAAAATATATATCTGAAATAGTGATGAAAGTGCTGTTTTAAAGCAAAGAAGGAGGGAGTGGTTGTTGCATGTCATCATCTTCCGCTTCATCATATTCATCACCATAACCTTAATCATATTGGGCTTGATTGATTGCACTAGTAGACTGTGACTAAACCAGTGTTTCTCAAACTGTGGGGCGGGCCCCACTAGTGGGGCGCAGACACATGACAAGTGGGGCGCGAGACATCTCTTTGCTATTGACCAAAGGCTGCACCATGCCCCCCCCCCGAGTTTACACCTATTCATCAGATATGTGCATATGACAGTAAATTGAGCTTTCAGGTGTTTGGTAGTTGCTGTGATGATGGGTTCGAGAGAAATTTGGCTTTGAATTGGTAACACGAAAATTCTAACATTGACAAAAATCCTGTACTCGCAAAGTATTCCTCACAGAGATATTGCACGCAAATTGAGCCTTCCAGGTGGGGCGCGAAAATGTTCTGCCCTCCCAAGAGGGGAATGACAGAAAAAGTTTGAGAACCACTGGACTAAACATTAGTAAAACTGTGGTATAGGCCTACCTAATGTGAAGCCATTGCCAGGGAGCTAGCACTCTTTATATATTTAGAAGCTACAAGTGAAGTAGTTCCACAGCAAGAAGCAAGGCATGAGCTGTAGGCCTACTGTTTGTCATACAATAAATAACGGTGTGGCAATCACTTGTCTGAAAACAAAATCTGCTTAATTTTAATGCAAAAATATAAAAGCCATCTAATCAGCTTTGTACTTCATACAAGCCAAAACAGGATTTGATATCTTAAAACATGGAAAAGATGCAGGCTAGCTTACACAAACCGAAAAAAATGACTGCTCTGAATTCTGATAGACCTAAGAATGGGAACCAACTTAATGTGCGTTTAGTGTCCTATGACAAAGGGGGCTGGGTGAAAATCAATTTTGTCGAATTCTTCGTGGAGATAGTTCTACAGTAGCCTACATTAGCAATAACTTTCAACTCTGCTTGAATTCGTCATTTACATAACTTGTGATTTTGGAATCCACACGCGCGCGCACACATGGAGGGAGAGGGAGAGAGAGAGAGAGACGCGCACAACGGAAGAGAGCTCATTCAGTCCAATGCGTAATTTAAGGTAACACTTGCCTCATAACATAAACGTAACGTAAATGGCAATAGCCTAAATGATCAAGAATATTGTGATGGCAGCTGTTTTGAACAGTAATATTTGCACCGCAAAACAAGGAGCAGGAAAAGCTCTGCACCTGTTGATCTTTCACTCGTGAGTGATTGGTGATATTTCGAGAAACCTTCCACTAAGTTGCGGGAAAGGTGCGGTGATTCCTCAAAATTGCATGGCCGCGATGAAGTGGCGGGGATTGGTTGAAGTTGCATTGAAGTTGCAAATCGCAACATCGCGAAATCCTGGAGGGTCTGGTTTAGGGTTAAGGTTAGGGTATGTAATAGTCATGACAGGTTTATAAAGTTTATGACAGATTCTTGACAACGTCATGTCATAGTTAATGACAGTGTCATGTTAGTCTTATGATGGTACCTTCAAATAAAGTGTTACCCTCCCATCCTATGAAGCTGTGAGGGGAATGTTTTTGTCAGGGGAAAAACAGTTTTGAACCTCTGTGTCATAGCCTACTGGAAGCACAATAATACACTACGCTGTCATCAGCAGTTATGTTGGTGATCAACAGTGTGACATTGGTTCGTATATCACCACTTAGACTAAACCGATTTTCCTCAGGTGTGTATCTATCATATTACCTCACTCACGTCAGATCATGCGCTACGTAACTTTCGTAAGGCACTTCCGCGCATCGATCTGATGTTGAAGCCCATCAGAGAGATTTCAAGCCATTATTCTCTAACCGGACCAATCAGGGCCGCTAGCTGCTGTAGAGGGTGTGACGTAGCGAATAAGCAACTGTTTTGAATCCAACCAATCCAACAAACGTAACCAGCGTCATCAGTTGGTTTCGATGTAGTTGGCTGCAGTATACGTCAATTAAATTGATGGACAAGCCGTTTGCCCAGTTAGATTCAAGGATTTCTGGCTCCTGAAATATCTCGTCTGTCGCTGAATATCAGATGAACGCGCGTAGCGCTACATCTGACGTGAGTGAGGTAATCTATCATATGCATATTGCCTCACTATTATCAGTTTCAGGGCTCCTTTTGTCCTTTGCTGGTACCAGTACATGTAGGCATAGCCACCATCACCATGGTAACAATAAAGTCTGGCTTCCTGGTCTTTGACATATATTTGCAGGTCTGTTGGGTATTGTTGGATGAGGAGAGAAGCTAAGACCTCACCTAAATAGAATAAAAAACAAAAGTTTGTTGTTGTTGTTGTTTTTTCTAGATGTAAAGATTAGCCATTGGAAGAAAAAAACATTACGGTGAGGACCCCACCTAAGGTAGAATTAAAAACAAATAAAAAAGGGTTTTCTCTTTTTTTCCAGATTCAAAGATTAGCCATGTGAAGTGAAATCATAAAGCTTACCTACAGATGAGAGTACAGCCACAGTGGCTCTGAGAGCAGTTTGAAATATTGTCAGGAAATGGAAAATAAAAATCAAACAAATTTCAACACCTATTAAACACCTCTGGGACAAATGAGATGGGAAATGTCAGATTTTCTCAAAGGCACCTCAAAGGTTAGTAGCAGAGGTGATGGTAAATCACATGATTAAGGCAAGATACAGGAAATGCATTTAGACAATCAGTGATCTTGTGCCCTCTGCTTACTGCACAGAAATGCACAGTGATGTGCTTTGCTGACTATTTTCTTAATGTACTGTACTGATTATTTCCCTAGAATTGGAACAAAACAATTGCTGTGAGTCTTATTAGGCCTACAAGTATGACAGAGTGAGCATTTGAAGCAAGTGTGTGTGTGTGTGTGTGTGTGTGTGTGTGTGTGTGTGTGTGTGTGTTTGTGTACGCCCATATGGTCTTTTATCACTGAGAGCTTTTATGAATGTATTTTTATTGCTTTATTATTACTGAGTTCAGAGAGAGAGAGAGAGAGAGAGAGAGAGAGAGAGAGCAGGGGAAAGACTGGGAAATTAACCAAAGATTTGGATGACTCAACCAACTGCATGCTTACTTATCACAGTAATTAGGAGTTTATACTGGAGATTTTTTGTTAATGGCTTGAATAAGTTCATGCAAAATGCAGTAGGCCTAAGTGATTTGTAATGCCTAAGAACCTCTGGATGCTGCATGAAATTTCTTTGCTGTGATAACTAGGCTGTAAGAATGGCTAATATACAGTATTATCAATTTGACGAAGTTAATTAATGTTGAATACTGTAAGTTGAATACTGTAAGTGTGTGCTAATGCTATTGCTACTGTATAAAGTGTCAACAATATAGGTTAATGCTTTGAAAAGTAATTTACATCTGATAAATCACAAAATACAGTTGAGAAATAAGACATTTTTTTTCATAATTATAGTCTACCTTAATGTACAAGTTTTTAATGATTAAAAACATTGTACCAGATATGCTTCAACTGTGAGGGGAATGTGGGTTTTTGTCAGGGGAACAAGCTGATTTCAACCTCTGTGCCTTACTGGCAGCACAATAATACACTGCACTGTCATCAGCAGTTATGTTGGAGATCAACAGTGTGACATTTTCTCGAGCATCGCCACTTACACTAAACCGAGCAAAATTTCCTTCAGGTGTGTATCTATCATATTGCAGCATTCCGATTAGATCCATGTCTCCCGTTGTCTTTTGCTGGTACCAGAACATGTAGACATAGCTACTATCACCGTGGTGGCAATAAAGTCTAGCTTCCTTGTCTTTGACATATAGTTGCAGGTCTGTTGGGTTTTGCTGGACAAAGAGAGAGGCAAAGACTCCACCTAAGGCAGAATTGGAAAAAAAAAGTTGTTTTCCTGGAACAAAAATTTGATACTTTACACCTGAAGAGAAATCATTAAGCTTAGCCTACCTACAGATGAAAGTACAGCCACAGTAGCTATGAGAGTGGTTTGAGACATTGTCCAAAAAAATAAAAAATAAAAAAATAAAATTTAAACAAATAGGCTAATCAAGAGTTCAGCACATTTTAAGCACCTTTGCGACAAATGAGTTTGGAAATGTCAGATATTCGTGAGGCCTCAAAGGCGACTAAAAGGCTAACAAGTTTGAAGGTGTCTGTAGGCTACATATAGTTACAGAAGTGTTGGTAGATCACATGGTAAAGGCGTGATCTCCTAAAATGACGTATATGGTGGTATTCTCTCAGGTGC
Organism: Sardinella longiceps; assembly: GCA_027497455.2. NCBI lineage: Eukaryota > Metazoa > Chordata > Actinopteri > Clupeiformes > Clupeidae > Sardinella > Sardinella longiceps. Next base: position 21,550,927 of record JAODXP020000031.1, read on the forward strand.
TTAAGTCCAAAAAAGTGCTTAGCTGAGTGTTTTTTTTTCTTATGAACCTGGGAGAATACTGGCCATACTGAGTATTAGAATTGCAACAAAACAATGGCAGTGAGCCTTATTACAAGCACAAGAACAGAGTGAGCAGTTGTGTCTTTGACTCAATGTTTGTCTCGTGCCTACGGAGACATAGAGCCTACAGTCGAAGGTCACTTGTGGTTCAGTTTAATTAATGTTGAATATGTGTTTGCTAATAATAATATAATGTGTTACCAATGTAGATTGATGATTTTAAAAGTAATTTACAGTTGATGAATCACAAAATAAAAGTGAGTTGCTTCAGCTGTGAGGGGAATGTGGGTTTTTGTCAGGGCATCAAACTGATTTGAACCTCTGTGCCATACTGGCAGCACAATAATACACTGCGCTGTCTTCAGTGGTTATGCTGGAGATCAACAGTGTGACATTTTCGCGAGCATCACCACTTACGCTAAACCGAGCAAAATTTCCCTCTGGTGTATATCTATCATTTTGCAGCATTCCGATTAGATCCATGGCTCCTGTTGTCTTTTGCTGGTACCAGAACATGTAGTAATAGCTACTATCACCATGGTGACAATAAAGTCTGGCTTCCTGGTCTTTCACATGTAGTTGCAGGTCTGTCGGTTTTTGCTGGATGAGGAGGGCACCTAAGGCAGAATTTCAAAAAAAGATTTAATTTTTCTCCCCCTAAAGATGATGTACCTTTGTTACTGTACACATGAAGAGAAACCATACAGCTTACCTACAGATGAAAGCACAGCTACAGTGGCTATAAGAGCAGTTTGAGACATTTTCAAAAAATGGAAAATAAAAATCTAAAAGGGACCGGACACAAGAGTTCAGCACCAATTAAGAACCCTTACAACTCTCAAAAGGCTCTCATACTCTCAAGAGTTTGTAGGCATGTCATCTAAAAATGGCTTAACATAGTCACAGAGGTGTGAGAGGCCCAACCCTGAAAAACTATTTGCTACCGCTAGGGTTTGTCAAGATTTTTAGACACATTATCTCAGAGTCTACAGGACCAAGATATTATCAGGCAGTGAGTGCAGTTGGGGTGGAAAAGTCATATTTCACAGGTGCTGGAAGATCATATAACCACGGCATGATGTTTAGGTAGAGGCATTGAGACAGTCTGTGGTACTACTGTATGTGCAGCGCGCCATTGTTTATGGCACAGAAATACACAGAACTGTAGTCATGAGTGATAACAGCTTTATGCTCAGTTTCCCCTGAGAAGCTGTACTGTGGATAGTCCAAGACTGATTCTTGTTAAAACTCAAAGTCAGTGAAGATCCTGTGTAAAACACAAAATCACCCCCACCCCCCCCCCCCCCACCCCCCTCACTTGAAATATAACATTGAAAGATGACATAATATTAACTCACTAAGGATGCTTAGTATGAAGAGTGACAAAATAACATGTCTGGTATTTTGTCAATTTCTTACTGGTAGAGAAAAGAAAAATATCAAATATGTCACTGAGTTTTTAGGTAAATTAAAACATTGCCCCCTAAAGAGGTGTATCAAAGGACAGGCCTATTGAAAATATAAATACAAAATGTGTACAGTCAGTCTCATAATTCATTGAAAAGAATGTGAAGGTTGCAATGTCCATCTATCCAGAATGAAGGATTTTTTTTATGTCATGTGATAGTATACAATAATGCAGAAATATACTGTATATATTCAATAAAAATTTATAAATTATGACATTAAACCTCTTCTTTTAATGACTACTCTCTTGATAGATGTGACTAGTGACTCTGTGCTTCAGCTGTGAGGGGAATGTGGGTTTTTGTCAGGGCAGCAGGCTTATTTGAACCTCTGCGCCATACTGGCAGCACAATAATACACTGCGCTGTCATCAGCAGTTATGTTGGAGATTAAAAGTATGGCATTTTTCTGAGCATCGCCACTTACAGTAAACCGAGTAAAATTTTCCTCAGCTTTGCCACTTTTGAATTGCAGAAATCCAATCAGGTCCATGGATCCTGTTGTCTTTTGCTGGTACCAGTTCATGTATGGATAGTTAGTATCACCATGGTGACAATACATTTTTGCTTCCTTGTCTTTGACATATAGTTGCAGGTCTGCCGGGTTTTGCTGGACAAGGAGAGAGGCAAGTACTCCACCTAAGGTAGAATAAAAAAAAAAAAGTATTTTTCTAGAACCAAAAATTTACCACTTTACACCTAAAGACCAATAATAAAGCTTACCTACTGACAAAAGTACAGTCACAGTGGCTGTGAGAGCAGTTTGAGACATAGTGAAAAACTGAAAATAAAAATTAAACAAAGAACTAGACTCAAGAGTTCCGCATCGATTAAGCACCTGTGGGACAAATGGGATGGGAAATGTCAGATAATCATGAGTCCCTCAAAGACAAGTCAATACACTGACAGGTTTGAAGGCAGGTCATCTATATATGGGTTTATATAGTCACAGAGATGCAGGCAGGCAGATCACATGCTCAGTGTGATACATCTTGTGCCCTGACACTGCACAGAAATGCACTGTGCTGTGCAATAGATTATCTTCTGTTGTTATACTGAGTGTTATCCAAGAATGGCAACAAAACAACTGCTTATCCTTATTGCAAAGACAAGAACAGAGTAGGCATTTGAAAAATGAAACCCACTTATAAGGCAAAGAAGGAATGAATTGGCACAGATGATGTGGGGTAGTATATGACACCTGCCCTGGTCTTCTTCGCTCATTTCAATGTCACAGCCGCCACTCAGCTCACAGGGAATCTCATGTCTATTACAGTCATGCAGTAGGAGTTTATTTTGGAGAAATTGTTAGTAATGGTCTACTCTGGGTAGAATAAGCTCATGCTGAATAAGTTATTATGTGATTGCTAATGACTAACAAATATGTTATAATTTTTTAAAAGTAGTTAATTAATGTTGAAGAAGTGTTATCAATATATTTTTAATCGTAATTAAATAGCCTGCCATTTTGTAAATACAGTCTTTAATGAATAAACATAATGTGACAGATGTGCTTCAGCAGTGAGGGGAATGTGGGTTTTTGTCAGGGGAACAAGATGATTTGAACCTCTGTGCCATACTGGCAGCACAATAATACACTGCACTGTCATCAGCAGTTATATCGGAGATCAACAGTGTGACATTTTTCCGAGCATCGCCAATTAGACTAAATCGAGGAAATGTTTTCTCAGGTTCACCACTATCAAGGCTCCGCATTCCAATTAGGTCCATGGATCCTGTGGTCTTTTGCTGATACCAATACATGTATTGATAGCTACTATCACCATGGTGACAATAAAGTCTGGCTTCCTCTTTGACATATAGTTGCAGGTCTGTCGGGTATTGCTGGATGAGGAGAGAAGCCAGGACCCCACCTAAATAGAATAAAGAACAAAAGTTTGTTGTTGTTGTTGTTTTTTCTAGATGTAAAGATTAGCCATTGGAAGAAAAAACTATTACCCAAAGATGAAAGTACTGCCACAGTGGCTATGAGAGTAATTTGAAACATTGTCAAAAAATGGAGGGGAATTTTTCAAATAAAGAACAAAGAAACAGGATTTCAACACGTTTTAAGCACCTCATGGGACAAATGGGATGGAAAATGTTAGATAATCATGATTCCCTCAAGGGCAACTCTCACCTGGCTAACAAGTTTGAAGGCATGCAATCTGTAAATGGCTTTACATAGTCGCAGAAGTGCTTGTAGATCACATGACCAAGACGTGAAACAGGAAAGGTATTGAGACAGTCTGTGATTGTGTGATTGATGGTGTGACACCTCCCCTGCTCTTCCCTCTTTCATTTCAGTCTCACTGAGGGAAACTACACAACCGTCAGTCTGAGCTCCCTGGTAATCTCATCTCTAGGCTACCACAATCACTCTTATTCTGAAGCTTTCCTCAAATCATTTTTTTTTAAATGGTCATTTAAAGTGATTGCTTAGTTTGTAAATTCCCCCTCATGCAGACCAGAGTTGAGCTCTCATATACAGATATGAAAGGTCATTGAAAAGTTTATTTTGTGACATAATGTGACACTCACATGTGCTATTGCAGCAACCGGAAATTCTCGGAACAGCGGCATTTGTCAAAATTTCAATCTTTATCATTGTATTTCATCGTAAATGATGATAATGTCATTTTGAGCAAACCTTTAAAGTATTTAATTAATGTTGAAGTGTGTTAAAGTAGTTAATCAATGTTGAAGAAGTGTTATCGATATCATTATCTGTTTAATCATAATGAAATAGCCTGCCATTTTGTAAATGCAGTCTGTAATGAATAGACATAATATGCTTTAGATGTGAGGGGAATGTGGGTTTTTGTCAGGGGAACAAGCTGATTTGAACCTCTGTGCCATACTGGCAGCACAATAATACACTGCGCTGTCATCAGCAGTTATGTTGGAGATTAACAGTGTGACATTTTTCCGAGCATCACCACTTAGACTAAATCGAGGAAATTTTTCCTCAGGTTTTCCACTGTCATAATTCCGCATTCCAATTAGGTCCATGGCTCCAGTGGTCTTTTGCTGGTACCAGTACATTAATTGATAGCTACTATCACCATGGTGACAATAAAGTCTGGCTTCATTTTCTTTGACATATAGTTGCAGGTCTGTCGGGTGTTGCTGGATGAGGAGAGAGGAGACAACCGCACCTAAAATAGATTTAAAAATGAAATAGTTTTTTTTCTCTTTCTCTAGATGTAAAGATGAGCCACATGAAGGAAAATTAAAAACTCTTACCTACAGATGAAAGTACTGCCACAGTGGCTATGAGAGCAGTTTGAAACATTGTCAAAAATGGAAAATAAAATTGAAAGAAACAAGATTTCAGCGCTTTTTAAGCTTCCTGGGACAAATAGGGTGGAAAATGTCAGATAATCATGATTACCATAAAGGCATGTAATCTGTGAATGGTTTTACATATAGTCATAGAAGTGCTGTTAGATCACATGATCAAGGTGTAAAACAGGAAAGGTATTGAGACAGTCTGCGATGTTTTTATTTACGTGGGTAATGTGACACCTGCCCTGCTCTTCCTGTCTCATTTTAGTGTCACTGAGGGAAACTACACAACCTGATGGGTCTGATGGGCTTTTTCTCATTTCGCAGGGGGACGGGGGGAGGGAAATCCCTCTTCATGCAGACCAGAGTTGAGCTGTCTTACGCTCATATGATGATCATTGAAAAGTGTATTTTGTGACATAATGTGACTCTCCCATTTGCTCCCATTTTAATGTATTATGTTGCTCTATTTTGGTCAATATTCAATTATTGTAGTAGTACTTAGAGAAGATTAAAGAGTGTGTTTGGTTGGAATTGATAGATAGTACCTCTGAACAGCTGTCATGACGCTTACCTCTACACCCAAGTAGACATTAAATGTCTTTGAAGATTGCCACATTGTCAGACAAACAGAAAAGAGGACAATGGGGTGAAAAAGGCATAATTCACAATTGCTACAAGATCACGTCACATGACAAGGCATTATGCTTTGGTAGAAACATTGAGACAACTCTTTATGGCACAAAAATACACAGCGCTGTAGTCACAGGTAACAGCAGCCACCTTCAAGCTTCATGCTCACCCGAAATAATGTACTGTGGATTGTGGATTGTGCAACAATAATTCTGTAAATGTTAAACCTCCAAGCAAGTGAAGATCCGGTGTGTTTCTATGTTGATACCAGAACAATTATATATAATTATAATATTTAAAGGACATAAAAAGGACAAGATTAAATGTTTTGATGAGTTTTAAGAAAATGAGAATTGATGTGGAGGTTTTCTCGCACTCACATTATTACTGCCTCCTAGCGGCAATAAAAGCTGTGATGTATAAAAGCCTATTATGCATTCAATAATTATTATCGAAGGTATTACCAAAAATATGAACACAAACATGATATGTTACGGTCTTGGAATTAATTAGGAAGAATTTTGAAGGTGGTATAGTCGATTATTCCAGAATGGAGGAAATCATGATTGCATGATGTAGAATGTTAAATTATTAATGCAGATGCTTTTTAAATACAAACAGTAGACTGTATCAACTCCATAATCCATAACATTTTAATGACATTTGCTTATAAATTATGACTAATCTCTAATGAATAAACATAAAATATTTGCTTCTGTGCTTCAAATTTGAGGGGAATGTTAATGTATGTTTTTGTCAGGGCAACAAGCTGATTTGAACCTCTGTGCCTTACTGGCAGCACAGTAATACACTGCGCTGTCATCAGCAGTTATGTTGGAGATCAACAGTGTGGCGTTTTTGTGAGCGTGGCCACTTAGACTAAACCGAGGAAAATCTTCCTCAGGTTTCTCACTGTCATATTGCAGCATTCCAATCAGTTTCATAGATCCCGTTTTCTTCTGCTGGTACCAGTACATGTAGGAGTAGCCAGTATCACCATGGCGACAATAAAGTTGGGCTTCCTTGTCTTTCACATATAGTTGCAGGTCTGTCGGTTTTTGCTGGATGAGGAGAGAGGTGAAGACTCCACCTAAGGTAGAATTATAAAAAATATTTTTTCCTCCCCCTTAGTTGCAAGTATTAGCCACTTTACACCTGAAGAGAAATAATACAGCTTACCTACTACAGATGAAAGAACAGCAACAGTGGCTATGACAGCAGTTTGAAACATTGTCAAACAAGGAAAAGAAAAATCAAATAAAGATCAGACCCACAAGTTCAGCACCTTTTAAGCACCTTTCAAACAAAAGAGATGGGAAATGTCAGATAATCATGTCTTCCTCAAAGGCAACTCAAAGGCTAACACGTTTGAAGACATGTCATCTGTAAATGGTTACATCAGAGAGGATTCAAGCGGAGCTTTGGTTACATATTGGTGCTGGTAGATCACATGATCTAGGCGTAACACAGGAAAGGCATATAAGACAGATCTTGTGTCCTGCCAGTTGTGCAGAGATGCAGTACTGTGCATTAACCTGACTATGTCCTGCAAAGTTATACTAAATATTAAAGTCTATTCTATTCTGATCCATAGTTTTTGAAGTTCAAGTGTCCCGTCTTCACTGCACAATAGCAAACCTCACAATAGGCATCTGTTGCACGAGTTCTATTACTCTAAAGCTCCGCCTCTCATTCAAACAGCGATACATATCTGATCGGATAAATTAATTTAATAACACAAATGAAAAGTCAGTTAATGTGGTTTATCAAACAGGTGCATTATCAAACAGGTGGTTAGGCCATGGATTAAAACCAATGTGATATTAGATTGTGCACAAAGATACTTTAGAATGAGTTTTTGTAAGGCAGAATCGGCTTTTTGCAGGGCTGTGCATAACTGGCTGCACAGAAATACACTGCACTGAGTGCAGGTTTGGTGGAGAGAAAAGTTAGAGTTGCATGTTTTTCACCATCTCCACTCACTTTGAAATCACTTGTCCATTTATCCTCTATGAAATGTGTTGTTTTGTAATAAACATAACCAATGAGGTCCATAGCTGTGTCTCCTTTTCTTTGTTGGTACCACAGGATGGTATTGTAGGTACTGATGCTATGGCTACAGTTGATATCAACTTTTTCATTGAGCTGGCAAAAGCGGTCATGAGGTTGTTGATGGACCTCATTGCAGATTATTATTCCTGTAAAATAAATAAATAAATAAATAAAAAATAGACAAATGCAAAAGCTATCGGCTTGTAGTAGTTCAAATGTCTCTGAGCTGAATTATTGTTTTCTTACCTGGAAAACAGAACAGAGAGAGAGTTAATGTGATGCCAGATGAGAGCATGACTGAAGTGTGAGTGAGCTTTGAGAATCACACTGAGACTGAGACAGGATATGAAAGCTCAAAGCTCACCTACAGATCCATGTACAGCTGCAGTGGATATTAGATAGAGCAATGTGGGACATTGTGAAAAAATAGATATTAAAAATATCAATAAAGAACCGGATAATATAATATATAATATAATAATCAAATAAAGAACCCAAGAGTTTAGCATCTTTTAAGCACCTCTGGGACAAATGGGATGGGAAATGTCCAATAATAATGATCATAATCAAAGTTAGCTCAAAAGGCTAAAAAAATTTGAAAGTGTGCTATCATTAAATGGTTTTACATTGTTGCAGAAGTGCTGGTGGATCACATGATCAAGGTGTGATACAGCAAAGGCATTGAGAGAGTCAATGATGTTTTGCATCTCTGATGATGGATGAGTGATATAACCACAAATGATTCAGCAGTTGATGTAGTCTATCAAACAGGTGGTTGGGCCATGGACCAAAGCCAATGTGGTAATATAAGATTGTGCACAAAAATACATTACAGAGAGTTTTTGTAAGACAGAATGGGCTTTTTGCAGGGCTGTGCATACTGGCTGCACAGAAATACACTGCGCTGAGTGCAGGTTTGGTGGAGAGAAAAGTGAGAGTTGCGTGTTTTTCACCATCTCCACTCACATTGAAACTACTCTTCCATTTATCCTCTATGGAACGTGTTTTGTAATAAACATAACCAATAAGGTCCATAGCTGTGTCTCCTTCTCTTTGTTGGTACCACAGGATGGTGTCATAGCTACTGATGCTATGGCTGCAGTTGATATTAACTTTTTCATTGCGCTGGCAAAAATGGTCATGAGGTTGTTGATGGACCTCATTGCAAAGTATTAATCCTGTAAAAAACAAACAAACAAACAAACAAACAAAAAAAAAAAACAGTTGCATTTAATTATGGGTTTATATCAGGGTCTCTGAGCTACATGTTGAATTATTGTGTGCTTACCTGGAAAACAGAACAGAGTGACAGTGAATGTGATGCCAGATAGGAGCATGACGAAGTGTGAGTGAGCTCTGAGAATGACACTAAGGCTGAGAGTGAGACAGGACATGAAAGCACAAAGCTCACTGCAAGATCTGATATCACCAAGTAATTAAGGACTTAACTTGTTTGTCCT
>JAODXP020000031.1:21559985-21579479 GCA_027497455.2 Sardinella longiceps
AACAGTTCTCACCTCCAGCTTGCATTGGCTCGTCATTAGTGAAATGCTAGACCCTTGAGGTGGCGAATGCTTCTCCTCTATCAAGCTGTCATTTTTTGGATCATTTCTATCAAAGACAGTGATTAAAGCACACATCTTGACTGGAGCAAGGTGGGCACTGAATACACTGCTATGATTTCTGACCCAGTCCAATTTGTAGTCAATTTTGCAGAGGCAGACACCTTAACAGAACAATATAAATGTATTTAATTGGCTGAGAATTATTTGGTGGAAGTCTGGGCTGGGGCCAGATCAACTACCCCTGCCAAGACATCTACACCAGTGAAGTGCTGGAATTGATGCTCTCCCCCCACAAGTAGTGATCCACATCCAATGAGGGGCTTTTCTTATTCGTACAGCATGCAACTTGCTTTCAACAGCCAAGGACCCTAAATCCATCAGAACATGGATGGAAGGAGAACTTTGGCACATTCCTGCCATCAAAATGTGTGCAGGAAAGTGTGATGATTGCAGATGTGGCTGTCATGATTCTGTAGCTTCATGCACTGTGTTTTGCTATGGGAAAATTGAGTAATTACCCCTGTAAAAATCTACTTTCTCTTTTTCCACCACCAATCCATTTTATTTCCTTACTCCACTTGATTAGGCTATACTCAGCCCACTTACATAACCAAGGACCGGAACTACAGGGTAGCCTGTGGACTTCATTCTGTTGATCACTAGATGGCATGTTATTTAGATCCCCAACCCAACAGCCCCCTATTGCCACAGAACAGCAGTTGGAATTTAGTTAATATTTTTTTCTCTCCAGTGAAACTGGGTCAAACAGCAACAGTCAAAATATGGAGTGCTTGCCATCATATCTAATGTTCTGTAAGTCTCAATCTGTTTTTATCATTTCCCGTCATCTCTGCTTTATTCTCAGAACTTATTGGTTTTAACTGCTTATCAACTATTACACTATTTGTACCTTGTACCGGCATTTCCCAGATTTCTCTATTAGTCATTGAAGCCACAATAATAGAAACAACGAGAGGGCATCGGCCTTTTTATGTGGGCTACTTGTGAAATGTTAGGTAAATATATAGCTCAACTTGTTAGGCTAATAGATTATTCTGTATGAGCTGAAAATAAATACAATTAAACTTTCTGACACCGTGTAGTAATTTGTAGAACAGTCAGGGAAAACTCGGACAACAGCATGACTTTAGCCAACAGGCATATTTACAGGCATATTTACTGAACTGACCGTTTCTTGAAAGCGTACAGGTACAAACGATGGAAGAAAAGTTCAGGCTCAGGTAGGGCTGGTTCTAGCCTTTTTGGTGCCCTAGGCCAGATTTGAGTTTTGCCCTCTATTGCATGATATATGAAATAATATAGAAAAAAATATCTGCACAGATTTTATTACCTATCATAGAGCATTAACAATTCAACAAATAATTTTCAAAAATAATCATAAAAGGGGGTAGATTTAGGTGTTTTACTTCCAAGCAACAACATGCAATAATGGTAACAAATTCAAAAGGTGCAGTTTATTTAAATAGTACTTCTGCATAAAAAATGTGTTTTATGAAAGATCCATCCCTGTCGTCTCTCCTGCCACTGCCACTTCTTCCTCTGTTCCCCCTTCCTCCTCCTCGTCCACATTTACTCCGTGTCGTTGACATGTCACGGCTGAACTCGGTCTGAAGTAGGAACGAACATAATCACTCGTCAAGCATTACTGACTTTACCGTTTTTCCACCGTCTTGCAAAGAAACTAGGCTATGTCAAACAAATTAGCTAGCTATCGATAACACTGTTGTTGACCCCTGTATCATATCGATACTTTTGTTTTCATGAAAGACTAGGCTACGCTACGCTTCAAATACATGCGGGTTACAATGAAACAATTTTGAAAACTGGATATTATTACTTCCCATTTCAGCAAGTGTAGTGTAATGTTAACTCTCGCCGGTTGTTGTAATAAAAAAAATATCCGTTGGAAAATTGGATCCTGCTGTAATTCCAGTCCATCTCTTGTGATATCGAATTCGGTTGCATTTTTATCACATCTGGCACTCCATCAGACGCTTACGTCTGGGAAATCTTTAGAACGTTCATCGTTGGCCTACAGAAGGTTCGATGACAATCCTACATACCACTCCTTTAAACACTAACTTAATTTAAAAGACCATTTTTACTGAAAAAGTCATACTGATACTGTCAGTTATCATTTAAGTGGAGGTTTGTTACCTCTAAGCAACAATGCACAACAAAGAAACATAATTCATTTTCAACAATTCATTTTCATTCAATCTTTAGAAAATCATACACACTAAAAGTAATTATTATTGTTTAAAACATTATGACCTACCAAAGAACAAACAACACTTGGTCATTTACTATAATATTAAGACTCAACCTAACTGATCTAAGTCTAACTCATCTTACGTAACTCATCATTACTGTGTGTGAAAGAAAAAGTAGCAGTTTTTGTCTGGAGTGTGTTCAGTTCTAACTGTACGTTCACACCAAGAGCTACTAAAGCTGTAAAACCGCCAGAAGTCATTTCTTTCTATGGGCAAGAGCGAGAAAAGCTTTAAAATCTAAACGCTGTGCTGTAAATGGAATGACGACAGGCATATCCTAAGTGATAGAGCGATTTGAGCAAACACAGACATTTATTTTAGCAGCTGCTTTTTTGAGCAACAAAAGCTATTTTGTAGCTTCAGTAGTTCTTAGTGTGAACGTACGTACAGTGCCTGCCTGGACAGTGGACACTCAGAGGTGGCCGTCCCCTCTTGCTGCAAAATGTGTCTTCTGACTTGAAGTCCATCAAGTTTAGCTGCTCCTTTTGCTCCACACTACAGGGAATCCCTGCTGTACAGCAGCCAAGCTTCCACCATAGCCAAGTCCATCAAATGGAAGTACAGACCGAGATACCACTTCTTTGGTCGCACTTTGGTGCGATAAAGTGCCATTAAGGAGTCAAGGAGGTCTACTCCACCCATGCTTTTATTATAAATGGACACAATATTTGGCCTTGCGACCTCCACCCTTTTCTGGTTCTTCTTGTCCCATCTGCTTTTGTAGAGATCAAGTGCGCGTCCTTGATGAAGAGGGAGCAATAAGTGGTATTGCCTCTGCTTTGTAGTTCCGTAGCCTATTGTAGCTACTGTAATAGTGGCAATACTCTTTCTATATGCCACATGATAATGCACTCCTGCACTTTTATTTCTCTGCTGCTAACGTTTAAAATTATACATTCTACCTCCACCTCATGAACTTATATTATTATTATTACCTCCGCCAAGGAGGTTATGTTTTGCTCGGCGTGTGTGTGTGTGTGTCTGTGAGCAACATAACTCGAAAAGTACTGCACAGATTTGGATGAAATTTTCAGACAACGTGTGTATTGGGACAAGTAAGAACTGATTCGCTTTTGGTGGCGATCGGTGATCCAGAACACCATCTGTGACCACATTGTCTTGGCGGAGGTCTGCACTCTCTGAGAGCTTTTCTAGTTATAACTTATTATAGCTACTGTCATACAGTACAAGTCTACTTACGTATGCATGGTTTTGTGTTGTCTCTCCTGTGTTGGTTAGGTAAAATGCCCTACCTTAAGTAGTCATTGCACTCGCACCAGGCTAGACGTGTTGCCTTATGGTGAACGTCTTTCTCTGCAGCTAATTTTTAAAGGAATAGTTTGCCTCTATATAAAAATGGTTTATTCACCTTACCTGGAGTGTGGGTAAAAGCATTTTGGTCTCAGTGCTTGCATTTTCCTAGTATGGCATCCCCATTTTTTCCTATTTTGTAGCTTTAGCTTAACATAGGCGCTGGAATGTAATGTTGCCAGATAGCAACTCTTTGGCAACTACTTTCCAGCACTTATGCTAAGTTAAAGCAAAAAAAAAAAATGGGAAAAATTGGGGTTGCCAGACAAGGACAATGCATGCACTGAGACCAAAATGCTCTGAGCCACATGGGGGTGAATAACCAATTTTCATAAAGAGGTTAACTATTTCTTTAATGTATTCATTCTACCATCTTTTTCAAAAAGTGTGCTCAACTCCAAACCGTTTTTACAAGGTCTTCGGGTGCGAGCGAACTATTTGTACATTTCTTGTAGAAAAGCCGCACTCTTGTGTATAATTCTTGTTTTATTTTTTGAAGCTGAAGAATGTTATGGCTCTTGGCTTTGGAGCGCAACCACTTTTCACTTTCCCTTCCTATGGCCGTGGAGTGGGCTGCGGCATATGTGCTAAGCAAGTGGACTGAACAGTGGTGACTGGTGGCTTTTCAGATAAGGGGAGCTCAGATTGGGCTGTCATTTTTCCATCTAAACCATTTAATTCTACTTTTACTGTCATGGGATGTCAATTGTTGGCATTTTAATGGAGATGGGTCTAATTTAAAATGCAGTTGCATTTGAATGACACCTAACCAAACCCTCCAGGTCAATTTGCAATGAATTTTCAAAAGTATGCTATTTAAGCTATATTTTTGATCAGTGTTTTGCTTTTATCTGTTTACTTTATAGGCTCTCAGTCAAGTCCAAATTTTATTTGGAGCGCCTTTCAAGACACTCAAGGACACTGCACAGTAAAGCTAAAAAAAACATAAGAAAAACACGTTGGACAATCAGTTAAAAGTGACATGAGCATGTCAGGGAGGATTGTGCATATCACTCTGTTGGCCACTGCACGGCATATTATGTACCACCCCTATCCAATAGCCCCCTCCTCCTTATTGCCACAGAACAGCAGTTTGAATTTAGTTAATATTTATTTCACTCCACTGAAACTGGGTCAGACAACACCAGTCAAAATATGGAGCGCTTGGCATCATATCTACTGTTCTGTAAGTCTCAATCCATTTTATCCTTTCCCCTCATCTATATATTACTCTCAGAACTTATTGGTTGCCATTTTAACCCTATAAGACTATTCCATTGTTTTGTACCTTGTACTGTAGTTCAGTCATTTCCCAGATGTCTATTAGTCATTAAAGAAACAAGAAGTAAAAGAACTATTTGTCCGTTTATGCCAGCTTTTATCCCACAAGTGAAATGCTCTATGAATACGTAGTTCAAGCTATGTTAATAGAAATAAACAATAATAAATAATAATAATAATAATAATAATAATAATAATAATACATTTATTATTAATATATAAATAATTAATAAAGTCCTGAAGAAATAAGTTATACTTAACTATGTGAACCCTTTGAAACTGTTACATGTCATGTTGCGTATCTACATATTGTTTTTTTGTTGTTGTTATAGGGCTGGTTTCTCTTCATCTGGGACATACTGAAGGTTGTAGTATCTTGTTTTTGAAGAGAAATTCTAATACTGATGCTCCCTTTCTTCTGGCATTTATTTAATATCTGAGATTATTGTGTATTAGTTGACAGCAGAACTTCAGCATTATGTGTGAATATGTGTTCAGACTGACCTTATATTTTTCACATCTTTTAATGAGTATTTTACGCCACCAATTGCTTATGAATAGCAAGACCTAATGTGACAAAATGAGATTTCACCTAATCTTACAACGCTCCTTATGATCACTTGTTCTCCGTTTTTTCATATTGTCACTTTCAGTCACTCTGGTTATCCGACCCAACAGGCCGCGGCAGCTGATGCAGTACGAGTCTGTCTCTCTGAGCTGTGAGGTGAAGGACGCGCTCTCTGAGTGGAGACTCACATGGGCTCGAAGGACAAATGATGAGTCAGCCTGTCCTAAAGGTTGGAGGGCAGAAGCTGGACCCACATGTAGTATCACAAAAATTAGGCGTAGGGACAAGGGAGTATACTGGTGCGAGTCTCACACTGGACAACAGAGCAATAAACTCAACCTAACCATCTGTGAGTATGCCCTCAAATAGAAAAATGCTGATAATTTCTCTGATTTAAAGAGGCCCTATGCAAGTTCAGCAAGCTCATTCAGTAGGCTAAGAATCAAACAAAAGCTGTTACCGAACGCTTCCCATAATCCTCCAGTAAGAGTTGTGCAGTTGATGAAGGTCACCATTATCACTATTGAGGACGCCACTATCACTATTGACGGTTAAAGGCTGAGAAGAGTGAGTGGGGGCTTTAAGTCGTTAAAGGAGAGAGAATCTTTGCCTAGTGCATGGCCAAAAAGCCATCATAAACGTAAAGCATGGTTGTGCCTTTCATCATCAGGAACATCTTGAGAAGTACCCACTAAAACGAAAGGTAGAACTAAGTACAAGTCGTTTGTAGTTCAGTTGCAGTTGTGTAAGAGGGCGCCATTTCAACTGTTTCTGTTTTTCAACAATTTTAAGGCCCTGTCACATTGAATAGACCAAGGGGGGTCATGACTAGGCTACCTATGTCTGTCAGACAGGGGTAGAAATGTAGGACAATAGGGCCTGATTTTGGGAGGCAGGGTGTCCGCGGGTTTGTAAAAAGTTGTAAAAGGTAGTAAATGAAATCAGGTCAAATTAAGGCCAGTAAAAAGTAGTAAAAAGTAAGAAGCGTCATCTGACGAGGTAGTAAATTTTTGAGCCCCCATCCAAATGACGCTATGAATTTTTTAATTTGTTTAACTTACATCCATCCTAACTCCTTAAATTACTAAACTTCTGTGGACTTAGCCTACTGTATTATTTTGCGTTGCGAGTGGAACCTGAGTGATAAGCTGCAGATGATGTCACGCCTGCCTACCTCACGCGCGCTCAATCAATCTGGGTAGGCTACCTGCCAGATCTCTTCGCAAGTTCGCTATTAGTTAATTTCAAATTAAAAACTAAAAGTTCCCATTTAGATGTCTAAATTACTTCCACTCTGTCTTTTGAGGTATAGCCTTCATGTTTTCATATCCGCTCACTAGTCTTTGCCTCGTAATGCCATACATTTCGGCTACATTATCCGTCAAAGCCCCGTAAGGATCAAAACGATTTCAAATGAACCGTCATTTTTGCTAGCTAGCTTGACTTTGCAAATCACCAGTGCAATGAATGAGGCTAGATTTAAGAAAATATAGCCAAATAGCACGTCAGTAATGATTTCTTTAAAAGTGTTTCAAACATACAGTGATTTTGAGTATTTCAAAGAAATGTGGAAAGATCACTGAAGCTATTGTCAGCATGCGCCTGCCTGTGCGCTGAATTGCGCATAGGACTCATGAGAAATTGAATGGGGAAAGGCCAGGCGGCTCTCACCCAATCCGGTTCTCTTATGATGAGCCCCGTGTAACCTTATATGTCCACATGAGTGATAAATATAAAGGTAAATAATAAACATATTCATAACAATAATATATATGATCCTGAAAGTTAAAGTGTTAATGATGATGGGAGTATAGCCTAATACGGTGTCCTGACACAAGTAAGCTGTATCATAAGCAAGAATTTACAATAATTTAGGGGTACTGTGAATGCAAAAAATGTTGATGGGGTGCCTTGAGCTCAAAAAGTTTGAGAACCACTGGACTAAAGCAAAAATAGATATTTCAGATTTTAGTTGCATTTTTGTCATTAAGTGTCCCCGAATATGTACAGTAGGTTGCATAAGGAAAGAGAGAGGGGTGTGGGGGGGTCCTATTCAGGCTCCTGTAATTTAGGGTATCTACTTCTACTGTATGTACTGTAACCAGAAAGAATCATCGTGGGTTTTCAAACTTTGGCGGCATAGCCTAATATTGACAAACTAGAAAAGCACTTAGAGTGTGCAGACCTCTGCCAAGGCAATGTGGACAAAGACACAACCGCCCCCAAAGAAAAAAAAAAAGTGCGCTGCTAGATTTTGTGGAGGTAGTAAAAATATTGTAAAAGGTAGGGAAAAAGGTAGTAAATGGTAGTAAATTCAGTACCAGGATTCCTGTATATACCCTGGGAGGATAAAAAAAACTCCCTAATGTTGTGGGAACATAGAGCTCTGGGAACATTGTCACGCTCCCCCATTTTCTGTCTCCTTTAAAAGTCTCTAAATGTACACGTACAGTGCACATAACCTAGAACACTAGATATACCCTAATGGTAGCAAATTTGTTTGCACAGCGAGTATGCCTAGCCATGAGCCATAGGTTGTATTCAGATATCGGAGATGTTTAGCCAATCACAACGCTCTAGGTTGTATTCAGACATGGCATTGTTCAGCCATTCAATGCTTTATATGGATGGGGAATCTGAAGGTGGCCTTAGCGTTGTTTGAATCGTCTTGTTTGTTGCTCTGATTGGTTGTACTGTAGGGGTCGTAACCATGGGTCTATCAACTGTGGTCAGACTATAGATTTTATGTTGTAGCCTGATTTGTCAGGTTACAGTGCACATGTACAGTAACATACAATAACAATGTGATATCAACACTAATATGCTTATCTGTTGGCATGTAAACAGAACAGTTCACATATTTATTGCACGTTTATAAACAAATGTTTCCAGTCATCGGCTCACACATCGGCTATTTCATGCACAACTGGTCATTTTGAATTTGCACTGTGGCCATAAGCCACTGCATATGTAGCTTGTGGAGAAAAATTATATGAACAAATCAACACAACCACTTGGGCCAGGCATTACAATACTTGCAACCAATGCTTTACTGTCTTAACTCCAGACATTGAATTTTCATTCACATTTAACTGAAAAATTCAATTCATGTGACTGATGTATTAGGCAATAATAACCCTTTTCCAAACTTTTCTTTCATAAAATTCTAACAGTGGAAACATATGCTGGACTCTATGTTTCACCACACCGCTGGCCATCTGAGGGAGATTCAGTGACTCTGACATGTAAGGTTCCCTTACATGTTCCCTTGACCTGGACATACTCCTGGCACAGACTATTTCCCTACAGAAGTGATGGCAAGAACTCACCTGACACTTTGCACAACATGAAGCCTTACTCTCTGGAGCTCCTCTCAGACAGCACCAGAGGAGCTGGAGGCTCCTACACTCTCAGCCCTGTTGATCTAAAACACACTGGGCTTTATGTGTGCCGAGCAAAGGCACCCACCTATCAGACAGGCTACAGTAATGTTGAGGGCCTCTGGGTCACAGGTGAGTCAATGTTGGAACGGATACAAATGTGCAAATTATATAGAGAGGTGCTGAGAGTTGGCGCTCATTGGTGTTTTTGCCCCCAACGGCACCTTCCAGGCAGCACAGCCTAAAAGGCACTACCTTTACCCTATTCCTAACCCTAACCCGTTCAACGTTCATCCTAACCTTAAACTGAGGAGAGTAGTGCCTTGAAGGCAGCTCTGCCTGGAAGGCACTGTTGGGGGCAAAAAAAAATCCCCCATGTCATGTTAACCAGTTTCTTGTGTATTTCAGGTCAATCTCCTCCAGCCTCTCTGGTCGTCAGACCCAACAGAACCCTGTTCAGATCTGAGTCTGTCTCCCTTAGCTGTGAGGTGAAGGACAACTCTACTGGATGGAGGCTGAGAAGGGACACATCAGGAGGAGAGAAGTCCGAATGTCCTGACTCTTCGAAACCAGAAGCGGGACCCACCTGCATCATCAGAAATTTGAAGTACGATCATTTAGGTGTATACTGGTGTGAGTCTCCCACTGGACAACACAGCAATGCTGTCAACATAACATCGTACGGTGAGTGCCTACCTGAATGACTATTCTGTATCAGAAGTCTCCAGTTTCTATATACATACAGCCATAATATTTCATCACTTTTTTTTCATCCTGTTAATGGGAATCCTTCAACCTGTCGTCACCAGGGGATATATCTACATATCTCAGAGTTTTTCCACATAGCTGGCCAATTGAAGGAGATACAGTAACTCTGAAATGTGAGGTTTCAGACAGAGGCTTATTAAACTGGACGTTCCTCTGGTACAGAGCAGTTCCATTCAGAAGAACAGGATCATTTGATAGTCAGTCATCTGTCATCAATCACAAAAGTCAAACTTACTCTGTGGAGCTCCTCTCAGACAGCATTAGAGGAGCTGGAGGCTCCTACACTATAAGCCCTGCTGCTCTTAATCATACTGGGCTTTATGTGTGCAGAGCAAAGCATAACGAATCAATATATAAGACAGACTACAGTTCTGCTAAAGCTCTCTGGGTGACAGGTGAGTAAGCATTGGTCTCATTCGTCTCAGACTCTCACCTTTTCCCTTCTGAGTCTTCACGTAGTTCACGTTTGCCGTCTGTGTCTCTCAGGCCAGTCTCCTCCAGCCTCTCTTGTCCTCAGACCCAACCGAACACAGCTGTTTGAATCTGAGTCTGTCTCTCTGAGCTGTGAGGCAAGGGACAACTCTACTAGATGGAGATTGAGATGGGACTCGAGGAGAGAAGGGGAGTCAGGCTGTCCTTATTCTTGGATATCAGAAGCTGGAGCCTGCACAACCTATCTTAATATTTGGGACAGAGGAGTATACTGGTGCGAGTCTGAATCAGGACAATACAGCAATGCTGTCAATATATCAATTAAGGGTATGTATTAAAGAAAAATTACAAAATAAAATTAAAGGATATGTAGTTGTTCAGAGCGTGATTTTCTACTGTCTACTAACAGGGAGACCCATACCCAAAGTCAGGATTTCTCCACATCCTTGGCCAACTGAGGGAGACAATGTGACTCTGAGCTGTGAGGTTAAAGATACCTCCTTGAACTGGACATTTAGCTGGTACAGAGGTGTTACCTACAGAGGCGAACCTCTTGTTGCGTACAGAGCCAAACTTTATACTCTGGAGCTCCTCTCAGACAGCAGCAGAGGAGCTGGAGGCTCCTACACTCTCAGCCCTGCTGCTGTTAGTCACACTGCACTATATGTGTGCAAAGCAGAGGGAGGAGATCCGACCTATGAGACTGAATTCAGTGAAAATGAGTTTCTTCGAGTCACAGGTGAGTTCATGCATGTTGCAATAGGTCATGACCTGGATAGATTAAAAGGTAACCTGACAGATTTTTCCCTGCCTTTTTTTTTTTTTTTTTTAATGATGGGTTTATAGGAGTTTGTTATGATGCATGTGAAATTTGAGTTGCAGTGGCCTGCTCAATGTAAATAATAGAAACAAAACACCACTGAAACAAACAAAATCACAATGTCCCATAATTTAACACAACATCAAAGATTTGCTCTGAAACCAACAAACATAATGCTCCAGTGTCCCAGCTGCATTTCAGGTGTGTCTCCTACCGCCTCTCTCATCACCAGACCCAATAAAACCCAGCTGCTTGAATCTGAGTCTGTCTATCTGAGCTGCAGTGTGAAGGGCAGCACCACAGGATGGAGCCTGAGATGGAGTACATTGAAACATGAGGATACAGTCTGCCCCTGGGGTTGGTGGGCAGAACCTGGACCCGCATGCCACACCAGGCACATAGAGGATAAGGATGCAGGAATGTACTGGTGTGAGTCTGAATCTGGAGAGTACAGCAATGGAGTCAGGATAGCAAGGGATCGTAAGTATGATAGAGAACATGATCAGATAACAAAATGTATTCATCATTATTATTATTTTATTTTTATTTAAACGTTTGCATTTGTTGTCATTAAGCATGCCTCATATCGCAAGGAAAAATTGTAAGATGTGAAACTGAAGATAAACCTATACTTTCACCTTTCATCACTGATATACAGAGTAAGTATGACAAATATCTCATTCACATCACATTTCTTTAAGTGCCATATTTGAAAACTTCTATCTATTCATCAACAGTGAGACTTCTTCGGGGGGTGCGACACTAATCTTTGATGTTTGCAACTACCAACCAACGTTGTATTTCCTCTGCATCATTCAGAATGCTGAATAAATCCTCTTTGCATCTAACTGTCAATTGTGACGTGTTTTCTTTGGAACAGATCTTGAAGCCATGTCAAAATAAGAGTTTTCCAATCAGAATATCGATGGTCTTCTGTCATGTGTGTCCCCAAAAATCAAACACTGCAACTTCAGTTCCGAGTGTACACCTGCTCTAGTCAAAATGGCGTCAGTTGAAAAATGAATCACTGCCGAGGCGGGGTATCCTATCCGGGGACCGCCTTCCATTCCGACATCGCTCCATTCAGACATCCCTCCACTCCGACATCCTTCCATTACGACATCAACCATTTCAACATTTTTCATACCGCCATTCAGACATACCGCCATTCCGACAGCATTGAACAGTCCCCCCAGGATTTCGCGGGCCTTTTTTGTGATTGTTGCGATCAAAAATGCTTCATTTCGCGGCAGGTTTTCTGAAAAGTTGCGGCAGAAGTTGCGCTGATTTTAGGCATTTTATTGCGAGAAAATTGCGGGGGCCAGGAAAAATTGTGGAAAGTTGCGTTTTTTTTTTTTTTTTTTTTAAGCAGCACGTTTTGATGTGTTTGATGATGGTAGGTGGTTATAGCTATGCAGTGAACAATGCCATATTGCAACTATAGGTTTTCTTTTATCTTGAGGTTGTTTACCATCTAGAACTGCAGAATGCACATCATGGATGGCTGATGGCAATTATGGTTTTAGTTATCAACCCTTTATATGACTACATGCCATCCAAGTTCATCTGTGAACCAGAACAAAATATTATATTAAAAATATATATCTGATATAGTGATGAAAGTGCTGCTTTAAAGCAAAGGAGGAGGGAGTGGTTGTTGCATGTCATCATCTTCCGCTTCATCATATTCATCACCATGACCTTAATCATATTGGGCTTGATTGATTGCACGAGTAGACTGTGACTAAGCATTAGTAAAACTGTGGTATACCTAATGTGAAGCCATTGCCAGGGAGCTAGCACTCTTTATATATTTAGAAGCTGCAAGTGAAGTAGTTCCACAGCAAGAAGCAAGGCATGAGCTGTACTGTTTGTCATACAATAAATAAATGTGTGGCAATTACTTGGCTGAAAAAAAATCAGCTTAATTTTAATGCAAAAATATAAAAGCCATCTAATAAGCTTTGTACTTCATACAAGCCAGAACAGGATTTGATATCTTAAAACATGGAAAAGATGCAGGCTAGCTTACACAAACCGAAAAAAAATCACTGCTCTGAATTCTGATCGACCTAAGAATGGGAACCAACTTAATGTGCGTTTAGTGTCCTATGAAAAAAGGGGGCTGGGTGAAAATCAATTTTGTCGAATTCTTCGTGGAGATAGTTCTACAGTAGCCTACATTAGCAATAACTTTCAACTCCGCTTGAATTCGTCATTTAGATAACTTGTGATTTTGGAATCCACGCGCGCGCACACACACATGGAGGGAGAGAGAGAGAGAGAGACGCGCACAACGGAAGAGAGCTCATTCAGTCCAATGCGTAATTTAAGGTAACACTTGCCTCATAACATAAACGTAACGTAGATGGCAATAGCCTAAATCAGGGGTCGGGAACCTTTTTGGCTGAGAGAGCCATGAAGACCACATATTTTGAAAATGTAATTCCATGAGAGCCATAGAGGCATGTCAGAGGCATGTCTTTTATTCATTTGATTATCTTGTCTTTATTCGAAAAGTCATAAAAATTAATTTGCAACATCAAGCATGAGTGTTTTGCCACACTTCCCATCTGTGAATGGTTTTCCGTTTCTCACAATTGCTAAAGCACCAGCAAAGCAAGCCGAATTCCAGTCACCTTGGACTGAAATAGATAGATGAATAGGCCTACATGAGAATGTTTTATATTTTTAACGTTATCATTCTTTTTAGGAAAGATTTGTCTGTGAGCCAGATGCTACCATCAAAGGAGCCACATCTGGCTCCCGAGCCATAGGTTCCCTACCCCTGGCCTAAATGATCAAGAATATTGTGATTAGCGGGCGGCTGTTTTGAACAGTAATATTAGCACCGCAAAACAAGGAGCAGGAAAAGCTCTGCACCCCTTGATCTTTCACTCGCGAGTGATTGGTATTTCGAGAAACCTTCCAGGAAGTTGCGGGAAAGGTGTGGTGATTCGTCAAAATTGCATGGCCGCGATGAAGTGGCGGGGATTGGTTGAAGTTGCAAATCGCAACATCGCGAAATCCTGGAGGGTCTGAAAGTGTTTTGCTTCATAACACTGTACAGTGACCTAAAAATGTTATTTCCATGTGTTACAGTTGCAGCTGACATGATGTCACCAGTGTCAGATTAGGGTATTTCAAGGAGTTCATTGACAGGTCTGAGGCCCGAATCACACACAAACTGCGCGTTCGCGGTGCGGGAGCGGGGCGGTCCGTGAGCGGTGCCTGTGGACTTGGGCATTCACACAAGAAATTGTTTCTGCGGTGTTCTGCGCGAAGCGGCTGCCCGAGTTCTGCATTCAAAATCTATAGACACCGCGCAAGTCCCGCTTACCGCGCTGAAAACGCTTGGAAAAATAGAACTTGTTTCTATTTCAAAAAAGCAGCGCGGGAGCTGCGCGGTTCACCGCTCAGAAACCGGACAGGAGCCGCGCAGAACACGCGTGCAGTCTGAATGACCTAACCTGTTAACATGTATTCTAAATGAAATCACCCCAAAACCGCGCCCGCACCGCTTACGCGCCGCTCACGCACAGGTTTGTGTGTGAATCGGCCGTGACATCCACTGATGATTTAGACAGACATGTTCCCCTTTTTTGACTCTGATTAATGAAGAAGATTAGAAACAGATTTATTGCTGCATGAGCTTGAAGCACAGCACTCCAAGTTCCCACTCCAAGCGTTCCCCCCACCTCTGCCAATGACTGGGCTACAAGAAGTGAGTTGGCAGCAGAGAGGTGGAAAGAGGCCCGGCCTACTCTGCTTCAGAATGCTCTGGCATCAGAGGCCATTGAGGATTTGGTCTGTGACAGTTGCCATATGAAAAAAGCAGTGGTTGAGTGCAAGGAGTACCTGCCTTCCTCATCACTGTGTGAGGAATGTGACTGTAAAGTCCACAGTCGCATGTCCTTGCACAACCACCGGTCAATCACATTGGTCAATGATCAGTTGCTTTACCTCCTGGAGTAGTGGTCCAGATGATAAATGGTGCCTACGTCCATGTCTCCAAAGGTAAGCACTGTAGTCTCATCTTACCGTTTGTTTCAGTCAATCATATCCAATTTTTTTCCACAGTCTCTTACATGGATCACATTTATCTCATCCTTCCAGTCCGTCTTCTCCCTATGAAAATCAAAAAGATTTGTTGCTGTTCGGCATCAGCTTTAAGTGTGAGTCCAGGAAGATCAGTTGTGTTTTTTAACATGAATGGTGTTTATGTAGTATTGCTGTGATCCAGTGCAAGCATTTCCATATTGCCTCCACTTTAGACATTTCTTGTCATGATCCATTATACTTTTTCATTAGGACGATGTGATCTTGCACTGCCAAGTGTCAAATGCAACTCTTGCTCTGCCCACTGGTCTCCTGGAGTGGCAGATGTACAGCGGAGTGGCTACTGGCCTGCCACTCCAACCATGACGACTGGCACCTTCTTTGAAGAGGCACTTTTCCTGGCTTTCCAGGATATGAAGTCTGTGGCGCTGGGGATGTCAATAGCGTTTTGTCCACTATGGGAGAGTGAGTAACTGAATTATATTTTTTAAATCTATAAAAGTGAGAGCTTCACCTCACTATGTTTATTGAGTGCAGTGTGTGTCTCATTAGTTCACTGAATCTAGAATAGATAATTAATGGAAACAATATTGAAATTATCAAGATTTGTACTAAATTCCTGCCGTCTCAATTTCTTATCCCAATTTCTTGCTTAATACAGAATGGAAAACTGCAATAGACTGGAAAACTATATTTTACCGAGTGGGCCATATCCAGGTATGAAATTGAGGTGATGTGCAAGGAGCAGCACTTTTCCTGTCCATCATGCTGTCCTAACATGTTGGCCGTGTCTGTGGATGGGAATAGGAAGCATTATCGCTTCAGCAAGTGTGGGAGGTATAACTTTCCTTCATTTATTTGTTTTCTTCACTTAAAGGAATTAGATTTAACCATGTTATGAGGTCATATTAAAGTGAATGTACTTTCAATGTGTAGTTCCGATAATATTACCTACTTTGATGGTGTGTTTGTCTGCAATGACAAAGAGGTGGCCTTGAAAGTAGAGACAATACATGCAAAGACCAGTCATGTAAGTATCTGGATACTCATTAACTGAATTTAACATTAATACTCTAACGTCTATAATTTTTTACATACATTCATGTGCAGGCCATAGGTAAAGGCCACTGTGGAAGATCGGAGTTGGCCGCAGCAAAAGAGGCAGCCAGTAAAAACAGCCACAGCCTTGATGAGGAAGGCCTTGAGGTTGCTGTTTGCTGACATAGCATACTTCTGAGGTGACTAAAAACTTCTCTTCTGTAATGACTGGTTTTCCTAACTAACGAAGCGTCTGCGCCTGAATTACTACATAATTTGGTTTTGCCTTCATCGGTACAGGTAGAGAAAATTGCAGCGGGTTTGCAGTAGGTTTGCAGTTCATTAGACACAGATAGTGTTGTTTGCCAGAACGGGTTGCCCCTAGTTCAACAGTCAGTCACTAGTAGCAAATCAATGGTTTGTAAGGGTGCCAAGAGTTTTTTGTTGGGATATGGCATGTATTAAAGGGAAATATTTTCTGATTTCCCACAGGGCCCTTAACAGTTGCAGGATTTTTCAATGACCTTCCCTGTTAAAAAGCAGAATTTCCATGGCCTCCTGTTAAAGAAATGATTGGGCGCCGAGTAGAAAAGAGCTTTTAAAATGGATGAACTATTCCTAACGTCCAGCCTTGAGTGTACTTCTTACACTTAACAGGCATAAATCAGCCGATTAGAGTGAACATTTATTCCAGTTAAATTGAAAAATATTGAGAATCAAGATAAGTAATGTGTGGTGATACACATTATAACAAAATTCCCTGTTAATCCCTGACTTTGCAAGCAAAATGATCAAATTCCCTGACTTTCCTAGCCTGACACGCCAGACTGTAACATGAATGTATAATCGTAAGACGAGTGATAGACCTCCGCGTAAAATTACTAAAACTAATCAGCGCGACTAGCAACTAACAAGCAATTCAAACAACGAGGTCTGAGCTATGGCTCGTCACTAGACGGACACGCTGAGCAAATTCAATTTGTTACCGCTAGCGTGCGTCTAGAGTTCTGGGCTATGACTTTCCCTGTCTGGAAAAGCCTTTATTGAAATTGCCTGATATTCAAGAAATTCCCTGACCCGTGTAAACCCTGCAATTGAGCAACTAGAAGCCTGTATTAGACAAGAATGGGACAACATTCTCTCCACAACTCTCCATTACCCTGTACATGGAGGCTACACATGCCATGTCCTGTGCAAGCCTTAGCAATGTTTAAAATTGCTATTTGGCAAATATCATCAGCCCAATGTTGGAGAAAGAGAATAATGCCCTGTCCCATTACTACCACTTCCCCTCGATTTTAACCCTAACACTCGGTTTCGCGCGTTCACGAGTAAGTGTAGTGTGTCCCAATACTTTCCAGACCGAGGGCTAGTGGCTTTCAGCCCTTCAAATAGCCCCTTCAAACAGAGGGAGGTCTGATGCAGCCTTCGAACGAAGTGAAGTTGAAGTGAAGATGAAATTACTCCACAATTCTTTGCAAGCTCAATCAACTAAACAAAATTGCGCGTCTGTACCCGATCTGTGATAATGTATGGATGACGGCTTTTGAACAGTTCACCCCGGTTTAGAGCCTTATATCCCTTCAGTCTTAACGGTAGACGCGTAAAACAGGTGAAGGCGTTTTTACGCAAAGTGCTGTCCTGTTTCGTAGGGGGAAAACTGCACTTCTCACTACACAATCGAGGGGTGTCTCACTTTGGAGGGAACTCGGAAACAAGTGCTAGTGTTAGGAAGGAGATGCGCATCACAGCGAGCACCACAAGAAATGTTCCAACTCGCACAACCACAGCACCTGACAAGTTTTTATTGGAACACCTTCACCCATCTTTCCGTGGCAATGCCGCAACCCGTCAAGGAGCGGAGGGAGAGGAACGTGCAAGGGAGTATTTGGAAACTCTGGGCAACAGGACTTAAGCCAGAGGGTTAGTGGTGTGTGAAAGGGAACCGTGGCTTGCCGCATCTCCCGATGGAGCACCAAGACAATTTGTTAGAGATTAAGTCACCGGTAATGGGAAACAGGTCACTGGCTGACCTTTGGCACACAAAAACTGCGAAATTTCAACTGTTGCTAACGGCGATGCAGTAAGTTACCATGTTGCCTGCAATACATGCAGGTCCAATTTGGGATGCACTGCACAGGGCTTCAGCACTCAAAGTTGGTAATCTGGAATAATACGGACCACCTTGAAGTCGAAGTTCCCTACGACAAAACCTTTGTCCAGGGGCATGTGACAAGGCTGCGCAGCTTCAACTTTCCCCACATACTCCCAATAATTATTGATGGACTGGTTGAGGGAAGGTTACAGTTTTGGAGTAAATATCTGAGCATTTTAAAAGTAAAATAAACTGCTGTATCTAGGTCATACCCACAAGAGCCAGCAGATGTCTGTTGTTTACATAATGCACAATCTCCATCTCTTCATGCTGTGCAATAATTGAGTGTGCCTGTACTGTAAAATAGTTTAATAAGTTTGATGGAAATTCATGTCATTATTGCACTGAATAGTCATAGGAGTGCCCAATTTCTTTTAGTACAGTTAATCATTCCTATTTGGTTCATAAGATTCATTTATAACACTGGATGAATTGTTTGTGTTTGAGGAAAAACTAATGGCTTCAACAAGAAAGATTGCATTTTAATCTTAGCATGTATTTAAAAAATAAAACACAAAAGCAGTATTCAATTACATCACTATAAAAGTATTTATGTACTGCACAATAAAATAATAATAATAAACAATGCACACAGTATTTGTTGTGTTTATCTGTATTTCATGAACAACAGGGCAGGGACACAAAGCAAGATTTTAAAGGAATAGGCCACCCCAAAACGAAATTTAGTCTCTTACCATATTCCCGTGTTGGATAAGTGACCCAAAAGTGTTTTTCATTCACCCCCGTGGTTTTCCGTATCCAGAAGCGCAGCGTTAACTTAGCTTAGCATAGAGCGCCGTAATTTGGAGTTTCCATTTAGCCAGTCTTTCTCAAAATAGTCACAAATGAACTCAAGATTTTTCCTAATTTTGTTGTTTCACCTGTACATTCAAACTGAGTACAAATGCCAATGCCATTATCACGAAGGATTGCTTAGGGGTGACAAAGTCTTGGGACTATATTCAGGCAAAGCACCGCTGATAGGCTTAAAGTTACCGTAGTACTTTCTTTCTGGGGTTTTCAGGTGCTGTGATGACTTTACGCTCCAGACTCGTACAGAGGTAAAATTAATTTGTACGTTCAGTCCGCCAGCGATAAATTGCAAAGAGTCGCCGAAGACTCCCAAGAAACATCGCTTGAGCATAGCAACCAAAACGGCAAATTTGCCCATGACGTTAGTATCCAAACGGTAATCCTGCTTCTCTATTGCCATAGCACCAGTAAATCGACATTCTGATTGGTAATCGCCCAACCGCATCATAGCTCATTACATAAAGTTTACCGAAGTTTAACTTGATTTTATCGCCCAAGTCGCCTGCCGCTTTTGT
>JAODXP020000031.1:21579579-21609579 GCA_027497455.2 Sardinella longiceps
AAGTTGTTGGATTTACATGATTTAGAGTCGTACATAAATCCCACGCAAAACTCATATGTAAACCTGATAGTATTTTTATACGTTTCATGAATTACTTATTTTCAGGCAGCATCTACACATACCATTCTGGCTAATACTATGTGATAAAATCATGTTGAACCAATACTTAGCTTTGATGGAGTGCAGTGGCATTGTAATTGTGTTGTGTGGTTTACATTACATGATAAAATCATGTTGAACCAACACTTAACTTTGATGGAGGGCAGTGGCATTGTAATTGTGTTGTGTGGTTTACATTACATGATAAAATCATGTTGAACCAACTATTTATTCTGATGGAATACAGTGGCATTTTTATAGTATTGTGTTATTTGAAGAAATCATGTTACAACTACACCTTTCCTTTCCTGTAGTTACAACTACACCTTTCCTACTTTTAAATACAAAGTTCAATGGTATTCAACAACAAGACTACATTTCATATTATATACACATTTTATTGAAACCCATTCATGACAGTAGACAGACCTTTGGTACAAGTCAGACACATCAGAATCACAATTCGTGATTCTTTTTCATTAACATTTACGAAATGAACTAATATTTACTAGTATGACTGTAGTGCAGTAAGTTTTGCAGCTAAAATGTATATTTCTGCAAATTCAAAATGGCGGACAATGGAGAAGATCCCCTTTTCATGTATGAAAAGTGCAATTTTCCCAGTCATATCAATACTTAGAACATAAGTATTCATGAAAAAGGTAACAGTTGTGAATGGGTAGCATGAATTCTGGAAACAAACTACTAAAAATATTACAGTGCCCCTTTAAGCATTACATCAAACACATACAACATCACATATTCACCATTTGCCCTTTGAAATTCATCTCTAGACTGCAATACACACTTTGAGTCACAACACACTTCAAAACCCAATTTTTCAGTGACAATTCTAAGTGAGATACAGTTAACATTTAGCGCCATTACCATTTTCTAGGGTAGCTGAAAGGTAGAGTAATTCTAGACGTTCATTTTCAAGATGTATGCTGCCCATCCAGAAATGATCTTTTCATAAATATTTACACAGTAATGAACTAACTGATATTTACTGATCAAAGTACAGTATGTTTTGCAGCCATCAATGTCCATTACTGCAAATGCAAAATGGAGAACAGCCACCTTTTCATATGAAAGGTGATATTCCCAGCCATAAGGAATACTTGGAAATTGATTGTGATGTTGGTAAAATATCTTTGAAAAAGATACTATTTATGTGTGGGCAGCATCAATTCTGAAAATGCACAACTTAAAAAAAGATTAAAAAAAAAAGTGCTCTACCTTTAGATAGAAAGGCCATAACATCACTAAAGCCAGAACCACAATGTATTTTAGAAGGTGTTGAAGTTCTTGGTGATCTTGACAAAGGTCCATGTACTCGAGGTCCATGTGCTTGAGCTGTAACTCATTTCAAAGGGCAAATAGAAAAGTCTGCGTTTTTACATGCATAGGAGTGGGTGAGAAATTGACTGCAAATATTACACAAGGCAAGTGGAGAGGAACAGCCACAGCACAGCAATTATTGCTCACCGAACAGCAAATGTTCAGTTTAAATGTGATTAGTTAATATCTGGTGCTGTTTAAAATCAGCAACTGATATTAAAGGAGAGTACCGGAGTGAATTCAAACATAGCCCTGTTGAAAGAGCTTGCTAAATGCGCTAGTTAGCGAGTGGAACAAAATAATTTGGTACAGCACAGACCGAACGTGAACGCAGAAGCGAACAGGCACTTTACACTGAATCAATGGGACCTGACTGTTGGAAACCGAAAGTAAGATCTGAGGTTACATGACTCAATGTAACGTGTTTCGCGTTCGTGTGGGTCTGTGCTGTTCGAAAACTTTTCATTTCATGCAAAATATATTGCTGTTAGAAGGCTCGTGCAGCAGGGCTATGCTTAAACTTACTCCGGTATATTGCTTTAACTGATTTTCAAAAGGGCAAATAGTACATACTAGGGAAAATAGTATAGTCTGTAATATGCAGTCAATTTTTCACCCACCCCAAAGTGGAAAGGAACAGCACAGCAGGCCAAACTGAACGGCACGAGTCAAACTGTGGCAGAGCCAGGGTCACATAAATAAAAGATAAAAAAAAACAGAAAGGGCCACAAAAAGCATTACTACAGCCTGACCTACACTGTCAAGATCACCAAGAACTTGCACCTTCTAGCACAATGTGAATGTCCGTGCTGTCCATGTTCTTCAAGAGCTGTATCCCCATGTTCGTTTGCTGAGCTGCCGTCTGGGCCTCACTAAAATCCTAGATTAAAAAGGGAAAAGGACAAGTTACTTCAATGTACAAAAAGTAAGGGGGGAACAGAGGCACAACGTGCCAACACCCCCACATTTGGGCTTGGATGCCCAAGTTTCCCAACCCCTTCCCCATATTCCTCTCCTGCTCATTTCCCGTCACCTCTCACACTGCCCTGTCTTAATAAAGGTCCAAAAAATATATTTTAATAAAGTAACAAAGGTTATACGCGTTACTGTAGTGAGTAACTTATGGCATTACTGAAATTTGAATGGTTAAGAGTCACTTTCTTACCACTATGTTCCTGCCAACCATAAGAATTATAGAAATGAGTCACGTATCATTTGTTAACCATATACTGTTACAGTTACATTTTAAGACGTAACAATATAAACAAGTGTCTGTTTAGTTAGATGATATGAAGACTCACTTGGTGTCGACAGGTCTTTGTGCCAAGGTGCCGTGCTTACATCTTGAAGGCAAGAAAAAGATAGGCCTACAGAATATACAAAAAGGCAAAACTATTAAAAGGCAAGTATTAGTGGCAAGATGCTTACTGGTTGTGTAGTGGAAAGATGCAACTAGAAGGGTAAACCTTATAAAACTTACATGGAGAAGTCATATTCACTAGGTGAGACCAGGCTTGATTTCCAGAGTCTAAAGCAAATGAAACAGCAAGTTAAGTAATTATAATGGGAAGATTTATTATTAATTCACAAGCACGAAAAAACTAGGATATCTTGAATCAATTCTCAAGTAAATACCCAGTACTCATAAACATTGTGCATCACACTGTAATATAGCTAGTAGCCTACATAAGCAAAGAGTGAACAAAGCGCAGTCTGAGAGAGACTGTTTTAAGATACAAAAATAGTACCACAGCACAGTGACTACCGGTGCCACTCTAGTTGTTTAAAGTTACCAGTAAATGATATGAAGACTTACTGGGTGTCGACAGGTCTTTGTGCCAAAGTACTGTGCTTGCATCTTGAGGGTCAGAAAGAGATACAGAATATTCAAAGAAACAATTTATTTGTATTTTTTTTTTTTTTTAAGGTGAGTATTTACAGCAATAGACACTTATTGGTTGTGTTGTGTAATGATTGGTGCAACTAGAAATGTAGGCCTTATAACACTTACATGGAGTAGTCATGTCCCTGCCCCAAGAGCTGTCAAAAGGATTCACTGGGTGAGACCAGTGTTGATTTCCAGAGTCTGAAGCAAATGAAACAACAGTTACAGTAAGTAATTATAATGGGAAGATTTAGGCTATCATTCATTCACAAGCACGAAGAAACTAGGATATCTTGAATCAATCCTCATCCAGTACTCATAAACATTGTGCATCACACTGTAATATAGCTAGTAGCCTATAAGCAAAGAGTAAGCAAAGCAGTCTAAGAGAGATTGTTTTAAGATACAAAAATAGTACCACAGCACAGTGACTACCGGTGCCACTCTAGTTGTTTAAAGTTACCGGTAAATGATATGAAGACTTACTGGGTATCGACAGGTCTTTGCGCCAAAGTATTGTGCTTGCATCTTGAAGGTCAGAAAGAGATACAGAATATTCAAAGAAGCAAAATTATTTTAAAAATGGCAATAGACACTTACTGGTTGTGTTGTGTAATGATTGGTGCAACTAGAAATGTAGGCCTAGGCCTTATAACACTTACAGTAGACATATGACTGTAGTCATATCCCTGCCACAAGATCTGTCAAAAGGATTCACTCGGTGAGACCAGGGTTGATTTCCAGAGTCTGAACAATTGAAACAGCCAGTTTATATTATAATTATAATTCTAACAACAATCCTCAAGTAAATGCTCAAATGATCCTTTTTGATCAACATGAAATTAATTTGTCCTTTACAACAATGTTAATGTCACTACCAACCTCTGCTTCACTGAAGACAGAACAATTTGGTCAAAGTGTCCATACAAGTGATAATATTGAGCAAAGGATGAGGCCCGGCAAGTGATCACTAAAAAGAAAGAAATTCAGAAAGTAACATTAACATCACCAACTGCAAAAAAGCAAACTTCTGGAACCTAAATTAACTTCAATAGTTTAATTTTCCAAAACAAAGCAACATTTAAGATGCTTACTTAGCCTACTGCATATGACAGCTATTATTGAGTTTTAATTTGACAAAGCATCTAGACCTAAACCATGAGGAAAATCATATCTTTGGCTAGGATGTAATAAATCACAGCCTAGCTCGTTTTCTCTCTCTCTCTCTCTCTCTCTCTCTCTCTTTCTCTCTCTCTCTCTCTCAAAAAAAAAAAAAGCATTTGCACCTTATTAAATAGGTGCTGCACCAAATGTAGTCTGCTACACAAACAGTTGAACACATGGTTTGCTGCCTGTCATTCACGTCATGGGCTCCATGCAGTTAACGTTAACATGACCATGAGGCTGGAACATAGCTTTTACTAGCTTAGCAAATTCAGCTTTAGCTTGCTGCCAGCCCCAGCTTAGCTGTTGAGAGTGAGTGACTTAGCTATCGATAGCCACCTAAACAAACTTGTTCACGTCACAGAAAATAGCTTTAATATTCATGATTCACCGTAAATGATTTTAGGGCTCTGCTTTTTTTTTTATTTAAAGTAGTAGTCCTAACGTTAATTCCAATTCTCCATTGACTAAGTCAGTGTTTAACGTTAGCTAATGTTAACGTTAGCTTAACAAATGCCAAGTGCCACAATAGGTTTGAGTTGATTTTAAACCAAGCAATCAAACACTAGTCTATATATACTGAAATGAACATTAATTTAACTCCAGCTTGAACTTACCTTCAACTTTGTGGGAAAAGATGGTTGTTTCAATGACTGTATCGATATATAGAAATTCCGTTGGAAAGAGACAGAGGTAAGCGCGCGACGACACTTGCCTCAACAGATAACTGAAGAAAAAATCAAACCGGTGCCGGCCAATCACAGTGGCCTTTGTGGTTGAGTTATGATGACGCAATGCTTTTAGCCAATCGGAGTGGCGTTGACTGACATGGCCGTTGAAACAGAAACTTAATTTTTCTGAAGCTTTATTTTCCATAAACTGTATTTACATCATAATGTCATGAAGACATATCTGTGGGCAACCTTTCTGACCCATTTGACAGAGAAATTTTATACAGTTTCTTCACAAGGTGTCCTGTGAGTGGCGTCCATAAGACTCTACACTGCCACCAGCTTGTCAGGAGTATAGTTTGTAACGTTTTACACAACAAAATCATGTTCCAGTAACGTGATATAAATAACTATATTTCAAATACAAATTACACATTTCAAGCCAACATGATTTAAAGGTGTTCCCAATCGGTATTTGAAAAAAACATGTTATATCAATGCCTTTCTTTTGGGCATATCCAAAGACCCCCTTGGATCATTTTTTTCAGTGTAGAATTTAGAAGGATGCTTGACTTTGGAACAGTACTTGGCGACTAATAATGACGTGGAATGCTTGAAAAAGCAGCCTTCCAAGCATGCTTCCTCGACTTTGAGAAACGCTCAGTGGGTATGTTACCGATGAAACCAGTAAGCTTTGTTTTTTTTGGGTGTACTTACATGCTGTACTATTTACTTCACAATTTAAAAGAAAAAAGAAAAAGATGAATTATGTTTTTGAAAACCTCTCTTGTTCCAGAGACGCTCACCACACAAGTACTTTCTCTGATGGATGAGGGCATTTTTGCAGATCAGGTCATTTTGTCTCTCAGCAGCAGGTCATTTTCTGGAGCAAGACAGCATAGTGTGTGTGTGTGTGTGTGTGTGTGGTGTAGTAATAGTAGTGAGTCTTTGAAAGAGGCCTGAACGACATGGTCACTCGGCATCCTCAACTCCTAGCTGAGTCATCAATCAATATACACTCTCGTCAATAATGCAATTTATTTGAAAAATGTAATTTGGATTAATCAAAAATTGTTTTGAGTTCATCAAGCATTTAGTTAGGCCTATTATTATTATTATTATTATTATTGTGTGGATTAGTATATTATTATATTATTAAATGGATTAGTTTTTAGAATCTATTGTTTTATCATGCTTGCTGTTACAGGATGATTATGTTCTTGATATTAACAGCACTAAGTGAGGGAGAGTTTTCACAGTGAATTTGTTTTTGAAGGGTATGCCTATGCTATCAGTGATTTGAAAAGGGACAAGTTAATGAGCTATATATAGCCTACCCACTGTATCGTTGTTGAGCTGACTACTGCATGGGCCAGCATAGACTTCATCTCCATGTCATCTGAACACTGTCTATTGAGATTATTCATGGAACGACACAGCTTTCACAGATTTTTTTTTATTCCTGCTGTCCTAGAATCAAAACAGATAGTAGGCCTATTAATTTGCAATGCGGAAATTTTGACTTGATGACTGATGTTTAACATGCATTTCCTGATGTAATTGTCAAGGATATTTCTGATGACACCTGCATATTACTTAATCTTCCTACTAGATTGACCAAAACACCATAGACATCAGTTATTAAAATAGCCCATGCGGCGCAGATATGTGGTCTAAATTTAGTTCAATATGCCAACATACGACATAAATAACTGCATGCCTCAAATTCCGCCATTAGAAATAAATGCGGGTAGATCTTAATTTTAACCAATAGACCAGTACAATTCACCTGTCAAATTTATCTAAGCAAATCAGTGTTAAAAGCTTGGTAACCGCCTCAAAAATATTGGCCAATCGGGTGAATAGAACGTAAGCTCATGCCTACTTCTTATTACACATTCAACGTCCTATGGAAAAAATCTCTATAACTCTTCCTTACCCAATCAAATCAATGATCTATTTTCTAGTTTCCGTGCTTAGCGTGGACATCAGTGCCTGCATTCCAACCCAGTTACTGGAACAACTGATTTATTGTTTTCTGCACCATTCATCCTTGGGTCCTGCAGCCGAACAGTAACAGCCAAAATCGGGCAACAAGCAAGCGCGTGTTCAGTAGCCTGCACATACATTGTTAAAACAGCGACGTGTGGCCAAGCTTCGCGCAAGGAGACTGCCTCCATCAACGATCCCCAAAACCGTAAGTAAAACGGCTCTTTTTTGCCTTTGATCAAATGGGAATAAATAGTATTCTGCGTAGGGAAATGTGTCTGGTTCGTAGCATAACAGCTTTTCGGGTTACTTTCTTGCGGCAAATAGAAACTGCTTTCATGTTGGGTCGTGACAGTTTAGCAGGTCCATTGTTCAAGGGAAGCCTATCCGTGCTACTGTCAGCTGTCAAATAGTCAATGTTAAGCGACTTCTGTGCCATTTTGCATAGTCTAATACATAGGTAATAACGCTGTTGTAAGCTGTGCAGGATGGCTTAAATGCAGAGGTTGAAGGATACCTTGGTCTACTGCAGCTAATACTGCAAGCAACAAAATCATGTGAGCACTAACGTTACTCATTTGCATCGTGGAGCTGCAATACAGTTCCGCCTGCAAACTTGTTCGCCCAATGTGACAAATAATGATACAGTGAACCCGCTGGATACATGAATTTTCAAAGACACCTTTCAACATAGCGACATGTCAAAACAATGAGTAGCGCAGCAAGTGTCAAGACGCAGAACGCTGTTGATAATATTGTACTGTGCGCCTAAACCCACCTGCTATTTATCCAGGAAACGGCATAAGACGATAGACAAGACAATTTTATCTCCATTTCTAAGGCTATTTGATTTGTCATAACATCAGCCATTTCTGCTTCAGTGCTTAGTTATGAATCTATGTAACCATAGTCAAAATAACCTCATTGTCTTAAAAACTTCCCTTAGTATTTCACCTTGTGTTGAAATACTTGAAGCATCTGTTTCAGTAGCCTATGTTGTAAATGTATCAATAGGCCATCTAGACCCAGTTGCTGCTTATATGTTGTGAAACTTAAAAGCAACGAGGAGCAGAGTTGTACATTGTCCCGTTGGTCTGTCAGCTTTGAGAGATGTGACTGTCATTGAAATAGTCCAATTAGCTATTAGTATGACAGTTATGACAGGGAAGTTTAGATTTTAGTCCTTGCATTTTTCCCCTTTACATTCCTAAATATTGCGTTTTAAAAGAACTGGCATTACCACATAAAAGTTTTTCCGTAAGCATACAAAAATAATAATAATATGGATTTAAATGAACTTTAAAATTTCAATTTTAAATCTTAGAGGATACTTAAAATATTCAAATAAGGCTCAAATGAAAAGACAATAGGCCTACTGAGTTGCAGTGCATACATCCTTTCCATATCACAGAATCTTTAGTGCATGGTAGGTCTATTTGAATGACCTGCTCCATCATCACGTATGGTTGTGGTGTTTTGTCATGCTTTTACTAACTGTAAAATGCATTTTTTTTTTCAAATACATATGTTGATTGGCTAATTCTGTATTTCAGTTGAATTTAATAAAGTCTTCATGATCTGGTATATCATAAAAAATGACAGTAAAAAATAACAGTAAAATAACAAAAATAAATGATAACAACAACGATAAGACCAACAACAATAATAATAATAATAATAATAATAATGAAAATAACTATTATTAATAAGACTGTTATTAATATTATTATAACTACCATCATCAGAATTGATCATCCAACATCAGCACTGCATGGCCCAGTTCTGGTCAGCGGATACCAGGGTCTGCTTCTCTGGCCCTCTGTTTGGAGGGTGCTAGGTCAGCCCGCCGGCTTTGTAAATGGCACAGGAGCACACTGGCAGTGCCCGTGACAGATGCGAACCGACAGGTCCTGTGTCGGGCAAGGCGGCGCATGAACCTGGGCAAACCGTAGCCAGACCACTGGAGGACCAGAGCGAGGCATAGAGATTGGTACAGTTATGGTTGTAAGCTTTCATTAGCATGCGCTTTGTCTAGCACAGCCTGCTGGAAATAGACAAGGACAAAATAGTATGTTTTACACTTGTTACCATGTTGGGATGTTAGGTGTGCTGGACACACACACACACACACACACACACACACACACACACACACACACACATTCATGCCATCCGTGTTATGGTGCTGAATAAAACCTGAGAAGAAATTTATTTCAAAAACTGATCTGACCAATTTGGTGTGCTCCTCTAAAATTGTTAGTAATTGTTACAGACGCCGGTGTGATCTGCATTTGCATTGACAAATGAACCAAAGTTGATCCGATTGAGGTTCATCATCAATATTTATCTTCTGGTAGAAGTAAGTGCCAATTCTGACGTTCACTATGGGTTGACACGGTGGTACTTGCTCTGATTCTTGCTTACGTTCTCTGTATTAGCAACTAGCGAGACCACCACTTTTTTGAGGTCTTGGCCCGTTTGACTTAGTCAGCAACCAAGTATGATTGATGCTTTCACACCAACAAAAACAAAAGCTTTTGGTAGAAATGGACCGTTTGGTGTTGGTGGCCACTGACTCTGACTGCTATTCGTGTGAAAGCACCCTTGTGGCCCTCTTTCCCTGCACTGTTTTACTATCTACTCTACCCTACTCTACTCAGTCCTACTTGCCTTTTTTCATGTTTCCACTGGGAGTTGTGGTACCTGCTAGAATTTCTCATCCTTGCTTTGATTAATTTTGCCAATTTTTTGGAGTCCATACTAAAAAGAGACATTAACAGACTGACGGCCACTGACTGGTGTGAGAGGGCAGGTGCAGGCTGCATCAGTTAACCTGTGAGAACAAAGATTTTGTAACTTAAATACATACATCTGTGGTGATATACAATGTACCAGCCACCCACTTGCTTTAGCAAGTTAGCAACCAACTACTACCAACTAGCCTGTTACGAGTCAAGCTTGTAACATCTGTTGACGGGCAGCGGTGTAGCCTGCTTGCCCTATGGCTAGGTCATCTTAGGCTAGCCAGTTTGTGCTACCCCTTCCCCTACCCACCATGAGCATGTAGATATAAAACCTTTATGCAATGGAAACACAAATAGAAATGGAAATGAATGGAATCAAACCAAGTAGGATAGAGTACAGAAGGATGAAGCAGGTACTTTGTATGGAAAAGCCCCATTAGCTACCTTAAAACACAAGAATTTCACACAATTGTGCACACACACACAAACACATGGACAGATTGAGAAGAGAGAACTCCAAAGGCCAAAATCTGAGGTCCAAAGTCATTCCATGGTCAGAAAAGAAAATATGACACATCCCCCATTATTTCCTCAAAAGTCCATTTCCTCACGTCTGTCTTTCAGTCTGTCTTCCAAACTAAGCCAGAGGGAGCCTGGAGACAGACATCAGTCTAACGTGTCCCCTCTAACGCTTGAGCCCTTTGAAAGCCCCACACCCGCAAATGAGAGAGAGAGAGAGAGAGAGAGAGAGAGAGAGAGAGAGAGAGAGAGTCAGTGCTGTTGCACGAGCCAGCCTGTGAATGAAGTCAGCCCCGGCAGCCTCAGGCTCCAAAGCAGAGAGGGGATTAAGAGGGAAGATTGGTAAGTCTGAACTCGGGGCAGGGATTTAGCCGAGCTTGTTGTCAATCCTGTGGCAGGCCCAGGCTCATGTCTGCCCAAGCCTGACCCCCTCGACGCAGCAAGACGAAGACGTTGTTTCCGGCCCCCGTGTCTCGACGCAACCGACCGCCGGCCATCATTAAAGCGAGACGGCTCTCTGTGACTCAGATGAGAGGACTTCTAAAGGATGGCTGCAGATCCTCAGTGTCACAAAAGCAATGGGAATAGGATTTTAACAAGGGTCAGGGGATCATTTAGTTGTCAGAGCGCTATTTGAGAAGTGGAGCAAGACAGGGGACTTAATAACTGTCTTAAGATCTCTGCCATGTTTCAGTTCATTTTGTGTGTCTGTTTGCGGAACTGTGCAAAAAAAACGGCAAAGCTGTTGAACGTTGGCATACACAGCTAGGGTGACCAAAGAGTAACCTGTATGATGTCACTGATCAGAAACACAAGATCTAACCACCTTTATTGAAGGGTAGTGTCCTCATTCTTAAGAAACAATGGGCCTCATTGACCAACCATTCTTACAAAGAAGTCTGTTCTTAAATCAGACAAGATTTGTACTCACCAATATATGTTAGTCCCTGTTAGTAGTTCACTTTGCTTCACTATACTTGACTTTCTTTTTAACCTTGGCGTAGGTCTGCAGTGCACTTTCCAAGTGCCCTTCCAGTTTCCACTAAAATAAAGTCCTTTGAGCCCTAGCAGCACTTTGTCCATTTGACAGTTAGTGTCCTCGAAGCTGAACTCTACTAGCCAGACTTCAGATTCTTCTGTTTGCACTAAGGGCTGTTCTAGTGTGATTTCAGTCCAGCCTGTGACTTTGTGTGTGTGTGTAGTATGTGTGTGTGTGTGTTTGTGTGTGTCTCCTGCGGGGACTGTGATGAAGGATGAGCTGTCATGGCTGAGGGTGCTGAGTTCTCCTTTGAGGCTGCTGGTCTCTCACTCAGCTGCCAGCCTCTCTTGTCTGTCAGAATGCTATGGGAGGGGTGGTGGTGGTGGTGGTGGAGGTGGGCACAAGGGTCAGATCAGCACCACCAACCCCACCACCTCCTTCTTCACCACCACCACCACCACCACCCTCTGATCCTCTCGGCTTGTGCTGCCAGCCCTGATGCCCGCGGATCACAAAGCGATGGAATGTTCAAGAACTTTGAAAGAGATGTGACTTTGTGACTGAAGATTTTTTTATTTTTCTCTCTCTCACACTGCTTTTTCACCCTTCTGCTTTTTATCTGCTCTGTTGTGTTTTTTTCTCTCTCTCTCTCTCTCTCTCTCTCTCTCTCTCTCTCTCTCTCTCTCTCTCTCTCTCCATTTTCTTCTCTGTCTGTCTCATTCTCTTTCACTTGCCCCTTGTTCCATCCTCACCTACTCTCTCACTTTCTCAGAATCTTTCACAGGGTCTATCTATATCTTTGTATTCTATTCTGTGTGTTTCTCTTTGTTTGACTTTTTGATCTCTCTCTCTCTCTCTCTCTCTCTCTCTCTCTCTCTCTCTCTCTCTCTCTCTCTCTCTCTCTTTCGTTCTCTATCTCCTCTCTCTCTCACCCTCTTTCTTTTATTTTGGCAGTATGTGGAGTTAGGTGCCCCTGACAGGTGTGTCCAGTTCTGCGGGGCACGTTTGTTCTCTGCTCATTCAGAGAGAACGTTTTAATTAGATCTTCTGTTTTAGAAGCTCCTGTAACACAGGGTTTCCTCTCTGGTCTGTTTACACACACACACACACACACACACACACACACACACACACACACACACACACACACACACTATTATCAATCTGGTCAAGAACGAAAGACAAGTAAACTGCACCATTAAACACCATAGAGTGTGTGTTACCCCTATGAAATTATGTAAAGCACACAGGCAATGCACACCTCTGTGTGCTTGTTACCTGTCTGTGATGTGTGTGTGTGTGTGTGTGTGAAGGCAAACATATGTTAGGAATTCTGTGGGATGAATGATGCATGAAAAGTGCTGTGACGCCGACAGGTCCTCTGTTGATGACTCCACTGATGGATTTATAATTGATGTGACTTCAGTCTGACAGCCCTTTGTTAAATTCTCATCATCTTCTGTCTATTTCAGCACGAGTGTGTGTGTGTGTGTGTGTGTGTGTGTGTGTGTGTGTGTGTGAGAGAGAGAGAGAGAGAGAGAGAGAGAGAGAGAGAGAGAGAAATATAAACTGCCTTCACTTTTGTGAATCACACATTGGCAAGATGTGAGAGACAATTCTCCATTTGCAAATGAATAACATTCTCAACCCTGAAGAATGACTCAAGACATTGGCTACAGGTGAATTGAATGAAAGACTTGAATGAGCGTGTTGTCTTTCTCAGCGTGCGAAACCTTGTGCATTCACATGTACCCATAACTGCTAATTATTTAGTTCACAAATTTGGTTTATTACAACAAAAAATGTTGTTTGGCTACAGAAACTCTCCTTGAAAAGATGCTTTAAGGATTTGGATCTATCTGTTTGTGTAAGAAAAATCAAAGTCTCTTTTGTCTGAAAGTTCTGATCAATACTCGAGATGCCTGCAATTTTATCATCCCAGTCCAGCAACACAGTGTAATCTCTTTGCTCAGATAGACCAAGCTATGCTCTCTCTAGCTCTAGTACATAATCTAAATTGAATTTTCACAGTCATTACCGCTCGTGACTTTCAAGATGTTGTTTCTTGTGGTGTCTAATGTGAGGTTAATTCAGTGAAATGATTGCACTAAAACATTTGGAGAGATAGAATGTGTGTAACGCTAATTGATGCTGTCCAGTGGCCTTGAGAGGAATTGTTCTGTAATGTGTTTGTTCTCGTCTGGTCGGCACAGGATACACAAGGCACACAGACAGGATGCTTGTGTAAGAAAGCATTCCTTACAGGCTTAACGGAATTGGCCTGCTAAAGCATACACCTCTTTGTGTGTGTTTCTGTGTGTGTGTGTGTGTGTGTGTGTGTGTGTGTGTGTGTGTGTGTGTGTGTGTGTGTGTGTGTGTGTAATAGAGAGAGAGAGAGAGAGGGAAATACACCTCAACTCACATCATTGTTTACTTAGCCGCTGCCTGCTTTGAGGTCTCAGCGCGTCGTCGTCACCGTGTCTGATCGTTACTCATGTACTTGCGCAGGTCCCAGAGCACATCGTCATTGCACTGAGGTTATTTTCACTGCTTGGCTTTGTCATCCAGCAATGCCTCGAGGTAAATATCAAACTGTCTTCACATACTATCCCCCCCACCCACCCCCACCCCCACCCCCAACACACACACAAAAAGTTTGATTACGAGTCACCGATGATCACCGTCTGCGTATTTTCCATTTGATCACTACGTGGACGTGATCTGGTTTTCCACTTTTTTGAGTCGGCAGCTTCATCGAGAACATCAGTCTGAGTGAGAGAGAAAGAGCAGGCAGTGGATAAAGAACCATTATTAACGGCTGTTTGCTGAAGCGTGACCTATGGCACCTATAACGGAGTTTGATGGAGGCCAGAGAATTGAAGTGGGGGACAGGGTGTGTAGAGACTGGAGATAACGATAGCACTCTCCTCCTGTCCAAGTTTACAGATTTATAATTATATATTTAATCCTAAAATCATTGCTGCAGTGGAGGCTAGGTAAATGTTAAGGAATGTAAAATGAATGCACCTGGAATGTAAGATGAATGCATTTAGAATGTAAAATAAATGCATCTAGCATGTAAAAATTGACTCCATATAGGCCTAGTGTAAATGATGCTGTTTTTCACAATATTTTTACACAGACACAGTTTGTGGAGTTTTATGGATGCTATGCCTTTTTTGTCATAAATATGTACTGAGCTATGAGAATTGAATTTCTTTGCGCTCATTGCTAAAAACAAACAAACAGATATAGCCGTTATTTCCCGCCACATGTAGCAACACTTTACACTGTTACCGATTTATTTAGAGATCAATGAAGCTTTACTGTAAGTACTTGCAAAGTTTAGGGTGATTCATTTATATTAATTCTGTGCTGAATTACCTTCCGTTTCCCTGTAATTTAGTAAAGTGTCTATGTATATAATGTCTTCAGTGTTCTTTGTAACTGTTTAGTCTTGTGAATGTTCAGTCATATTGCTTGTGAATGTCCGTTTCTTTGAGTCATTTCTCTGGAGAGCTGTAGACATCTCTGGTTTGTTCATCAACTGTTATCACACTGGCAACATGAGTTTGAGACCAGCGCTTGGTGTCTGTGCTGGTGAATGCCTGTTTATGGGAGTCAGGGCTTTCTGTGTGTGTGTGTGTGTGTGTGTGTGTGGCTGGCTGTGCTTCTGAAGGGGTGCCTGGGGGCATGCCGATGTGCCACTCTGTTATTTTTAGTTTTAATTGAAAATGCAAAACAAGGGAGCGTCATGTGCACCTACAAAATTAGGGGAACAATGGAGATGTTTATTTTTAGACTTTCATTCGCCAAAGTTCATGAGCTCAGAGAATTACATCACGTACCTACACACTACCTCATTTTACCCACAAGACTCCCTGGAGGATGTGACTTACAGGCTAACAGGCAACAACATGTGATGTCTTAACAGCAATGGTATGCTGCAAAAGGGTCTGCTATCGCTTCTGTCATCAAGGTCAGTGTATAGGGGCAGCATATGCACCCAGAAACAAAGACTTAAGAAAGATCCCTACCACTCACAATTCTGAGATCCCATATGGAATTCTTGAGGTAAGGGTTCTTTCATCGCGGAACATTGTTCCTTTGTCAGATCTTTCCCAGGGCCTGTCTGTGTTAGACAGGAAGAGTTCCAAAGAGAGACAAAGGGCGCTTAATCTTACCATCTATACCGCATCTGGGTTTCGGGCGGCCGACTACTGATCAACACAAACAAAAACCTTTCACTTCTCAGAGACTGGCATGTGGTTTAGGTTCGTTGGGTACAAAGAAAAGGCTATTTTGCATCTATAGAATTATATCATTAGTTGAATTTAATTTATTTAATACTTTTTCATAAATTAATCCTCAAATCATTTTGGCATTACTGTTAACATAGTCATGTCATGTCTCTGTGTTTCTACCATAGATAGT
Source organism: Sardinella longiceps (assembly GCA_027497455.2). NCBI lineage: Eukaryota > Metazoa > Chordata > Actinopteri > Clupeiformes > Clupeidae > Sardinella > Sardinella longiceps. Next base: position 21,595,405 of record JAODXP020000031.1, read on the forward strand.
CTGTCTCGGATAAACATCAAAGCACTAAAGTCAAATCTACATTTTTGGACATTTTTGGACTATTTTTGTCTCAACTAATTCACCCTATACCCAATCGCCATGTTTTTTGTCTTTGTAACTTTGCAGGTAGATAAACTTTATTTGAGGGTGGTTTGGGGGCAGGTGGATGAAGATTATAGTTTAGAGGGGTCATGCCAGCTCTGTGGAGCGTTGCCCGGTGGCCCAGGGGACTCTGTGACCATCTCTGCCATTTAAAATTCTCTCGTGACTCCAGGAGCTCCCGAGCTTTTCAGACAGCTACTGAGGTTACGTCAGCAGGCAGACCTTTCACGTCTGATCTCTGCACGGGGCCCTAGGCCCCTAGGGGCCGCCTTTTTCATCCATGCGTGTGTGTGTGTATGTGTGTGCGTGCGTGCGTGCGTGCCCATGTGTCCATACGCGCACGTGTGTGTGTATCGTGTTTATGTGTATGCGCTTTCGGCCTCAGACTTTGTCTGAAGCTGTTACTCGAGAAATTAGCCATTCGTCACCGAGCCAAAGGGATGTCTAAGTATTGCGTGGCTCTTCTCCCTCATCGACATCGGTGAAAAAAGCGGCGTGTGAGTAAGTCTGCTGAGACGGTTCACCCTCAGCTGGAGAAGAGAGAGAGAGGAAAGCAAAAAATCTGTCACACTGCGGCTGGAAAAATGCTGTGACTCAGAGCTTACTGTTGTTTTATTTTTTTAGGGGGGATGGTGGGTGGGGGGGCACTCTCTCTTTTTTTTTAAGCATTTGTTAAAAACCAAACCGACCCACTGACTTGTTCTGATGCCAGAATCCTGCCGGGCCCCAATAGTGCTTATCTCGGCCCGCGCCTGGGACACTGCAGGGACCGGGGGAATGATTCGGGGAGACGGGCCGTGACAAAGTGGCCTGGTGCACTTTCTCTCCTCACACACACACACACACACACTCACCAACCACCCCCCCCATCCCAGCACCACCGATGGAGAGTTGCATCAGCCCTACTCACTGAGACACACACACACACACACACACACGCATACACAGTCACACACGCACGCACACACACACTTCTTTCCCATAGTCCTTTGCTGTCTCACTGTGTCACGCAAGCCTGGGGAGTAAGAGGGCTCTTCTTGAGGTAATTGGTCTCTGTACTCTGGTCCAATATACGCTCCTTCTGGGATCATTCTGCCTCCCTTTCTGCTGACACACTAATGGACACGCTGCACTCACGCATCAAGTCCACTTAAATTAATTACGCCGCGATGGAAATGTAGTTTGCTTGTTTTTCTTGTTGTTTTTATAGTGGTTGCATGAATGCCGGATGCAATTTGTGGAGGCGGAGAAGATGATGATTTGTAAACCAAGACGAGTTGTGCACTGTATATGTTGTGCATTCGGTTGTCTCTAGCCTTTATTGCTGTGGTGCTGTGTGTGTGTGTGTGTGTGTGTGTGAGAGAGAGAGAGAGAGACAGAGAGTGAGTTGTAAGTAAATATATAAGCATTTCTTCATATAGTACATTTATTATATACAACATACAATGCTCTTTAGAATAACAATAGTTATGACATAACGATAAGAGAACAGGATGCACACCCTGATGTCACTGAACCCAAAGTCTGGCCCTGTGCGTGTGTGTCTGTGTGTGTGTGTGTGTGTGTGTGTGTGCGTGTGCGTGTGTGTGTGTGTGCGTGTGTGTGTGCGTGTGTATGGACAGCACTTTTAGAGGTGCCCTAATGTCTGCTCCATTTGAGCTGAGGGATGCTTTAACAAACAGAACAGGACCTCCGTGATGAACTGCTCCCCTCCCAGAGGGCTTCTAAACCACGCCGGTTTCAACACCTGCTTCTTGCATCGCTCTTGCTGTCGGGGCGCAAATTAGACGGGAGATTTAGGAGAATTAGGCAGGACCTGCTGCTCGGAGAGAATGTGTTGGTATCTGAGGGACCGTAAACATGTAACAGCAACTCCAGCCAGAGAAACACACTAAAAATAACGGAACAAAACTTGCCTCCCTCATACAAGTGCATGCACTTACTGCAATATCAACCTCAGATGTTTACCTGATCAGACATTTGGAGATTGTGGAAATAATTACTACTGTAAGTGTGTGTTCACTTCAGTTGTATTCAGAATTCCTCAGGTCAGAAGCGTGATTCAATTTGTTTCCTATATTGCAGTTCTATTCCGTTTGATTCAGTTCAATGCGGCTGTAGTAGTCAGTTCAGTTCAGTTCAGGTAGAGGTGTGCAAGAGTAAGTAGACGCGCTTTGCTCTCAAATGAGCTTGCTTGTTTTGTAATTGGGGTGATTTGTGTTGCAGTGCAGCCCTGTAATGTAGTCATTATGTGGTCATTCTTTCAGCATTGTAATTTTCAGCAGATGTTTCACTGTCTGTACTTTGTAGGGAAGAACTGTAATGCCTTGTTGAAACAGGTGATTACATACCATCTGCGTCTGTTTTTTAAAAGAAAAAAAAGAAGAAGCCAAAACCCTTGAAGGTTATGAATTTGTGTGTGTGTGTGTGTGTGTGTGTGTGTGTGTGTGTTTAATAGCGTGTTGTGATTTTTGGTCAAGGCCTTTAAATTATGAATGCCAATGTAGTTTTGGAAGTAGCAAGAGCCGGCAGAGTGGATGAGAGCTTCTATCTGACTCTTACTTTTTGTATTTTGTCACTCGGAATTAATGCATAGACGGGGGGCTGCTCTCTAAAATAGAAAAGAAGAAAAACATGTTAACAGAAGAAGTAAATTTCTTTCAAAATAGGTTGTCTAAAAATGGGCATAAAACATAAATCTGTAAAATAATGCAGTTGTTACATCCCATTTTGCGAGTATGTCAATTTCAATGATCAACTTTTCTCATTTTACTAAATCAAACCCATATGTAGGCCCATATTTAATTTCTGTGAGCCTGTCCAGGGGTTACCTGAGGCAAAGCACTGTCTTTGTGGTCCCTCAGTGCACTCAGTATGATTGTATCCATGTCATTTGAAGAGAGGTGTTTTTATAGCACTTCACATACACACAAGCACAGCGCTACTGGACCAGGTCTTAATTGCTATTGAGTGCCCAGTCATCGTCCTCGCTCTTTTCTCAGAACACGAAGGGCATCGTGCTCAGCGTTGTCCTTGAGTAAACCCAGCACCAGAGTGGACTTAGCATGAGGTAAATAAATAAATAAATAAATAAATAGTGTATTGCTGGGAAATGGTGAAGCCCTGGGGCAGTTTGTCACCGACTGACCTAATAGGTCTTAATTAGATATTGATCACAAGCCGAGCGGTCAGGTCAGCTATAATATGATGAATCCGCAGCACAGAGTAGGAATGTCATGTTTTATTTTTATTTTTTTTCTCAAAAGAAGATAAATTGAATCATTAAATGTGCTTTGCTATAGAATAATAGGCCTTCCATGGTTCAGTGGTTGTGCCTATGTCAGTAAACAATGATAAATTTGGTACACTGTTGTTGGCATGCTGTCTTATATTTTGTTTGTTCATAAGTGGACCCCAGTGGGAAGAAACAGTCATTGCTTTCACATTTGCTGAAAATCAGCCATGGATCATTATATTTCTTGGGTTGATTTCATTTTTGCTTTTTTCCTATGTGTTTTTCAAAACACATGCATCCTACAGTCCTTTGTTTATACATGGAGAGCGTTCAGATAAGTGCAGGATGTTTTGACATGAAAAACTGATCCTGTGTTCCCATTGACAGGAAGACCATCTCAACACAGAAGAGATGTGGACAAACACCAAACTTAACCCTCCAAATCCATCTCCTGTGTTGCAAAAAATAAATCCACAAACACCAGCGTGGACCATCTGTGTGTGTCTGTCCTCTTAGCATGATAGGATCACGCACACATTTGTCAAAGAGTGTTGAAAAATTCTCTACAGTCTAGAGAGGTTGGTATTGTCCCTATGCACGAACAGAAACTGGCATCGGTGACAACTATTATTCATAGCACCGCCTCGAGAATAACAGATATTCTTTGTAGAGGTCCAAACGCTATTTGTGTTGTGAAAAGGGAAAAAAAAACAGGCATTCTCCGTGTTCAGTGAACCATGGAACTGCTGAAAGCCCAAACAGCGCTTTATCATGTTCTTCCAACGAACAGCGCAATGGGCTCCCCGCAGGCATTTCCTTTGTGTTCATAATTTCCTCGGCATGAATATTATTTATCTTGAAAGTGCTATGAATCATGTTTTCATAGTCTTCAGCGGTGACACACTCACACACATGCACACACAATCTTTGAAGAGAAGATTTTTTTTCCATGTTCCTTTTGACTATGGATTGGAAAGTCTTTAGTTAAGGTGATATTGTCAGCCTATGCACTCACACAAAGAAATAGTCTTACCAACCTCTTATTAGTAAAAGTCATATTTTCTCAAATAATCGTTCACTTAACATTCACCCCTGTATTAACCCCTTATTAATGGGCTGAGTGATGGTAGGGCGCAGCAGAGAGTCTGTTTTAATTAAAACGGCTAGGCTAGCTGTTAAGCCAGTTTTGACTATAATTCCACTCTGCCTTTGGTCTGACCTTGACATTCTTGAGCTCTTCTCAGTCCCTGTTAATGAGTTTGAGTAATGTATTGATGTGCACTCAGAAAGAAATTGATTTGGCCTACTTCATTGTCCTCTATGTATTTTATGTGTCCGTGCGTGCGTGTCTCTCTCTCGCGCGCTCTGTGTGTGTGTGTGTGTGTGTGTGTGTGTGTGTGTGTGTGTGTGTGTGTGTGTGTGTGTGTGTGTGTGTGTGTGTGTGTGTGTGTGTCTTTAATTACATGGCAATAGTTTTACTGTGACACAGAACATTCATCACAATTTTTCTATTGACTTAGAAGACATCATGCGCATGCATAGTGACTGTCTGTTGCTTGGTCCTTTTTGTGTTTTTATAGTGCTCTGATTCCCTTGTGTCTTTCCTTCTCTGAGACCTATTGTGTAGTGTGTCTGCTACATGTACTACATGAAGGAGCAGAATGATGTCTTTGCCACAGCAGAAAAGAAATATTGCCTGCTTGTCCTTACATCACTCTTCTCATAGCCTGACCTGGTTTGTCACAACCGGTCCGGTTTGTCAGGCCACTTCCAGACGCTGATACGTTTGAAAGAACGGATTATTATTTTCAACAAGGTTCAGCATGTGTTTGAGTATCACGCTGTGTTATTTTCATAGACAAATAAAGCCCATAAGTCAACATTTTCATCTCACACCCACACACATTTTCACACATAGCGGCGGTAGACCATATTAAAACACAAGCTGATATTGTTAGCACTGGAAGCCATCTTTGTAGATATTGAACAGAAGTTTTTACACCCTGAAATAAGATCTATAAGAAATATCTCTACAATTTGGAAAAAAGTGGCTCAGATCAACTTTCTGTTGGGAGGAAATTAGAGCACAGTGTACCTTCCAATACTCTTCTCAGAATGCAACATGCTTCTAGATTCGATCAAGCTAAGTGAGCATTTAACATTAAGGTGGATGGTGACTGAGTTCTAAGGAGATGTAAATGTTGTTTAATCTCGTTATTCAGTCTTCATGCATGATATCACACACAAAGACATGCATGCACTTACAAATAGACCTCTCCAAGAAGCCCCATTTTTCTTTGATGATCTTCCAGGTCAAATTGAGGATGAGAGTATTTTATTTTTTTTATACGCACACGCTGTTGATAGCAGCATCCCCCCTGCTGCTCTGAGCTTCATTTTAGATCTGTATCTATAAGCTGAATACAGAGGGGACCTTCAGTGAGAGAAAGTGAATGAGTGAGTGGCTCCACTTGCATTGGACCTCTATCTCTTGCTTGCTCTCTCTCTCTCTCTCTCTCTCTCTCTCTCTCTATCTATCTATCTATCTCTCTCGAGGGAGACAAGTCAAAGTCAGTTCAGCGCAGCATGGGAGAGAGAAGGGACACCGGACGGGAGCACATCCAGGTCGAATGTGTGTTATGTTGCGTGACTGGTGTGTCGTGGATGGTTCCTCCACAGACATACACACACACACACACATTCACACACACTCCACGTCAATACACTGGGAGCTCTTGATGATTGCATCGCTAGGAGCTATTTTGAAAGCACTTCTCTCAATGTATCAGTGAGTGAGATTTAGGCTATGCTGCATATTTGTCCCAACCACTGGCCTTGGTTGCATGAAGGGGAGTGTGTGTGTGTGTGTGTGTGTGTGTGTGTGTCAGTGCTGGTGCCATATGCAGTGGTGCCAGATGTGCCTCTGACACCCTCCACCTTTCATAGCCCTTGGCCCATCTCTGGACATGTGCCATACCAGATGATCCACTGGTTTGCTGGTGCATGATGGGACTTGTAGTTCATCTGTTTTGTGCATGAGCTGGCAGTACTAGCACACACTAGTCTTTAGACACACAAACTGCATACAGAAGGAAGATGCTGCTGCAGCTATTTAACTAGCCAGATGTTCAGTGGCTGTTTTCCCTCGAGCTGCTATAACTGCAGTCCAACAGCAGTCGTTTAGCTACATAAATATCAACTTGCTTGCAAGCAAAGAATATTCCTGCTGAAAAAAAAATCAGTTCCTCCTTTTAGCCGATATAGAACGAGCTCCTTTGATGAAGATGAAGCGTTGACATTTGCAAGTCCAAATGAATTTCTCTGTCTTTACGGCACATTTATTAAGCGGAAAGATCTGCTCGAATCTCAGCACCCTAATTAATCTGGCTCTTGCGCTCTACAATCCCGAGCCGTGACCCTCCTTAAACCACTGGTCATTTCCATTCCACTTCTAATTAAGTGCGGCTGACCCCAAACTGTCCACACAAGCCATACAAAGGGAGAGTGAGGGGAGCGCTAGGCTAGGCAGAGGTCCACTCGATAATACATTAGACTTTAATACTTTCACAAGCCCTGCAGGCTCTTGGCCTTTCTTCTTCTTCTTCTTCTTCCTCTTCTTCTTCTTCTTCGTCTTCTTCTGTAGGGTTGTCTGTCTTCTCTCTTCTTCTTCTTGCTCTCTTTGTCTTTCTGCCTCTCTCTAGCCGACTTTTTTGTTCTGGAAGTAGGCTATATAGTGTGTGTTCTACTGAAGAGCACTGCTGTATATACTGTGTATACACTGTGTAAGAAGAGGTCAATGCAATGCCCTTTCTCTGACTTTGTGTGTGTGTGTGTGTGTGTGTGTGTGTGTGCGCCAACTGTTGTTGCAAACTATGTGGTGGACATTCCACTTAGTGCAGTCCATGCACTTTGTACAGTGCTGTGTGTGTGTGTGTGTGTGTGTGTGTGTGTGTGTGTGTGTGTGTGTGTGTGTGTGTGTGTGTGTGTGTGTGTGTGTACAGTGTATGTATGACGTTCTGTGTTATTCTGTGGCTCCATCACTGTATGCGCACTGCTCTTGGGTACTGTAACCTACTTAGAGAACTCAGCTGCATGGAATGCTGTTCTGACTCAAACGGCAGGCAGAGGATGCCTCCAGCCCCTAAGACAAGTCTTTGTGTTTCCACTTTTTTCTTCAAAGTTTTCAAACCCGTATCATCAGGGAACAAACACCCCTCTCCAATGCCTTATCAGTTTGATGGTCGATGATAAATCGTCATTATCTGTCGAGGACACACACACAGTCATTCGGTGACAGCAATGACAGATTTCATGTTCTCCTATGCTGATCACCGATGAGTAATGAAAACGTCCATGCTGACAGTACGCTTTTAAAGCCATCAGTCAGCCGTCGGGGAGGAAAGAGCTCCGCAGTAACGGAGCACGTGCAGGTTTTTTTTTTTTTTTTTTGCTCAGAGGCATAACTGCGCCTTTAATAGGCTGAGAGAAGTCTCCCTCTAGACTGGAGTTCTCTCTTCAACGGTGGGGGATCACTTTCTCCATGCTGTTTGTGTAATTAGGGACTCCGTCGTCAGGCTTTTGTGCTGTAGTGTCTGTCGGTTTTTCTTCCTTATTTGACTGTGCTTAAAGATGATTCACCCGTGTTTGCATTTTCCTGTGGAGAGATGATTTGTTGGTTTGGATGTGTGTAAAATGTGTTTTTGCTGATGATAATGAAGTCATTTTGAGTGGAAAGGAGATGAAATTGAAAGTGTGTGCTCACCGTGTGTGTCTGTGTGTGTGTGTGTGTGTGTGTGCGTGCGTGTGTTTGTTTTGTTTTGTTGTTTTGTTTTGTTTTTGTGCATGTTTGTTGGGTTGCTCATGGCTAGAGCTTTGACTTGTCAGTGCCATTCTGTAGCATACCAGACAAGCCTGTGGGATGGGAATGGCTTGACTGAACTTGCCACAGATGGATGGGAAAGAAGATGGTGTTTCCTGTAGTTGTTATTTTTTTTAATTGGCATTTTGTTTTGTTTTTGTTTTTCTTGCTTCTCTCTACTTTCTTTACACCTTTCTGTCACTTTCTCCACCTCTCCTCCCACCGAAGAGTGGTCTTTGCAAGGCCACAGTAGATGGCCATAGACTGTAATGGCATAAATTGTAATAATAGACCTTGTCTCTGTCTCATTGCAGTGTGTTGACATGCAGTGCCAAATCAATGGTCACAATATTTTTCTCTCAGTATAAGTAGCAAGATGACTTGATGAAGTGTACTAACTTTTGTTACAGTGATATCGCCTCTGTGTGAGAGTGGGAGAGGGAGAGAGAGTGAGAGGGAGAGGGAAAGAGAAAGAGAGAGAGACTCGTAAAAAACAAATAAAACTCCCGCATGTTTGTTTGCTTTTCTTGGCGTTCCCCACCTGTACTGCGTAATGTTTACTTCTCGCACTCGTGTGCGATGATTCAGATGCCAATCTTGGCCTGTAGTAGTAGCCGTCCCTGCAAACTCCCAGAAAGCCTTCCTTCACAACTCCCTGATACCGCTGCAGTGTTTGGATTGCCTTTCTATAGCTGGCCAATGGCTGTGAATGGATTATTTGTTTGTCTGTTTTTATACTTGATGTATTTTTAGAGCAGTTGTCAATACCGTCACAGAATGATTGGCAGAGTGGCCCTGTTAGATTGGTGGGTGAGTGTTTTCATTTATTTTCTTGGGGAACTAGTGTAGAGAAGATCCTTCAGTGTTTCTGAACTGACAGGTTGCAGCTAAGCTTCCTCACAGGCTGTCAGAAAGTCGATGTTGGCTGTATTTCATGCCGTGTGTGTGCCTGCAGCGTTATGCCAAGTTGCGCTAGGCCTTTGTGTTTGGTTTCCGTTACTAGTGAACCTCGTAACCACTCCTGTGAAATACCGTTTCAGCCTTCAGGGTAATTGTAAGGACAACTCTCTTTTTCTCTCACTCTCTTTCTCTTGCTTTCTTTTTCTCTCACTCTCTTTCAATTTCATATTCAAAGGAGCTTCATTGGCTGTAAGCACTGTATTGATGCCAACTGTTGTACTGTGGCTTAGGAAAATAAAGTCAGATATAGTACCAAACAAAAAGAAGGGATGAAATCTCCCTCTCTCTCTCCCGCTTTCTCCCTTCCCTTCCCCTCCTTCTCTTTCTCTTCTGCACTTTCATCTCTCTTCTCTTTAGAATCATTTGTCTCAGTCCGCACGGATCATGTTGTTCATAATAATCCTTCAAGATAGAAAATATTTGATTTTTGTTGACAATGAAAAAGTAATCCAAAGCAAAAACAAAACACAACAAAAACAACAAAACTTCAGGCTTACATAATTAATTACAGAAACCCATACTGCATTCCATTTTCAGTAAACAACCTTTTCGTTGAACTTTAGCATTTTGTGGCAGCATTTGTATGTAACAACAAAATGGCAAGTTCTAACTGGCGTTTGCCATTCTGAGGAGCACATAGCACTGCTACCCCTCGTCTTTTGTGCAGTGCACAAAGAAAGGCGTGTTGGACAGCATTATGATGAAATATTTAAAGCCAGCTCCAGATTATATGAAGAGAGCCTTTGCTTCACAGGGAGTCAATCCCCTTGCTGCTCAGTCGATTGCTTGTGCTCAAAGCATCTTTGCAAGTTTAAAAAGACAAAGATGATCAAAGGAGAATTGTGGTTATCTTAAAAGCTCAAGACAAAGAACAGAAATGTGTGTCGACCCATGCAGGGTCTTTTACGCTTGTTCTGTTAATCACAAATGCACACATGTGGACATGCACATAAAAACACACACATGCGCGCGCACACACACACACACACACACACACACACACACACACACACACACACACACACACACACTTCCAAACACATACATAGGGTACACTTGGAGTCACAGGTGAGCTTGGATCACATGGTGAAATTCAGGGGATGTTTTGTTCTCGGTTAGTTTCTTTTGTTATGTTTTTTTTTTTTTCTTGTGATTTTGTGCCAGTGAAAGCATGAGGCGTTGAATGTTGCTGCAGGTGTTTCTCGACATGTGACAGACATCTCTCTCTCTCTCTATCTCTCTAAGTACACCACTGATTGAGAAATATCAGCCCAACAGGTTGTGCTTCATGCTTCGCTGAATGGAACAAGGTTGTTATTGTCGTCTTCTTTTTTTTTTTCTTTTTTCTTTTTTTTTCCGAGGCAGCCTTCTCATCGCATTAGCAAATTGAAACAACATAATTTTACCTCTGCCTCCTCAGACTACAACAGTGCTTATCATGATGGCAGATGTCAAAGGAGGTGTGGCAGCTTAGTAATGAGATTTATTTTTTTAATTCATTTTGTGATAAAGAAAATCTTATCCTCTTTAAAATCAAATTTACTTGTGATGATAGCAGGTTCATTGTGTGGTAGCCACACCTGGTATGCTGTCAAAGAGTTGTTGCAACCAATTCCAGGACAGCTATTGGGAATAATAAAAAAAATGACATGGTATTACCCATCCGTCATGATGGATATGTTAACCATGTGAAATTCTGGTATCAGTCCTCCAGATCAAAGGATAGTTTCATTCGGTGTAGCTGGCCTGTACCATAAGGCTTCAGATCAGCATGAAACCCATATAGCCTGTGTGTGTGTGTGTGTGTGTGTGTGTGTGTGTGTGTGTGTGTGTGTGTGTGTGTGTGTGTGTGTGTGTGTGTGTGTGTGTGTGTGTGTGTGTGTGCAAAGAAAACCTTGCAACCTTGTATGACCAGGGTTTTTAGGCAATGCTATTGTCACTAGAAGTGCCTTCTTACTGCCCTCGCCCTTGGCTATGCCCAAAGTTTTATTTTATCCATTTATTTTTTATTATTTATGGTCTGTGTGTGTGTGTGTGTGTGTGTGTGTGTGTGTGTGTGTGTGTGTGTGTGTGTGTGCATGCGCGCATTCGCATGCGTGCGTGTGGGTGGGTGGCGAGGGGTCAGAAGAATGACTCAGCACCCTTGAGGGCAGTTGGGGTTGGCAGGATGTCGGCTCGTGGTCACTGGTGCCCCTTCAGAGCGGGCATCACCCGCCGTCCCACTGAGCTGACCTGATTGGCCCGGAGCTCGAGAGGTCACCATAGTAACCTGGGCCCTTGGTCATTTCCAAAACAATGCCTCAGACTGAGAGGGAAAAACAAACTTTACTGAATATATGCACCAAGTATAGTATTGGCTGTTTTTCTTTCGACAATAAAAACAAAATCGATGCTCAAATGTTTAATTTCCAAACTCCATCCTCTATGTTAAAATTCCATATGGAACGTAAACCCTGTAGGAAGAGCTATGTTGCTCAAATGTTTAATTTCCAAACTCCATCCTCTATGTTAAAATTCCATATGGAACGTAAACCCTGTAGGAAGAGCTATGTTGCTCAAATGTTTAATTTCCAAACTCCATCCTCTATGGTAAAATTCCATATGGAACGGAAACCCTGTAGGAAGAGCTATGATAATCCAACTCTACTGAAATTGTCTACAAAAATAATTGATAAAGTGTAAATACAAGTGTTAGAAGATGCACTGTATATATTATGTAAGTGGAGGGAATGTTTAATTGAGTTGGAAATGCTTCTCGGCTATAAACAAAAAAAATTAAGTGTTCTTGTCTATAAATAAGCATAGTGCTCAGAGACGCGACATATCGAGAGAGAGAGAGAGAGAGAGAGAGACTGGCTGAAAATGATCTGAACATTTCCATTTTTCTTCGTTTCGTTATCATCTCATTACATTAGATGCCTTCCTCCTCTGCCTCATAAATCACCAATTAGCCAAACACACTTTGAAATGCACTTGCTTTTGCGCTTGATCATTATCTTTGTGTGTATGTGTGCGTTTGTGTGGTGTGTGTGTGTGTGTTGTGTCTGTGTGTGTGTGTGTGTGTGTGTCTGTGTGTGTGTGTGTGTGTGTGTGTGTGTGTGTGTGTGTGTGTGAGTGTGTGTGTGTGTTTCTGGGAATCTGGTTGGCTTGGGTAGATGCCTGTGCTGTGGCTGGCAAGGCGTGTGCTCTCTGCTGCAGTACACAAAGACCAGCTCTCCTCCACAGGACTAATGATGATGATGATGATGATGATGATGATGATGATGATGATGATGATGAGATTCAGCTTTAATTATCCACTTGTAAGCTTTGAGAATTAAAAAATAAAGAAATAAAATGTCTCGTCAAGTATTGGCTGGGTAAGCTTTCTAATATTTTGGCTGAAAGCTCTCTCTCTCTCTGTGTGTGTGTGTGTGTGTGTGTGTGTGTGTGTGTGTGTGTGTGTGTGTTTCCCGTTTCGGGTAATGATTCTGGCTGGGGGGAAAGTGGAGTAATTAGGAGGGGCGGATCGTCTCAGTGTTGCTGATGAGTTGATTATTGTCACCCTTTTTGCTTCATTATGGTTTGGGATTGTGGGCGGGCATGTAAAGGGGCTGTGTGTGTGTGTGTGTGTGTGTGTGTGTGTGTGTGTGTGTGTGTGTGTGTGTGTGTGTGTGTGTGTATGTGTGCACAGAACCATACTCCTACAATTGAGTGAGAATTGGAATGCAGCTAACCACAATGCCACTGCCAAGCTTTAATGAGCCCATATTATGGTACAGTATGTGCGTGCGTGTGTGAGGCGCGCTTGTGTGTGTGTGTGTGTGGTGTGTGTGTGTGTGTGTGTGTGTGCGTGTGGAAATGCTTACGTCTCCTCTTATTCCATGTTAGACTCATCCATATGGGATTTTCTTGTGTGTTTAGTATAGAGGCCCCTGTTATTCGTTAAGCTGTGGTAACGACCACGCTGTCTTTCAGACACATTTGAAATCCATACCAACCTAATCATTACACAAACAGCTGAAGTGTAACTGCCTTAGAGGCATGCAATTAGCCAGTGTCCTTCTGCAGCACTCATATACACACAACACACTGGATTCCCTCTGAGTGCTTTATTGGGGAAAATGTAAAAGGAATAATGCATTCCTGTGTGTGTGTGTGTGTGTGTGTGTGTGTGTGTGTGTGTGTGTGTGTGTGTGTGTGTGTGTGTGTGTGTGTGTGTGTGTGTGTGTGTGTGTTTGTGTTGCGTGCTGCGTTGCATTTTGTGTGTGTTTACCTGAGTGTGTGTGTGTGTGGGGGGGGAGTTGATGTGGCAGTGCTCCATTGTCTCTGGGGACCTGTAGAAGCTGCTGATTCAGGGTCTGTGAGCGAGGGAAGAAAGAAAGAAAGGAAAGGAGAGGTGGAGGAGGTGAAGGAGATGGAGGGGAGGAGGAGTAGAGGTCAAAGAACAGGAAGGAGGGGGGAGGCACTCACTGTCAATCACTTTAACTCCCTTATTCCCTTGCCCTCTCTCCACAGCTCTCTCTCTCTCTCTCTCTCTCTCTCTCTCTCTCTCTCTCTCTCTCTCTCTCTCTCTCTCTCTCTCTCTCTCCCCTCTTTCCCTGTCAATGCCAATCACTCTAATTTTGTCTGTTCACCCTCCTCAAATTCTCCTCTTTCTCTCTCTCTCTCTCTCTCTCTCTCTCTCTCTCTCTCTCTCTCTCTCTCTCTCTCTGTGTCTCACTCTCCCTTTTTCTCTGTGTCCTCCTCCCTCTCCCTCTCTTCTCTCCTTTGCTGTGTGTCTGTTTCTGTCTCTTCATGTTAGACTCTATCGATGTCCTGATGTGATGGAAATCAATGCCATGTCACGTCACAGTCACCTCCCTGCTGTGATGCACACGTCCACACACTCTCTCTCTCTCTCTCTCTCTCTCTCTCTCTCTCTCTCTCTCTCTCTCTCTCTCTCTCCCCCTTCCTCTTTCTCTCTACCTATCTCTATGTATCTATCACTCTCACTCTCTCCCTCTTTTTCTCTCTACCTACCTCTATCTATCTATCACTC
>JAODXP020000031.1:21612079-21629579 GCA_027497455.2 Sardinella longiceps
AGAGGGTCATTGTCTCATTGATCTGTGTGTGTGTGTGTGTGTGTGTGTGTGTGTGTGTGTGTGTGTGTGTGTGTGTGTGTGTGTGTGTGTGTGTGTGTGAGTGCATATGTGAATGTTAAGTGTGCAGGTGTTTGTGTAGTGTATTTATTTGTCTGTGTGTGTGTATCAGGAGTGAAAGAGAGAAAGGGAGGATTGAGAGAGAAATACAAAGCTTTTGTTTGAATTATTGGTGTGTGTTAATGGGAGTAAGAGATCAATGTGTTGAGACAATGTGTGTGTGTGTGTGTGTGTGTGTGTGTGTGTGTGTGTGTGTGTGTGTGTGTGTGTGATGGGGGTTTCTTTGTAATTACAGTATCTATCTGGGTAAAGGAGGGACAGAATGGGGTGAAATATATGTCAGAGGGAGGGGGTGCCTTAATTTGCATCTCTCTCTCTCTCTCTCTCTCTCTCTCTCTCTCTCTCTCTCTCTCTCTCTCTCTCTCTCTCTCTCTCTCCTTTGCCTCCACATATCCCTCCAACCCTCTCTCTGTGTATGTATGTATGTATGTATGTATGTATGTATGGGTGTGTTTGGGGGGGAGGGGTTGAATGTGTGTATCTGTACCCTTGCTGAACCCATAATCAAAACGGTGTGTGTGTGTGTGTGTGTGTGTGTGTGTGTGTGTGTGTGTGTGTGTGTGTGTGTGTGTGTGTGTGTGTGATACTGATAAGCATACTTCTCATAGCCACCGCTTTGCTTTGTGCACGAACAACACTTGTCTAACAAAATTAGTTGCATCTCTGCGTGAGTATTGTGTGTGTGTGTGTTTGTGTGTTTGTGGGTGTGTGTACGCACCTGTGTGTGTGTGTGTGTGTGTGTGTAGTGTCTCCACCTGGTCTCAGTGCATTTCCCAGCAGGAATGTGTGTTCACCATAGATCCCCATCAGTGTGTTCATGGTGTGCGGGCCTCCACTGGCTCTCCTGGATGGATCACTGGGATTGGCCCCTCCTCTAAAGGGGGCGGAGCTGGAGGGGATGATGGCCCGCCCTCCTCACCCATAAGACATCAACACACACATCTCCAGCATGAGAGATGCTCTATGACTCAAACTACTTTATTTGCCTTTAGTGTAACACAGACAAGTAGCCAGACCATGTGTTTGCATCCGGTTGTCGGCGAACAAAAAGTCAGACTGAAGTCCACATGTCCTCAAAAGTCCTTATAAGTATTGGAACAAGTCATTTATGAGGGTTTGAAAGCCCACAGAGAAGGGGCCATCATATTCTATCAGTTTAACTGAAGTATGGATGAAGAGAGTGTGTGTGTGTGTGTGTGTGTGTGTGTGTGTGTGTGTGTGTGTGTGTGTGTGTGTCTCGGCCTCAACAATGCAGTCTCTGTGCTTGACACCGGCCAGCCAACCTGCCCTGGCTGCACATGTGCCTGTTCCCAGGCCTCTCACAGTGAGCCGTTTGTGCTGCTGGCCATCTTGGCACGGGTGCCCTGAGCCAGGCCACCAGGTCAGCCTCTCAGCTGCTCACACACTCACTCTCTCACTCTCTCACACTCACTCACATACTCACTCACTCGCTCACACACTCACTCACTCACATACTCACTCACACACTCACACACTCATTCACTCACTAAAAGCAGGGCTGCTTGCATTCAAGAAAACACCCCAATCATAATGTCATTGCATAGACAAGGAGATGATTTTGGATTTTGCTTTTCAGTACCACAGTTTCACATCTCTCTCTCTCTCTCTCTCTCTCTCTCTCTCTCTCTCTCTCTCTCTCTCTCTCTCTCTCTCTCTCTCTCAAATTTAAATTCAAATCCAAACTCAAATTCAAATAGTTTTTTGATTATGGAAATACAAAAATAAAGTATTAAAAACAAATTCAAATTCAAATGGTGCTTTATTAGCTCTCTCTCTCTCTTCTGTATGTGTGTGTGTGTGTGTGTGTGTCTGCCATGTAGGCCTATGTATCTGAAGAAACTTGTGTATGGTATGCTTGTATCCATGGTAATTCATTTCATGTTCATCATTTTCCTGTTGGATATTAATGATTTACCATGCATTACATTGGAGCAGCTGATACTAATGTAGCCATAATAAGTTTACAAGAAAACTAATGAACACTCAAACTCACAGACACACACAGAGATGCATACACACATACGCACACACACACACACACACACACACACACACACACACACACACACACACACACACACATACAGACACTTGCATGCATGCATACACATGCACACACAGACACACACACACATACACACACTGGAAATGCAATCTTCATCTCATCTCCCTCAAGGCATACACGCAGGTGCTGGTTTGTTTGAAGAAGTGTGTGTGTCTCTGTCTTTGTGTGTGTGTGTGTGTGTATGTGTGTGTGTGTGTATGCATTTTTATGCATGTGTGTTTGTGTCTCAAGCATCAGTGCATTGACCTGGTGTCATGGAGCTGCATGTCCAGCTGTGTCCCTCACACCCGCACACACACACCCTCAGCCACGCTTCAGCAGCACAGGCAACACACCATGTCTACAGTCAGAGATCAAGCACATATGTGGGCCTGCTCTGGCATATAGTACATTGCTGTATAGTAACATACTGTATGTATGAGATGTTATGCCAAACGGTATAGAGACAGAAAGAGGGTATAGAGAAAAAGACAGGAAGAGAGAGAGACCAAAAAGCACCAACGTTTCTATTTTTCTCTTCATAACTTATCAGATCTAAAAGAGAATATCAGTGCTCTGAAGCATGTTTTTATTTGAAATATTTCTCATATTGCTTTTGACTTTCTGCTCATCTGTTGGTGTTTTCACTGTTTTCACATTGGCAAGGATGCCATCATGTGGTCATATTGCAACATTGCAGCCAAGAAGTGTCCATCTCTCTGGTGCAAGCTTATTTACCTTTATTTGAGTAAGAAACATTTGAATTTGTGTTTGGGAATATGTTTGTCGTACGTGACAGATCTTTCATCCAGACTGGTATGTCTATAGTGGCATGTTGAAATAACGAGTAGAGTCGTGTCATCTGACAGACAGATGGGGTTGAGTGACACATTCACGTACTGTAGCAGTCATGGTCACTGTAACTTGTTCACTGATGTGGCTTAGATTTCAAACGTATAAAGTATTTTGGGGCATTTGTGTGAACCAAGTTTTATCTTTAGGTTTTTTTTTGGAGGGGGGATTATGTAAGGCTCTTTGTTTTTTTTTTTTTTTTTTTTTTTTTGAATGGTTGATTAACAATTGACAATCAGCTCTGTTTTCATTTATTTATGTTTCAGGTGACTGAACTCCTCCTGTGTTGTACAGTACCTGGACGTGGTGTCTGGTCTCAGTGTGAGGTCCATTACCCCGACAGTAAGGGAGTTTCATCCTGTGTGTGACTGCAATCACCTGAGGACAAACAAGAAGCCCATACAGGTGAGCTGCATGTTTTTTTTTTTACTACTTGAAGTGAACGAACGAATGAATGGATGAATGAATGAATGGATGGATGGGTGGATGGAAGGATGTGGGTTTGCCTGAACCAAACCTGGGCATCCAGCATGGGTGCAGGATAGTCACACCAGATAGCAGGGATCTATTAGGGATCACATTGGAAAAACTGCCGTAAAGGAGAGGACATCTATGTGGGATGGACACTGGTATATTTGAAAAATAAAGAGAGGACTTCTGCGTAGGGTGGACTTTTTAAAACATAAACGGTTTGCGTATCCAGTGAGTAGATGAGTAGTGTGTAATGCTTGTATGTGTCCACTAGGGGGTGCTGCTGTATCAGATGTGTAGTTTACTGTAAGGACTGACCTGGACAAGGAGTCTTGTGATGATGTTTTACTAATGAAGCCGGAAGCTTGGTTTGGAGTAATACGGGTTGATGTTTGGATACGCATGAAAGCAGGAAATATTTTTTAACCACTGAAAAAAATGTAATGTTTAAATGTTGTCTACCTAAGATCTGTACATTTACAGTAGTAGTGTACCTTTTGCAATCAGACCAACAGCTACCAAAGCTGGAATTCATGTTGTATGGACAAGAGTGACAAAAACGAAAGCATTAAAAGTTCTGAGTATCAAAACCGGCAAAACCTGACTAGCGCAACAAAAGCGAACACGGCTATTTCAGCAGCGATTATAATGAACGAGAGTGGTTTTGATACTGTAGCTCTTGGTGTAAACATGCATCCATTTCCTCTTACTAAGCTGTAGGTGTAGCAGTGATCACGCATGCTACATGTAAATGAGAATACTTGATTCTCCTATGTCTTTTATAATATGTCACATTTTAGTATACTAGAAGTATACACTGATAGGGATATGACTGATATTTGGGAAGTAGCCCTGCATAAAGGAGAATAAACTCGCCAGTGGATGGTGCTAGAGGGACACACTTGGGACACACTTAAGGACACTACAGTGTGAATACAACACATGCACAACTATGCCACATAGACATACCTTTGTGAACAATAATGTGACTACACGGGCTGTGAAGTGTGTTTGGGTTTGCATAGGGCGATGATCTATAAATAGAATAATACTGTATGCATATGGTAGTTTCAATGAGGCATTTAAAAAGTTCAAATCTATCCACACAGCACACACGTGTCTACGTCTCTCTCTCTCTCTCTCTCTCTCTCTCTCTCTCTCTCTAAGGCTTAGTGTTCTCCCTCTTTTCTTCCAACATCCCTTTCTCCTCTCCCTGCTCATGTCTCATCTCCCCCTCTCCTCTCCTCTCCTCTCCTCTCCTCTCGTCTGTCTCCCTCACTGTCAGTCTGTGTGTGTCTGTCTGTGTGTCTCTGAGGTGCTTGTAGCGCAGACTCTTGGCTATTGTTTAATGACAATCTGCCGTGTTGGTGGAGTGGAACTGGAGAGTGGTGTTAAGCTGGCTGCTCACCGGTGCGTGCCTGCCGGCATAATGAGCTGTGGGATTTGAGCAGAGAACCAGAGAGAGAGAAGAGAGAGAGAGAGAGAGGAGAAGGGAGGAGTGGAGGAGGTGAGAGAAGAACGGAGAGAAGAGGACTGGAGGAAGGCGAGGAGCAGAGAGAGGAGAGGAGAGCTTATGGGAGAAGAGAAGGAGAGAAGAGACGACATGGGAGGGAAAAAAAGTGACTGTGAAAAGAAGAAGAGAAGAAAGCAAGAGCGCAGAAAGGGATTGCAGAGAGAGGGAGAGAATAAAGGAAGGGGAGAGAGGGAAACAGAAAGGAGGAGAGAAGGAGAGAGGAGTGTACTGGAAAGCAGTGGAGAGGAGAGGAGCAGAGATAAGGAGGACATAGAGGACAGTATTGGAGGAGAGGAGGAGAGAGAAGGATAGTTGAGGGCAGGAGGGAGGAGAGGAGAAGAGGATAGAGGAGGAGAGGACAGGAGGGTAGAGGAGAGGTGGATAGTGGAGGGGTGGAGAGGAGGATAGTGGAGGAGAGGAATGGAGAGAAGAGTGGAGGAGTGGGAGTGGAGTGGGTTCAAGCTCACTGCTCAGGACTCAAAGTCCCAGTCCGTCACTTAAGCTCTGCTGACACTGCCAAAGCAGTGCCAGAGCTGTCCGTCATCACAAGATGCTCTCATTCTCTGTCCTCTCACCCACACACACACACACACACACACACACACACACATGTCAATACACACAGCATTGCTGCATATGTGTACATGTGAATACACACATAGGCATGCACAGATGAAACACTTTCACAGACAGTTTTGGTATACACAAAACACACAGAAGTGATTTTATGAACAAATTTGAATGTTCATGTAT
Source organism: Sardinella longiceps (assembly GCA_027497455.2). Classification (NCBI taxonomy): domain Eukaryota; kingdom Metazoa; phylum Chordata; class Actinopteri; order Clupeiformes; family Clupeidae; genus Sardinella; species Sardinella longiceps. Next base: position 21,617,851 of record JAODXP020000031.1, read on the forward strand.
TGTTTTCTTTTTATTTTATCATTGAAACGCTGTAATCCTGACAGCACGATCACTTTTTTACAACCGAATATTTAGCATCAAAAATAAACAGATTAGAGGGGGGAAAAAAATCTCCAGTCTCTCCACATGACTCTTTTTACTATTCCACGCAACTCAATAAGCATTAGTAAATAAATGAATTAATAAATAATTAGTCAGTGTTTTATATTCACCGTAAAACAGACACCCTTCCTTCCGTCCCGCACACGCACCTGGTTCTAAGTGGGATGCTGTGTCTGGGGCTATTGGTCCATGTCTAATCCTCCACTGGAGATCTCCTACTGTCTGTGGAATTGGGCACTTGTACTGCCAGACTGAGACGGAGAGTGAGGGACAAGAGAGAGAGAGAGAGAGAGAGAGAGAGAGAGATGAAGAAAGACAGAGAGGCATGGGGAAAGAGGGAGAGAAAGGAAGAGAGAGAGTGAAGAAGGGAAAGTCACTAAGGATGAGAGAGAAAGAGAGAGAGAGAGAGAGAGAAACAGAGAGAAAGAAAGAGGACTCCCTCCACCCGTGTTCAATCTGCACTCGTTTGTCCTCTGACAGCCGTTTAGCACTCTGCCTTGTGAGTGGCTGACATCGCCGCCCTCCCCTCATCCTCTCCACCTCTCCTCTTTGCTCTCACTCTCTCTTCCTCCCCTCCCCTTCCATTCCTCTTCTCCATTCTCCTCCACAATCCCTCCCTCTCTCTCTCTCTCTCTCCCTCCCTCCCTCCCTCTCCTCCTTCTTACAGCCTCCTCAAAGTTCTGGTCAGAGGTGGAAGGCTGCCAGTCTGTGTGTGAGAGAGAGAGAGAGCGATAGAGAGCGAGTGAGAGGGAGAGAGAGATGGCAAACGAGGGAGTTAAGGCGGCAAGGAACAGACAGAGTCAGAGTCTCCACTGAGACAGAGGACAAGTTCAACAGGAACAGCCAGACAGGGAAAACAAAAAGAGAAGAGCAATGGAGAGATAACCTTTAGTAATTAATGTATTTTATTCATTATTATGTTTATTAATGAGGGAGTGACATTGATCAGTCAGGAAGACCGGAAGTGAGAAATAGTCCACAAGTTCCAAAGGACCGGGAAAGTATTTGAGAAAGAAAGACAGAAAGAAGGAAAGAAAAAAAAAAAAGAGAGAGACATTGTGGGCATTTGTGAGGCCCAGAGGGGAGCAGGGCAGGTGGGAGAAGCGGGGCATCGGTCCCCCCCAGGTATGGCTCTGTCTCTAGAGGGAGGCCCCAATCTGGGGGCCTACTACTGCCTCATCCGCAGGAGGTTCAAGAGGAGGCGCAAGAAGCGCTCCGAACGCAAAGGTACCGGCCACTAAGTTTTGTGTGTGTGTGTGTGTGTGTGTGTGTGTGTGTGTGTGTGTGTGTGTGTCTTTGTGTGTGTGTGTCTATGCTTGTGAGAGAGAGTTTGTGAGTGTGTGTGTTTATGTGTTTGAAAGAGAGACTTTTTTGTGTGTGTGTGTGTGTGTGTGTGTTGTCTTTGTGTGTGTGTGTTTATGCTTGTGAGAGAGAGTTTGTGAGTGTGTGTTTATGTGTTTGAAAGAGAGACTTTTTGTGTGTGTGTGTGTGTGTGTGTGTGTGTGCGTGCATCTGCGTTTTTTTCCCAAACTGTTGAATGAAGACATAGTCTTGAGCATTAGTTGACGGCTTGCATTGATAAGCGGATTTGGCCATCCCGTGTCACCATCCTGTGTCGTGTGTATTGCCGTGTGGTATTGACAGACTGACAGAACTATACACATGTGAGACTGTATGTGGATAACAACAGACAGCTAGGATGTCCAATGATTGCTTCAGGATTATATCAGCTGTCCCGTCTGTACCTTGAGGAGTTAAACCTCCTCTCCTGGAGATATATGTGTCCTCATCAATGCACGTGGCATATTGGGAACCTGTCTGTGACTTACTCCTGGCATTTGCTAAATTGATTCAGATGCTGCTATTGATGTGTCTTGTTTCCTGTGTTTTTTTTTAATTGTTTGTGCATGTGTGTGTGTGTGTGTGTGTGTGTGTGTGTGTGTGTGTGTGTGTGTGTGTTTGTGTGTGTGTGTCGGTTGTCTTTGCCCACAGACACACGTGGCCATAGGTTAACTTAAATGTTGGTTGGAGAGACTCACTAAACATCATCTTAGATGTGTTTAACTGAGTTGGAAAGAAACCTACAAATTAGTCATACAAATAGTCTACAAATAACTCCTAACGTCTGTATTGGTCTGATTGTGAAATAGTCCCATTAACCAGTGAGCTCCGACTGTAATGTGTGATGTGTTGGTGTTCTAATGAGGGAAATCACGGCGTTCTCACTCTGATTCACACTGACAGCAGTCTTATTGGAGTTAAAGAGAGACAGACAAAGGCTCTCCCCAGGCAACTACCGTTTGGCAGCATATCAACAGCAACAGTTGTTGCCTTTCTGTAGCGTCTCATTCATCACGAAGCAGTCAGTGGCAGGTTTAACCACTGCACTGAATGTGTGTAACACGTTTGGCAGATTAAATGCCTTTATTGTGCTTAGGTTTGCTACTTCTATGTCACAGCTAATGTACTGAATACACACACACACACACACACACACACACACACACACACACACACACAGTCCTTCACTTCAATTCAACTTGTTCAATGTGTGTGTGTGTGCGTGTGTGTGTGTGTAAGAGAGTTAGAGAAGGGAGAAGTGTAGTTTGAACCATGCCATGACCATGTTGTGATATATGTGTGTGTGTGTGTGTGTGTGTGTGTGTGTGTGTGTGTGTGTGAGAGAGAGAGAGAGAGAGAGAGAGAGAGAGTTAGAGAAGGGAGAAATGTTGATTGAACCATTCCATGACCGTGTTGGTTCTGAGTGGTGTTGGTTGGACCATGCAGGCTGTTTCAGAGACTGGGTCCACTACAGTCTACGGTGTGTGTGTGTGTGTGTGTGTGTGTGTGTGTGTGTGTGTGTGTGTGTGTGTGTGTGTGTGTGTGTGTGTGTGTGTGTATGAGAGAGAGAGAGAGAGAGAGAGAGAGAGAGAGGCAACATTTCCCACTTCCCCTGCCTGATAATAGTGCCCTCATCCAGTTCATGCATACTATGCTGCTGGACTCTCTCACTTTCTCAGCTGCATACGCACACACACACACACACACACACACACACACACACACACACACACACACACACACACACACACACACAAGTAGTCAAGTATAGTCAGGTATATTACCTGTCAAATTGACTTTCTGACACGTGTATGCACCGAGCCTGGTGGAGATGGGTGAGGTGTGTGTGTGTGTGTTTGTGTGTGTGTGTGTGTGTCTGTGTGCTGTGTGTGTGTGTGTGTGTGTGTGTGTGTGTGTGTGTGTGTGTGTGTGTGTGTGTGTAAATGGTGTATGCCATGCATGAGGGGAGTAGACAGCAGCTCCAATTCCTGGAGGACTCCATGCGGAAATTCTAATACCTGCTATTAGTCCTCCTTTGCGTCACTCTCTCCCCACACACACACACACACACACACACACACACACACACACACACTGTCACCTAACGCGCACTATCTACCTACACACACTCACGACACAGTCAGAAGCGCTTTGAAAGTTTGACCACCATTTGCTTCGCAAAACACTCACCAGCTAAAGTCCAGGGTGGTCAGATATTTGGCAGGACACATGGCTGGCTTGGGAGAAATCTGCTAGAGGAAAAATTTGATAAGAAAAAAATGCTTTTTTTTTTAAAAAGATATCTTTTAGGGCTTTTATGCCTTTAATTTGATAGGACAGTGAAGAGTGTGACAGGAAATGAGTGGGAGAGCGAGAAGGGTAGGGATTGGTCCCCGGATTTGCGGTATGACGCACTAGCTCGCTGTGTTATGCCGTCCCCACAAATGCTTTTTTTTAAAATTAAAATGCTGAACAGTGTTGACAGACTTGTGGAAAGAGTCACAAACACAAATATCTGCTGAAGTGTCTTTCTTTATAGACGCAAATTTAAAAAAAAGACTGTTATACTAACTAATGAAGACCATTTTCAAATAAGAAATGTAAAAAAATATTATTCACTGTAAGGGCTGTGGTAAGATTGACTGATTGAAATGTAAAGAATTGATGAATTCCTCTGTATAATGTCAGGAAAAAGCTACAAACAAGAACTTCATCTGAAGATTTTTAGATAACTTAAGACGTCTTAGTCACATTAAGATCTGTGACATTTTTTGGGGGGGAAAAGGATAACAAATTCTTCACCCAAATCCATTTAGTGCTTAAAAACACCAGCTAGAAAACGCCAATCAAAACCCCTCACAGAATTAGCACCGGCTTAGGAGACCTGTGGGTGTTCAGTGCCGTAGATTAGCATTAATATTCATTAAATCACTTGTGCCAATAGACTTGTGTGGAAATGTATTATTCTTTTGTACCTTTAATCCCCTTGCGTGAGGTAAACAATGCAGCTGCACTTGAGGGAAATTAATTAAGCTAGTCGATTAGAGCATCCTTGAGCGATTGCTGTGTGTACCTGCATATAAAACCAAGTGCTAACTGTTCTGGAATCAGCCAAGTGAAAACAGAGATCTTGGTCTTAGTGGATGCTTCTCTGTGCTCTTCTGAAGTTGGTTATCTATATGTAAGCTTTGATTGATCACAGACACAACTCTCAATAGTTGCCATGATTCTCCTCTCTCACTGTCCTTCTGTCCATAATAAAAAATCCAAGCACACACACTCACAGACACACTTGACTGTTTCTTCATCGTCTAACCACTTGAAAGTATTGAATTTGGGGCGGACTTTGGCACAGGCGATGATAAACAGCATCACATAACTGTTTCCGTGGTGACCAGCCATGGAGAGATAAAAAAGTCTCCGTCTCCTTGACGTCTGTTGATGTGGTGTGAAGTCGTGTGAAACGGACTGTGGGTTTAATCTACCAGCATGGAAGCGAATCCCAAATGCACCCAGCTACCGGTGTGTGTGTGTGTGTGTGTCTGTGTGTCTGTGCGTTTGTGTGTGGATCTGCACCTATATGTGTGTGTGTGTGTGTGTGTGTGTGTGTGTGTGTGTGTGTGTGTGTGTGTGATCTCAGGGCCTGATAGTAATAGCTAAAATCAGGTGCTCTCCCATTGGCCAGATAGCTACCAACCCCCAACACACACACACACACACCCCTCACTCTCCCCACCCACCCTAATACCCTTTCAGCTGGTCCGTCAAGCAGCACTTCGCCCCCATCTCCATCCGTCTGCTGATCTTAGGTCAGTGGACATCTCCTCTCCTCTCCCTCCAGCACTCTCCACTGGCCTGTGTCACTCTATCTGTCCGCCTCCTGTAATCCCCACGCCAGACAGGGGGACGCATGGACACACTGTGGCTCTTCTACACAACACGGCTGGGAAGTGCGCTGCGCTGCCACACTTAGGCCCAATCCCATTTCTCTTCCCTAACACTAGCACTCGTTTTCGAAGTTCCCTCCAAGATGAGACAGCCCTCGATTGTGTAGTGAGAAGTGCAGATCTTCCCCTAATAAATGGGACAGCACTTCGCCTAAAAACGTCTTCACCTGTTTTACGCGTCTGAACGGATATAAGGCTCTAAACCGCGGCATAAACTGTTCAAAAGCCGTCATCCACAAATTATCATTGAGAAAATCACCCACATGAGAGGATCTGGTAATTCTGTTGAAAGATTTGCGCACTTTGAAAAATATCGATCTTTTTAATAGTCATGTTTTGACACACCAGTGCTGAATTCAACTGTATTTACATCAAACTAAGATATCCCGACATTAAAAAATATGTATGCTTAATTGCAACAGTAGCTATCTTTTTTGAAGTTCTTATCCAGAGCTGAGACAACGGGACACAGCTCGTGCATTCGGACACAGATCGCGTACCGACACCCGCACTTTGAAAAATATTGATCTTTTTAATAGTCATGTTTTGACACACCTGTGCGGAATTCAACTGAATTTACATCAAACTAAGATATCCCGACATTAAAATATATATATATACATGCTTAATTGCAATAGTAGCTATATTTTTGAAGTTCTTATCCAGAGCTGGGAGAACGGGACAAAGCTCGTGCATTCGGACACAGATCGGGTACCGACACTCAATCTTCAAAGAATCATGGGTAATTTCATCTTCACTTCAACTTCACTTCGTTCGAAGTCTGCACCCGACCTCCCTCCGTTTGAAGGGACGATTTGAAGGGCTGAAAGGCACTATCCCTCAGTCCTGAAAGTATTGGGACACCCTACACTTACACGTGAACGCGCAAACCGAGTGTTAGGGCCAAAATCGAGGGGAAGTGATAGTAAAGTGATAGAAATGGGACTGGGCCTTAGATCAGCTCAGCTCTACAATACTTTTTACCACCTGCCGGTCATTTAGCCTAATGTGTGGAGACACACACCCCCACACCCCCACACACACACACACACACTTTGATTGGCCTATGTCAGTTACATGTCTGACATACAGCACAAGGCATAATATGAATTTGCTGTGTTTATGTAGCTTTTGTGATGTGATGGTTTGCTGCTTGTGTGTGTGTGGTTGGTTTTGTCTCCAAAACATCTGCAATTTTAGAACCTTAAACACTCATTATATGGATTCATCACATCCCCACCGCCACCCCCTCAACAACATCTCCGCTGAAAGATGCACTGTCTTCTGATGTCCTTTGAAATCCTACAAGTAGTACATTTTGGATGAATATTTAATGTTGCATTTACTTCACCATCTTCACAAAAAAAAAAGCACCGCTGTTGTAGCAAATGGTGTCTGAAGGTGTCTGTAATGCTTAAAGTGATGGTTGTGCCTGTGTGTAGTACAGAGGTGGCAAAGATACCTGGATTATCTGTCCTTGCAGACAGTGTTGGCTGAGTCCTGGACACGTGGCCACATGGTCTCCAGGTTCATTTGTGAGTTGGGTGGTGGTAGCGAGGGCTGAGGTGGGTGCAGGGGGTGTTGGGTTGGGGAGGGAGAAACCGGCTGGCCGTCACCTCCGGGAGAGATAGGGGCTAAAATGGATCTGATCCGACTGGGTTTGTGCCAGTCAGGCCTGGCTAGGAGAGGAGAAGAGAGGAAAGGAGAGAGCCGGCAGGATGCCCAGGAGAGCTGGTGGGATGGCCAAAGAAAGAGAGAGAGAGAAGAAGAAGAAGAAGAAGAAGAAGAGGAGGAGGGGGATAAGGGGGCAGGCTGTGGATGAACAGAGAGGTGGGATGTAGAAGATCAGATCAGCTCTCTTTCTCTCTCTCTCTCTCTCTCTCTCTCTCTCTCTCTCTCTCTCTCTCTCCCTCCCTCTCTCTCTCTCTCTCTCTCTCTCTCTCTCTCTCTCTCTCCATCTCCTGCTCTCTGCAGATGGTGTGTTTTAGATAAAGACGGGAGGCCTTGTGTGAAGATTAGCGGCTGCAGGGATTTGATTCCCAGATAGCTGTCGATGCTTGGCCAGCTAGCCAGTCGGCCTCCGTCCTGATCCGATGGAGATCTGCCAGCGGTGAAAGATCACGATCAGGACCAGGGGGATGAGGATGGGGGGGGTATATTCAGCCACACAGTGTGATTCGAGACACGAACAATTCTGGAATCGTCAAGATGATTGCAGTGCAGGACAAAGCTTACAACAACAATAGTATCTAGATTTGAGTGGACGTTTAGCCTCAACTTGGACAGCCCACAGTACAGATTTGACTTAATAGAAGCTGCCTGTTCAGCTTGTGCCATTGCTATTATAACACCTTTGTTATTTAATAACATTGTGATTATAATAACTGTTATTATAGTCATAGCAAATAATGTTCTTTGTCGTGTATCATATATAAAAGTCTCAAAGGAATTCGGACTACAAAAAGATGTTAAACAAAGAAAGTAAACAAAGACGAATTTGGCTAATTTGTTTTTTTTAGTATATGACTTAGTATTTCTGAAGAGAATTCTTATTTTCCCTTACTCTAGTTGTGGTTTGTTTCCTTATCATAATCCTCACAATGGTCCGTCACACCACAGTCACCTCAGAGCTGGATAAGACTGCAAATGGAGATAGAGAGGAACAGTCAGTGGCGACGTTTTTCTGTATCTGCACAGGAGTTGAACTTCCTTTTGGGTATATAGAGGCACCCTCACAGGGACCAGGTGGGACTTTGAGATTTCAGTAAGAAAGAGAGAGAGAGAGAGAGAGAGAGAGAGAGAGCGGGTTTGGAAAAAGGGAGGTGGAGTTTTAGTAGGCCTAGTGTAGAGAACTGTGGAGAAAAACTCTCATGAAAGAGAGAAAGAAAGAGAAGAACTCTCATGGTTTGGCTTTAAAAATTAAAAAAAAAGAAACTTAACAAGCAGAGGTGTTATCACTGTTCTCTTCACCTGACCTTCACCAACTGCTATGTGTTACTCATAGAAATGTACTGTAGGGTTCAAAATCAGTTGAAATATTGCATGTGGAATACAGTAATATAACTAGAAAAGCGCTCAGAGAGCACAGACCTCCGCCAAGGCAATGTGGTCACAGCCACAATATAAATTCCAGATCATGTTCTGGATCACCGATCGCCACAAAAATCGAATCAGTTCTTGCTTGTCCCAATATACACATTGTCCGAAAATTTCATCCAAATCCGTGCAGTACTTTTTGCGTTATCCTGCTGACAGACAAACAGACAAACAAACAAACAAACAAACAAACAGACAGACATACCAACACGACAGAAAACATAACCTCCTTGTCGGAGGTAATAATACATTAATACAGAAGCACTGTAGATCAAAATATGAACACAGTGAAAGGATTTTGGCAGATTTTACATCGGCTTTGCGCGTATGATTCCTAGCCAATCACAATCAAGCGCAGGAACTATTAGGAAAGGTCATGCCCCGAGCCCACAGCTGGAACAAATGACTGAGTGCAGTAGGAAGACAGGAGAGAGACACACACAGAGCTCAAGGCAGGCAATGGAAGCAGTTATCACAGTCAAAGAGAGTGAGTGACGTTGCAGTCCAAGCAGAACAGGGACACCGTCTAACAGTGATGGAGGATATTAGTCAAGGGAAACAGTTGCTGACACCAGAGCAGATCACCTCAGAGATGGATGCTGTGCTCAGGAGTGATATGGGGGGGGGGCATGGCTCAATACAGTCCTCTCTGTAGAGCAATGAGACTATGATATAAAAGGCCCCAGTGGAGATTTACATCACTCCTGCAAGGTGATTGGAGTGAGAGAGGTGAATTGAGGGGAGGGGAAAAGGGAAGGTTAATTCTACTAAGGTTTGGGAACGGTGGCATTGATGAGGATGGTGGCAGTGGTGGTGGGGGTGAGGGTGATGGGTTTCCATTAGGCGATGGAGTCAGCACCCTGGGGAGGGTGATGCCGGTCAGGAGAACAGGGAGTGAGGATACAAGGTTGGGGGGGGGGTGAGCGGGGGGGTGGGGCTTGAGCTATGAGGAGAAGGGGTCTGTTCCTGGCGATGACGGGCAATGATTAGCGTGCAGAATCGCTACAGCCTCTCGCTCCGCTCCCCGAAGATCCCCATGGGTCCACATCATAAATTAGAGCTGTCATGAAGATTTTACAGGTCCGCCTGAAAAGGAGAGAGAGCGAGAGAAAAGGAGAGAGAGAGAGAGAGAGAGAGGCTGACAAGCACGAAACGCCCTTGAATGGAGAGCATCAGTGCTGCAGAGAAAGTTCAAGGCACCTCTGACCAGTCTCAAAGGTCTCTCTGTGAATCTTAAGTCGGAATCAACACACACTGTTGTCATAAATATTTTTGTTTTTTTAGGGTGAATATTTGGGGGTCTTTAATTTACATATAAATGACAGGCAAAATGAGTCAGAGTGAGCAAAGTGTCTCATGCATGACAGAACAGCTATTGCATAGTGTGTGTGTGTGTGTGTGTGTGTGTGTGTGTGTGTGTGTGTGTGTGTGTGTGTGTGTGTGTGTGTGTGTGTGTGTTTTAGTGTGTTAGTCTTTTGCTCAGGAAGTCTGTACTACACCAATGGCATTAAATCAGAAAAATCATCATAGCCATCACCAGAATGCACTGTATCCAGTCATTTCCCTTTTGAAATAGGTAGGAAGCTGGGTATTTAAGTGTTATAAATCTTATGAATCAATAAACACTCTGATCATACAGAATATTTCTGTTCAGACCAGAAAATCTTTCATGGAGTCCAAACTCAGGTGTCCATCAGTGTTAAATCAGTGTGAGGTGTGGAGTGGTTCTGGAGTGGAGTGGCAGTGACAGGGGAGGGGTGGGAGTGGTGAACTTTATATGGGGATGCACAAGTTGTTTATCTCCCAGGTTTGAGGTACACTAGGCTTCATCTCCAGCAGGCTGCGAAAGACCGCCTGCTCCCAGGAGATGTGGAGGGAGAGAGGGAGGAAGAGAGAGAGAGAGAGAGAGAGAGAGAGATTGCAGGAGGAGGGACTTTAATGTGGTCTAGTTGTGGATGAGCAAAAAACAGGTTGGAACACTTCTCTGCGAACCGCAACTAACAGTGCCAATCTTTCCGTTCAGAAACCCCAACGCCCCCCCCCCCCCACGCACACACACACACACACACACACACACACACACACACACACACACACACACACACACACACACACACAAGCCCTCAACTGATGACTCCCTTTCCCCTATCCCCTCTCCAGCCAGGCTGGCCTGCTTCCTTATCTCGGTCAAACGTCAAACCGCTTCTTAAAACTCCCCGTCGCCGAGATGTCGTCTGTGCAGTGCCTAGCGCAAAGCTAGTGCTTGTGTGGGGGTTGGGTTGGCGCGGACGCATGTGCAGGCACAGGTGGAGTACTGAGATACAGAGCCAGAGACATCTCCTGAGGTTGACTCTCCAACACCCCCCCCCCCCACACACACACACACACACACACACACCCACACACACCACCTTTTTTTTTTTACTCTCCCAAACTCCAAACTCCTCTCCAACTCCACTTCCTGATAGTTTAAACCACTTTTTCCTCCTGTAGCTCCCATCTCGACCAGCAAATGGCCGTGGAGCAGGCGTCGTGGAACTGGAACAGCGTGTGTCCATCGCTCGACTGACCATTGAATCCCTGATCGGCCCTCGTTGCCAGTTCATATCGGTTCGAATAAAAGCATTGGCTATGTACCAGTTCACTTCACTCTAGCTTCCATTCACCGGAGCCTACAATACGTAAGGCTGTGGATATAATGGAAAAATGGACAAACCTCACACACAGGAAATGGGGAAATTGAAAGTGTCAGGTTAGGCAGTCTTCCTGTCACCTGGAGACTGCGTCACATTTCCTGGCCTCGGTTCTAGGCCACTTGAATCGATCCACCTGCAGCGTTTGACTGCTCCTGAGGAGGGAGCCGAGCTGACAGGTGTGTTTGTGACGCACCCCCTGTGGCGCCAGCAGTGCCACTGGTCACCACTAGCCATTTATCAATGTCTCCTCTCTGCTCAGCCCTCTACACCCCTCCACTCTCTCTCTCTCTCTCTCTCTCTCTCTCTCTCTCTCTCTCTCTCCTCCCTCTCTGGCCTCCCCCTCTCTCGTCACTTTCTGTCTGTATGCCCTCACTCTCTTGGCCCTTGGATCTCTCTTTCCCTCGCTCACCCTCTCTCTCTCTCTCTCTCTCTCTCTCTCTCTCTCTCTCTCTCTCTCTCTCTCTCTCTCTCTCTCTGTCTCTGTCTCTCTTCCTCATTTTCTTTTGGTTCTCTTTCCCTTTCTCTGTTCATCTTCTCTTTCTTCTAG
>JAODXP020000031.1:21637079-21757079 GCA_027497455.2 Sardinella longiceps
CACGTGATCTAGTGTACACATTGTTCCATCCCTATGCATGATGCAATGCTGTACAGTAGCCTACCAGTGCCTCCCACCTCTCTCTCTCTCTCTCTCATTCTCTCCAGGCTACTTTCTGGCATAACACTTAATAGGGTGATAATTGAACTCACACATTTGTTTTGCCATTTTGTGTCACCCATTGGTTGTCCTGATTGATTTTGCTGCATGTTTCTAAAGTATGCTAGGCTACAGTGCACAAGAAGTGGCAAGAGTGAGAGTGAGAGCCAGACAAGCTGATTCAGCAGACACTAATAGCATCTGCTGTAGGCATCTTCGCTCACAAACACACATAATATGCAGTAGCGGGAAAATATTTGTAAACTCAGCAACTCAGATTCATTATTTTTTTTTCCCCTCTTATTGCACTGACAAGACTGTGTTTTGACTCGCTTGTCTCCCTCTTTACTTGTCCCCCAACTGTCGCCCGCCCTCTGCTTAGCGCCCCGCTAACAGTATTAGCACAAAAGCTAGAGCCCCATTTGTCAACATTCTTTTGCTAATCCACTTCCTAGTGCAAGAGCAATATTCTGAACTAGGGCCTTTGATACACTTGCGTCACATATTGTGTAGCCTACGTCTGTGAATGATATAGGCCTATATTAAAAGGAGAAGATTCAGGGGCTTTAAGAAGGGATTTAATGCCTCATATCCAGCCAGAATGAATATTAATGTGTTAGCGTCTAAGCTTAGACTAGCCTTTAGACGCTTAAAACATACCTAAGGTGTGACAGTGGCGTAATGAGTTAGAGTTTGTTGCTGTGGCGAGCATATTTAGCAACCAATAAACCTCAGTGCTGCGGCTAGCATATTTAACTACCAATAAAGTTCAGTGCTGTGGCGAGCATATTTAACTGGTGGTTATCCACCTCCGTCCGATGCCATCTCTGAGCCAAAGCCACTGGCTCGTGGAAATGGAGCGCCGTGTTCCTCAGCATCATCCTCCTCCTCCTCCTCTTCTTCCTCTCTTCCTCTCCTCCGTTCCCTCGTTCCCAGCCAGTGGCTGCAGATGAGCGGTAATGGAATGGATATTAATGTCACAATAGACTGCCCCCGCCATCCCCAACTCAGCCCGTCAGCACAGCCCAGATTACTACAGCACTACAGCAGAGAGAGAGAGAGAGGGAGAGAGAGAGAGAGAGAGAGAGAGAGAGAGGAAGTTTGATTTACTTTGGGCTTAACATTGAAGCGGGAGTAGTCTGCTTTTTCGCTCAGTGTGTGCCTGGGTTAGTGATTATGGCTCCATAAGACATATTTGTGGCTCCAGATACATGCTGTTGGTTGTTGAATTAATGCAAGGTGTCTCAGTTACTAATAAAGCTCTCTCTCTCTCTCTCTCTCTCTCTCTCTCTCTCTCTCTCTCTCTCTCTCTCTCTTTCTATCTCTCTCTGTCACTCTTTGTTTGTCTGTGTTTTTGTGTGCGTACATCTTGTGGTTAATTTTATTAAATTATTGTTGTTTGGTCGTATTGAGTTAGCCTGAAGCACTTTATATGTGACAGTGTATTGAAAATATGGGCATGTGGCAAAAGTAATACAATCAATACTCAATGCATCAGTGCAATAACAGGCATCACTTGCTTTCCCTCTCTGTGGTGTTGTGTGTGTGTGTGTGTGTGTGTGTGTGTGTGTGTGTGTGTGTGTGTGTGTGTGTGTGTGTGTGTACAGGCAGAGCTGGAGTCAGGCAGTCCAGAGGGCAGCAGAAGTTGCTCAGCATGGAGATGGATGAAGAGGAGAACATGAGTGAGTCTCATCTCCCCGCTGCATCCCACTCTTTCTCTCTATCTTTTCTTTCTCCCTCTTTCTCTTCTTCAATTCCCCACCCCTCTCTCAGTCTCTCACATTTTATTCTTTTTTCTGGTTCTTTGACTCTTTTTCTTGCTTCCCTTCTCTTGACCTTCCTCTTCCGAGTTCGACCGGGCCTCCATTAAGTGTCAATCAAACCCCACCTCAGTGTACGAAAGACAGACATGCTGTAGCAATTTGATGGCCAGAAAAACAATGTTTCCATGTTCTGTTTTATTCCCAAACAATTTTTGCTTCACTAATGTAACATTACCGGTAAATATTAAACCGGAAAACGTGGGAGGGAATAGCTATGGTGCTTTTTAGGGTCTTGCCAAGTTCCAAGATGGCTGCCCTGGTGCAGAAGCTCTCCTCTGAGAGTCAGACCTCAAATGTTCCCTCTCCATAGTTTATATTTTTTTGGAAGATCTTTATTTTAAATTCTCAGTTACATTCTTATGTTTTATTTTTTTAAAATATTTCATATAGGAGATCTACATTTATAAGTTCTGTTGCCAGAACCTAAGTGCCACTGGAAAGATGAATAGACTTGAGTAGAACATGGAGGACCCCATGAGGTGCAAAAAAAAACAAAAAAAAACCCCACCTTTTTCCCCCTTGCTTTTTGTTTGTCCGATTTTCTTTTTTGAGAGGACTCTTGTCATCCTGCATTTTTTTTTTTCTCCAAGCTTATGAGGACGGATCAGAGAGTAATCCCTTCGCTCAGCTGAGGTGAAGAGGCCCATCTCCTGGGCTTTTTGGGGGCGTCTCGCGGCTTGACCTTTCTCTCATGAAAAACCCAAACTGCTCTGGCAGACACCAAATCCTTTCAATTGACACACGGGCCAACTTTCTATGCACTCATAGAAGACAGTTTGATTAGTATTTGTTTTTTTGTTTTTTTCAGAGAGTTGCCGTTCAGAGGCACAACTAAGTTTTCAACAAAAGAGAAGCTAAATGATATCATTACTTTGACACTTTGAGGCTGTTGCACTCTGTGCACTTGCTGAGAACTGAGATTATGTTTAATTCGTTAAAAAGTCTGACTTCGGCAAAGTATTTGGGAAGTTGTTTTTTTTTTTGAGATACAAAGAAAAATCTCATGAGCTACTTTTTTGATAAACAACAAGCCACATTTCCACTTTTATTTTTGCTGTCATGGGCAGTTTTTTGGGGAAACAGACTTACTTAAACGTTGCTGTCACACTTCAAAGACCCCACATCTTTGGTATCACTCGGAGTGATTGGGAAAACTGCACAACAGAAGCCTCCTTTTTAGCAAGGCAGGCGATCTAGCAAGAAATTGGATGTGATGGAATTTTGTGTCAGAGTGTGGAAAAAAGTGAACGAGGTGGGGGGAAAAAAGGTGGGGAACAGAAAAAAAAGGGAATCGTAATAGCAAAGCTAGTTTCCGAGCGTGAACGACTGGAACATTCTGTCAGACGCGCCGCAAAAGTGGCATTGTGGTGATGTTATGTTGATGTGACGAGACCAGCGAGTCTCTTGTCAGTTTGCAGCAAGCCACCCTGCAAGCCATCAAACAGATCCCATTTCACACACCCGCTACGATTACTTGTGTTAGCGCTTCTAGAAGCTTCTCTCGAGAGCGGGCTAAGCTGGCAGCTTCTCAGCAGGGGGTCGTGCTGATGATGA
This sequence comes from Sardinella longiceps, assembly GCA_027497455.2. NCBI lineage: Eukaryota > Metazoa > Chordata > Actinopteri > Clupeiformes > Clupeidae > Sardinella > Sardinella longiceps. The sequence goes on from JAODXP020000031.1 coordinate 21,640,556, forward strand.
TTAGGGACCCACATTTGGACATTCCCAGACCAGACTGACTTCGGTGAAAATGCCAGAAGTGTTTAGATCTAGTGCAGGAATGGCCAAACGAAGACCCAAGGGCCAATTGCGACTCTTTACTATCTTTCAAGCGGCCTGCTATAAATTCTAAAAAAAAAAGGTAATGGGCCTGTTTTTACATCATCATTATACAAATATTAGCTATATAGTAGTTCACTTGTAATTGGTTGAAAATTAGTGCCCTTAATTTTCTACTGGCCCTTGGCAGTGTACATATTTCAACATCTGCCAACCCCTGGCCTAGTGGATTGCGTGGGTCACGTATTGTGGATGGACCCATCTTCATTAGAACTCCAACTGATCAGCTCTTGTGTTTCTCGCGTGCTGGAGTGCTAGGGCCTTAGTCCTCTGATTCCTGTTGTGCTTTGATTCCTTTCCCCTTTTTTCACCTGAACACTCCCTCAGAGGTGGTTTTATTCCAAAAGAACATGGTGGCACTGCTTGTGTAATATAATGACCTTCTCTGTGGTGTTTTCTGCCTGTTCTTTTTTTTGCTTGTATTCTTTCTTGTGTCTTTGCAGGATCTTTCTTCTCTGTTATTCTGCCCCAACACACACACACACACACACACACACACACACACACACACACACACACACACACACACACACACACACACACACACACTAAAACTCCCCCAGTCCCCCAGCCCTGTTCCAACCGGTTTCTCTCCCTTCCTCCCTCAATGTCACGAGGCTCTCTGGTTTTCTGAGCGCCGAAAGGAGTAACCTATCGAGCTTTTGCTGGAGGATGTTATAAATGAAAATTTACACAACGTTCCATCAGCTTTGTCAACTGACAGGGGTGGGGTGTGTTCCTTCTGGCCTAATTGATACAGTAGAGTGCTAAGGAAGGAGCAATACTGATGATCTGAAGAAGTCAGTTCCTCTGACACTGCTGTGTGTGTGTGTGTGTGTGTGTGTGTGTGTGTGTGTGTGTGTGTGTGTGTGTGTGTGTGTGTGTGTGTGTGTGTGTGATGAGTGTGAAGTAAAGAGTTAGCTCTCATGTCTCAATATCATAATGTCAAAAGTTTTCCCTCATACTTATAGTATGCAGTACAATATTTAACTTTTTTATGAAAGCCTCATTTTAAGGACATTATGATCAGTGCAATATTAAACACAGTCTTAAATTATTATTAGCAGGATATGAAGTAGCTTTAAATTTGATAGATGTAAATGATTAGAGCAACTCATTCAAAATGTATTGATAAAAGAGAGAAAGCTTGTAGGACTTATCTGAGACTGAAATGTTATGAAAAGTGTGAAATGTTAATAAAGGAACTCACACCACCTCATCTCAGTTACAAAGAACGATAAAGGAATTGATAAATTTTGCATTTACAAGATCCTGCAACGAGGGCGTTGTGAGTTACTCTTTCTGGGCACCGCAGGTTCGAGCAGCACAGAGGTTAAGGAAAACCGCAACCTGGACAACCTCTCCTCCAAGGAGGGGGCAGGCGAGGGGGGGCAGACCCCCAACGGAAGTGCAGGTGGTGGTGGCGGAGGCGGCGGAGGTGGTGGTGGTGGTGGCGGCGGCCGCAAGCGCCCTCTAGAGGAGGGCAACAATGGGCACGCACATGGCGGTGGCGGTGGAAAGTTCCGGCCCAAGCGGCGTAAGAAAACGCCGGGGCCCGTGCTGCCCAAGAACGCTCTGATGCAACTGAACGAGATCAAGCCGGGCCTGCAGTATAAGCTGCACTCCCAGACTGGACCGGTGCACGCGCCCGTCTTTGTCATGACCGTGGAGGTCAACGGGCAGCTCTTCGAGGGCTCGGGCCCAACCAAGAAGAAAGCCAAGCTGAACGCAGCCGAGAAGGCTCTACGCTCGTTCGTGCAGTTCCCCAACGCATCTGAGGCACACCTGGCCATGGGGCGAACGCTGACCGTCAACACCGACTTCACGTCCGACAGCCAGGCCGACTTTCCCGACATGCTCTTCAATGGCTTTGAGACGCCTGCGGCCCCCGAGGAAACTTTCTACTTGGGCACCAACGGAAACGGCTCACTGGTGTCGCTTGGCGACTACCCGGTGCCCGTTACACCGTGCAGCACGTCACTGGCACAGCCAGTTCTACCCGTGCCCACGTTCACCACCTCAACAAGCGGCAAGAACCCGGTCATGATCCTCAACGAGCTCCGGCCAGGCCTCAAGTACGAGTTTGTGTCAGAGAGCGGCGAGAGCCACGCCAAGAACTTTGTGATGGCGGTGACCGTGGACACGCAGACGTTTGAGGGTTCCGGGCGGAACAAGAAGCTGGCTAAAGCTCGGGCAGCCCAGGCGGCTCTCTCAGGGCTCTTCAACATGCAGCTGGACCAGACGCCCTCCCGCCAACCCATCCCTAGAGAGGGGCTGCAGCTGCACCTGCCTCAGGTAGCTTTCTCTCTCTCTCTCACACACACACACACACACACACACACACACACACACACACACACACACACACTCATCTCATAGCTTCTTTAGGATTCATGTCTTTTAGGCTTAAGCTTTTAGGCCTACAAAACACCTATTGGGTTTACAGGCAATACTGTTGTTAGACATGATCAAGATCTACCTGCTATAAGTACTCACATGCACAGTACAATGCCAATGCTTGGCCAGAGCTGTTACAATGTATCTTGTATCTAACTTTACCAGCCATACTTACACATTTTTGAAGGGAACCTCTCACTGATTATTTGCGCTAGGTCTGTGTTGACTAATATGTTACCTGAAGACACAAATCATCATTCACTTGATGTTCATTCATTCCTCCAAGGCCACCTGACTATCATTGCCCCAGACCTGCAGTAAAAGTTAATTGAAAGTGAGATGGTTGTGTGTGTGTGTGTGTGTGTGTGTGTGTGTGTGTGTGTGTGTGTGTGTGTGTGTGTTTGCGTGTGTGTGTGAGTCGGAAGAGGAAGCTGTTCTGTGCCTGTGACGTGACATCTATTTACTTATTGTTTTAATCTGTCATGTGTAATCCCTCCCCTCTTTTGGCGATAGTGGCGGCTCAGAGTAAACTAATCTTAATTAGCATCGCCTCATGAATGCTCCTCAAACAAGAGGGATTGATTACTGGGAGTCGTGAGGCAGCAGCGGCTGTCGCTTCATGCGTTATTTAAAAGCAGACGAGTCAACAGACAAACCTGCGTCGCCCGCTTTGCTGTTCTACGGCTGTAACCGTGGAGACACCCACCCCTAAATTTTTTTATTTATTTATTTTTTTTTTTGCTGTCTCCAAGGAGTCCGCGGCGGCGCTCGCTCTTAACACTTCTCTAAGCTGCGCCGCTTCTGCTATTTGCTTCCTGTCGACCGATACCTGCCCTTTTTAATATGCTGCCGTTAGCACTCCACCAGGGACTTAAGCTCTGGGCAAACACAGCCGGATGAAAGTGGCAGAGGATCCATCACCAGGCACTGAACGGGAGCTTTATGTGCGGAGATTGAACGGCGTTAAAGGCCAACAGAGTGGTGCTCTGATTAAAGCTGTGCTAGTCAATTCAAAAACGTGTAGTTATTTATTAATTAAGTTATTTTTTGCTCGACGCGAGTTTGAACTCTGTCTCTGAAGAGCAGAGTGCTCTCCCACTGAGTGAGGGAGAACAGGGTCCTCGATTATTTTTCCCGCTTCATTAATCCGGCATGAGAGAGTGACAACAACAGTCTGATTAATTAATTTGCGCTCCCATCATATGACTGTTAATCAATTTCTCATTCACCTTAGCTCTGAGAGGTCCCCTTTTATATTACTGAAGTAATCATGTTAATGTTTATCCTGTCGAGAGGCCCTGGCCAATTGTGAGTTCATGTGTGTGTTTGTGTTTAATGCGTGTGTGTCTATGTGTGTGTTTGTTTAATGCGTGTGTGTCTATGTGTGTCTATGTGTGTGTGTGTGTGTGTGTGTGTGTGTGTTTATGTATGTGCTCCTTGTTCATGTCTGGGAGGCAGGGTGGGGGGAAGTGGTTGATGACTCTCTGACAGTACAGAAAAAATATATGTAGTATATACCGTAGTACCATACTTAATATAATGCGTGCAGAATGTGCAGATAGACATTTGAATGAACAGTTGAATTACTTCCAGAAAGTTCTATAGGTGTTTGTGTTGCTGTTTCAGGTTCTCGCAGATGCAGTCTGCCGACTCATCGTGGACAAGTTCAGCGAGCTCACAGACAACTTCACCTCACCGCACGCTCGACGGAAAGTCCTTGCTGGCGTTGTCATGACAACAGGTACACATATGGGTGGCATTTTTTCTCCTTACATTCTCAATCACAATCCCCCTCCTTAAACTTGGCCTGGCTGGCATACACACACACACACACACACACACACACACACACACACACTATCCACAGAGAGAAACACACACAATCATCCACACACGTTCTTAATGCATCTTTTAACTTTGGTGTCCAGGCACGGACGTCAAGGAGGCCCAGGTGATCTGCGTCTCCACGGGAACCAAATGCATAAACGGGGAGTACATGAGTGACCGTGGCCTGGCGCTGAATGACTGCCACGCTGAGATCGTGGCCCGCCGATCCCTAATGCGCTTTCTCTATAGCCAACTGGAGCTACTTCTCAGGTGAATGCAAAAGAGAGGGAACTTCGGACTGTGTGTGTGTGTGTGTGTGTGTGTGTGTGTGTGTGTGTGTGTGTGTGTGTGTGTGTGTGTGTGTGTGTGTGTGTGTGTGTGTTGAGCAGGGTAGCACAGGGGCATGTCCAGGCTACACGGTCATCATGTCATCCTATTAACCTCTTACTCAGAGGTGACTAGACTTGGCACTTGTTCAGCAGTGACTAGGAGAGGCTATGTGAACCAGATGGCTCGGAGAGAAAGTGTGTGAATGCCTCAGGAATAAGCAGACATCTGTTTGGTGGAGCCTTTGAGTTATATTTCAGCAAATATAGAAAGCAAAAGAGATGTATGGAGAGATTGAAATGCGCAGAATGGAATGGATTGTGTGTGTGTGTGTGTGTGTGTGTGTGTGTGTGTGTGTGTGTGTGTGTGTGTGTGAAAGGTAAAAGGGTCAAGAGAGGGAGAGATGACGGGGACAGCTTTAACAAATAAAGTGTGTGTTTGAGTGTGTGTGTACAGTATGTGTGTCTGTGCGGTAGAAGGGGTCAAGAGAGAGAAACCAAATTGCCCATATGCAATCCATGTGTGAGGGCGTGAGAGCGTGAACTGAAATGAACCATAATAAGTGATATTTATTTTGAGTCTGTCGTCCTCAGATGTGCCGATATGATTTAGTGAGCTGTGATTGGGGCAGCGCTAATTGATGGGCCACGGCTTGTTTGCGTGCGGAGTGGAGGAGCTAAATAAAGATGGAGGGACGGATGGAGCTGAGCTGAGCTGAGCGACAGACAGACAGACGGACCAGTGGTGCTCATCAGAGCCGTCCTAATCAACTCTGAATGGAGTTTCTCTATCTGCCACGCTAATGAGAGCCTCCCATGTCTAATTACAAACCTCATGGCAATCCAGTACAGCGGAGCGCTTTTCTGGGAGGGGAAAAATTGAATTCAAATCACCTTCAGTGTGCTGAAGGAGGATGAGAGAGGGGGGAAGGATATTGTAAAAGCATCCATATCTGTGTGAGTGTGTGTGTGTGTGTGTGTGTGTGTGTATGTGTGTCTTTGTGTGTGTGTCACTACTTTTGATGTAACTTCAGTTTCTGTACCAAGCAGAGGCTTACGAAATCTAGGCCATCCGACACTTATATGATTCTTGGCTATTTGTTCGGATCTGGCTTAGAATGTATATGCTGACATAAGGTTTAGTCTGGTTCACTTTGATTGATGTTGCAACACAGAAGCGGTGATCTGACTGACTATTTTATTTTGTTGTTTTTGTCTGCTTGTTTTTCTTCTGAGGTATAGGCCTACTGCAGCTACGCTAAGCTAAAGCTAAGCTAATCTGTCCTCTGTGTGCTACATTAAATCCGCAGCAGCAGTCGCGAGGAGCAGCAGACGTCGGTGTTCACCCGCTGCGAGAAGCACGGCTACAGGCTCAAGGACAACGTGCAGTTTCACCTTTACATCAGCACATCGCCCTGCGGGGACGCACGCATTTTCTCGCCACACGAGGCCGGTGTGGAAGGTACACCGTCTACGGCTGTTTCCGTAATGCTACAGTATAGACCCACTTGTCACCACACATTAGCTAAAATCAATATCAGTACTGTATATGAGCATTATGTATAATGCAGTTAGGTATTTCAGCAAGTCTGTAGCTTAGCTAAGCTTTAGGGAACCATACTTACTGTGTGAGAATGGAATGGCAGTGTTATTGTTTTCCCACAGACCAAGGAGACAGGCATCCAAACAGGAAGGCTCGAGGGCAGCTGCGCACGAAGATTGAGTCAGGCGAAGGGACGATCCCTGTGCGCTCGAGCAACACCATCCAGACGTGGGATGGCGTGCTGCAAGGAGAGAGGCTTCTCACCATGTCCTGCAGCGACAAGATCGCCAGGTAGCTCGTCTGCATAGTATACTGGAATATATTCTTCTGTTCATTCTGTAAAGAAATTAGGTCTCTGCATATTTAGTCCATCTGTATATTAGTACGGACATATAGAGGGCAGTAAACACACAGTTAGGTGGTGGGGTGGGGGGGTGGTAGTTGCAATGGATGTGGGCTTGAAAGAGTGATGGTTCATCACTCCCCCACTGGTTGGGGATTGAACAGATACCCCTCTGTGACAAATCTAAGGTCCAAACCACGGCTTCCTGGCTTAGCAACTCAGAGCAGAAAGTATTTCAAAAGTAAAGTGGGTGGGAGAGTACAGTACTGTTATAACACTTGGCTAAGCTGTCAGTACCTTAAACTTGGACTAGGGCTAGATTCTGCCCAGAGGTCATTTACCAACCCTTCCACATCTCTCTCTCTCTCTCTCTCTCTCTCTCTCTCTCTCTCTCTCTCTCTCTCTCTCACACACACACACACACACACACACACACACACACACACACACACACACACACACACACACACACACTCATTTCCCATCTCCCACTACAGTCTCATCTGATTAAACACAAAGGAGCCCTACTCATACATCCATTATTCAAACTTCAGTGCAAGAAGGTTCTGGTTGATTAAAAATCCTTATTCAACTATTTGCATTTATAACATAGACTGTATAAAAATAGTCTCATGACCAAGGAGGAAGTTCACAAGTCAAGAATCAGGCGATGTTCAAAAGCTAACAACCAGAACCAGTTTGAAATTGCTTCTAACCGATGACAGTAACAGTAGGTGATATACATGAGTAGATGAGCAGATTATTTTATTATTTATTGTTTTATTTTATTTAAATCTTAATCTGTGCTTCTGATGTGCCTCTGGCCTCTGTAAAATTGATAAAAGCATTTCAGCTTTTTTGTTTGAACATTCATGAAACAAAGCCCTCCAAATGGGACTGTCAATCATTTTTAATATAGACATCTTGTTAAACAACACATTTATGCATTTATTATTTTTCTCTTTTTTGCTAAATTCAGTTGACAGGGTGAATACATCTCTTGTCAATCACAGAGCAGCCATTTTCTTATACTTATAATACTTTGCACAACCAACGGACGCCAAAAGAAAACTCCAAAAGTGAACTTTGCCTCAGTTAAGCTTCGCCACAAAAAATCAATTCCTTCCCAACAACCCCCTTAATCTGCACTGCACACGTGTCAGGTATGGCGACTCGTCGGCACTGTGGGTCTGCCTTCCCTGCGGCTCGGCCCCGTTGTTTACGATGCTTTTAGCCAGCTTGCCTGAGGGGAGCGGTTGAAATGCATCTGATTGTGTGACCCAGGAGACCCGCTCTAAACCTCCGTCTCCACTGCTTTCTGTACGGTTTGGAGGAGGGGGAGGTGGAGGTGGAGGTGTGGGGGAAACCAGCGACACCCACTCTCTTTCCCAACTCCACCACCCCCACCCCACTGGCTTTGCCGGCGCTGCCGCTGATTACGGCTGTTTGATTATGTTTCTCAAACGCGGTTATCCAGCTGTGATCCCCCCCCTTAAACCTGTAAATGCTTACAATTGGGCCAGAGGTTGGGGGTGAGGGTGTTGATCAGGAGGAAATCAAACTAATAATGCGAGCAATCACTCTACGCTCTCATTGTAGAGGTGGGCGAATCCGTGGGGGAGGGCGAACGATGAAGCCTTTCCTGATTTGACCGCCGGATGCCAGCAGGCAGAGGCAGTGGCGATAATTTTTCATTCTTTCATATTGTGTAGAATAGAGACGGAAAACGTGTTTTGACGCCTTAGAAAAGCTGGTTGAAATGATCAGTGCTTGTCATTAAGGTTGTGTTGTGGGCGTAGACCATTGGGTGAAGGGGCCCCTGTGTGTGTGTGTGTGTGTGTGTGTGTGTGTGTGTGTGTGTGTGTGTGTCAGTGTGATATATATCATCAGCAGTAATCACATAATATGTATCACACTGAGACACACACACACACACACACACACACACACACACACACACACACACACACACACACACACACATGCACACACGCACACACCCTGAGTGGAAAAAGTTCTTCCTTTTACCAATTGCTCAACACAATGTAATTGACATTATTATTATGTACCATGTACTGGATGTGTATTTTGTTATTTTGTGTATTGTGTGTATTTTGTTTATGCAAAAATATGAATGTGAATAAGCTGTTTGTGGTGCTGGGGGTACTTTGATAGCAGTATGAGTATCTCGGGTTTGCCGAAGTGAAAAGTTTGGGAAGCACTGCTGTAGCCCTTTTTGTTCTCTCTTCATTTCATTCTCTCTCTCTCTCTCTCTCTCTCTCTCTCTCTCTCTCTCTCTCTCTCTCTCTCTCTCTCTCTCTCTCTCTCTCTCTCTCTCTCTCTCTCTCTCTCTGTGGTTCTCAGGTGGAATGTGGTGGGGATCCAGGGCTCGTTGATGAGTTACTTCATGGAGCCCATCTACTTCTCCAGTATCATCCTGGGCAGCCTGTACCACGCCGACCACCTGTCGCGCGCCATGTACCAGCGCATCGCAGACATGGAGGACCTGCCCCAGCCCTTCACCCTCAACAGACCCCTACTGAGCGGTGAGGATTGAGTCACATAGCCAATAACACACACACACACACACACACACACACACACACACACATACATACATACACATACACATACACTCACAATCACACATACACTCGTACACAGAGAGAGAGAGAGAGACATCCATGTCCATAGAGTACTGATAAGCAGAAGAATTAATTATTAATTTCATTGACTATAGTGTACTTTTCTCCTGTTTTCACTATTTATTCTATTCTGTCTGAATAGAAGATGTATATCCTGCCCTAAATACATCAAATGGCCGACTTCTGTATCATACCTTTCGCCCAGTCGTTTGTGGGCCTGTGGCAGAGCATCTGTCAGAAGTGTGTCTGGTGTTTCTCCTCATAGGAGTTGGTGTCGGAGGTGTTTTTCTGGGCAGGATGCATTTTATGGGTTATCAGTGAGGCTCACCTGTGCTTCCAGGCTCCCTCATCACATCCAGCTGGGCTGACCAGAGCTTCCTCTCCTCCTCTTCACTCCTTTCTTCTCTTCTCCACCCCTTTCCTTCTTTCCTCTCCTCCTCCTCTCCTCTGCTCTTTTCTTTTCTTCTCCCCTGTCTTTTCCTCTCATTTTCTCCTCTCCTCCTCTCTTCTCTCCTTCTTTCTCCTCTCCTCTCCTCTCCTCTCCTCTCCTGTCCTCTCTCCTCCTCTCCTCTCCTCTCCTGTCCTCTGCTCTGTTCTTCTCTCCTCTCCTCTCCTGTCCCTCCTGACTCATTAGTTTGGTTCTGACTGACTCCTCCTCACTGAGCCCGGAGTAATTGGGCCTGCAGAGAACAAAGTACCTCAGCTACTCTGGCCAAGCTGCACACCATACATCACCAACCTGCGTGTCTGTGTGTGTGTGTGTGTGTGTGTGTGTGTGTGTGTGTGTGTGTGTGTGTGTGCGCGTGCGTGCATGTCAACACTCCTTCACCCATGTGTTTGCCCCCTCTTCCCTTCTCAAATGAGAATCAAAATCACCCCCCTGCCTACTATCACTCCTCTAGTTCTGTGTGCCATACATCATCATCCTGTGTGTGAGTGTGTGTGTGTGTGTGTGTGTGTCTATGTGTGTGAGAGAGAGAGAGAAAGAGAGAGAGAGTCAGCTCTCACCTTTACACTCTTCCTCTCCTTTTCCCAGACGAAAAATCAACCCTTCCCATCCTTCCATCCACCTCAACCCACCGCCCAAACCCCACCACACACACACACACACACACACACACACACACACACACACACACACACACACACACGTTCTCCCCTGCTGTCTGCTGGATAATGGCCCACGGTAGCAAATTACCCCTACCTTCTTCCTCTTCCTCTGGCTGTGTGCGAGGCTGCAGTGCAGACCCACGCATAGGAACCTCAGCACATTTCAGGCTCCAGCCGGCACCTAATGAGACCCAGTCACATGCCAGAGAAAAGACACAGAGAAAAAAAAAAAAACACTCATGATGGATAACAGACGGAGCCTGGAGTGTGTTTGTCTTGATAATTTGACGCCAGAGAGTAATTGTGCGCGGGCAAAAAGGCAAAGCTGTCATCTGCTAGCAGGCAATGTCCCGTCAAAACACGGAAGCACGGAAGAGAAGAGTAGCGAAGAGGATAGACGTCGTCCGGAATTCTCATTCTGAGCTGAGCTGTTACAAAAACATGGGAGAGACAATTTGACATTGACAATATGAGAAACTGGGAGTATTATAGAGGCAGGGCGGGATAGTGTGATTTTCCTGACTTTAGGTCACTCGATTCCCACTAAATTAGAAGCAGTAATAGGCGATGCACTGGCTGGATTGCAAAAGTCTGTGCCATTGTGGTACGCCTACAGCCGTAGTCATGTCCGTGCAGCTCTGGGTAGACTGAATCTAGTTACAGGGGCGCCGCTAGGGGTGGGTGGGGGGGATGGGGGGGTGGTGGGGGGTTAGGATGATTCTAAGGGCCTGGCACTGACAGGGGGGCCCAGAGAAAAAATGTATATTAAAATCACTATTTGAGGGGCCCAAAACAATTTCTTGTTATATGGTCCAAAATTTCTAGCAGCGCCCCTGGTTACCTACATGATATTTTAAAATTTAAGACTATAACTGGAGATGGTTAAACAAGGACTTTTAATAAAATATGAATAGAATCAACCTACGCATGTAAATATACTGTTTTACATCTGTAGATAGATACATAACCTGTTGTATGTTCTGTAGTATTGTGAGTCCTTTTGTGTTGGATAAACACCTGTAAATCCTATTTATGTTGGCCTAATTTGCTTTTTACCTGAAGCAGAGACAGTAAAAGCTAGCCTGGTAAGCCATAGAATGCAAATAAAACGCACTGACGTCGCCAACTGATAAGTACTGTATCAATAACGTTAAAGTTTAGCATCAATAGATAGACTGAACTCAATCGTGGGCGAAACAAGGCACATTTGCTCCCACTATTATGTTGCACTATCTTGGTCAGTGATCAGCAGTATTCAGGATCTTTGCCTGAAGTTTAGCCTATAGAGTACATGTGTAGCGAGTGCAGTCAGTAAATCCTGTGTGTGTGTTTGCACAGGCATAAGCAACGCTGAGGCTCGGCAGCCGGGAAAAGCTCCCAACTTCAGCGTAAACTGGACGGTGGGAGACCAGGCGCTGGAGGTGATCAACGCCACCACGGGCAAGGACGACCTAGGCCGACCCTCACGCCTCTGCAAGCACGCATTCTACAGCCGCTGGGTGCGCCTGCATAACAAGGTGAGTCCGATTCACCCTGGAGCTCACTTATAGTGTGGAGGGACACCTGGGCTGTTGGTTTTAGGTTTAGTTTTGATTCAAAGAAATGTTTTCCAAGAATGAAAGCAATAATTTGAACTACATTTAGAAGTACTGAAGTACTGGTTGTTGTCGTTGTAGTAGTAGTGGTAATAGTAGTAGACGACACCTGAAAGGTGTGTTTATACAACATAAGTTTGAATTTAAATAGGAAATGTTCATGCCATGTAAAAACACAGAAAATCATGTAAAATTAAAAATATATATATACTTGAATGTACCAGTAATAAGCATTTGAACAGACATACAGTACCTTTGAGTTTACCTGTGTGTGTGTGTGTGTGTGTGTGTGTGTGTGTGTGTGTGTGTGTGTGTGTTTACTATCCCCTTCCAGCTGTCTCCAAGTCTGCGGATCAAGGGGCCTAGGCCCAGCTCGTACCATGATGCCAAGCAGGCTGCACAGGAGTACCACTCAGCCAAACAGACTCTCTTTAAGGCCTTCCTCAAGGCCGGCCTCGGCGCCTGGGTCAAGAAGCCCATCGAACAGGACCAGTTCTCCCTCAACCCCTGATAGACAGGCAGCATGGACAGATGGGCACAGAGAGGGTTGGAATTACAATATGTGACAAGAAAGAGAGAGAGAGAGAGAGAGAGAGAGAGAGAGAGAGAGAGAGAGAGAGAGAGAGAGAGGGAGGAGAGAAAAATGAAGAGAAAGATAGTGAATAGTCATTCATTACCAGCCAATCAGACATCTGTGTGTGTGTGTATGTGTGTGTGTGTGTGTGTGTGTGTGTGTAGTCCTGCTGCAGAACTCCCTCTTGTCTTACCTCAGTAAAATGTCTATCATGGTTCCTGAGATGTCTGTTTACCACTGCTGGTTGTTCGTTTTATTTTTTAAAGGGTCAGTAAGGTCATAATTACACATTATTTAATGCAAATGTTTATATACCATTGTGTTTTTTTCTCTCATAGGAATATAGATATATTTTATGTGGTAAGACTTGAAGAAAATAGACAACAAATACAAGTGTAGCAACTTTTAATCCATTGGCCGATTATACTCCTCAGACAGATATTTGGATTCCGACAGACATCTCTCTGGTGGTGACAGACAGGGATTATGGGTAATGCTGTGCCGTCCTTCACCCTTTCCCCTGACCTTTACCCACAATTCAGTTGCCTTCAGCGCTGCATTTAAGATTATTAATAGGTGTTTGATAGTCTTTTATATTTGATTTTTGTCGTCTACGTAAAATACATGCCTTTTCCCTATGTTAGCATATTATTTTTTTTAAACATGTCAACTCATTTTAGCTTAATTATTTAAAACATTACTAATATTGCAGAGAGGTAACGTTTCTTCCTCCATAGCTGAAAATGTTTCTTCCTCCATAGCTGAAATATTTCTTTCCTGCATGCCATGGCCTTTTTGGAAATATTCACTGCAAGACCAACCAGATTCACAGCTTAACTCACTGTGTGTAATTCCTGGAGGTGGAGGCGGTGGTGGGTGCTAGTCCTCTCTAGTTGTCTGTGGTCCTTCCACGATGGCCATGAGCCTTGATCTTGCCTGTATTGAAGTGTACTTCACAAAACAGGACTCTGATGTAACACTGTGAGGAGTTGAGGCCAGTATAGTTTCTGGGCACCCGAGTAGTAGGCGTAACAAGATTTCATTGTTGGCCATATACACACAACATTCTGAAGACTCTATATAGTGTAGATGGAAGTAGTCCCATATGACCAATATGAGAAATGAGAACTCACAATGCCCACAATTTTGTGAGTTTTATTATACAGCAATGAAAAAGTGACAAAGTTATTAAATTCTGTGGAGTTTCAAAAGAACTACTGGAACATTCTGTACAAAAGTAACTGGCACCCAGTGACCATGACCATAATTTAAATGTCTAACCCCCCCCCCCCCCCCAAAAAAAAAAAAAAAATCTTTATGAATTTTAATAGGCTTATTTTTTTTTCTGTGTAATGGACTGCTGTGTGTTTATTTTGAGTTTGTCAGTTGGTCATTCTCATCACACACTTGGTAGCTATGGAAACATCACCAAAGAAAAAGCTACAGTGCTTCTGTTTTTTAGGCTTGATTGAAAGCTGGTGATGGTGGTCAGTGGTCACATAATAGCTGTGTGTGAAGGTGAGAACACTGTTCGCCCTTGAGGCCTCTGTGATTGTACTGTATACTAAAAACTTAAGAAGTATGTATACTAAAGCATTCCAAAAAAAAAGCAAAAACAAAAAAAAGAGACAGAAATTCAGAAAGTTTATTTTGCTTCAACACTTTAAATATGATTTGTAAATATTAGTTTGGTATAGTTCTTATGATGGCTCTTAAATGTGTTTCATATGATCCTGTAATGTAAATGGTAACATCACATCCTCAGAGCGAGAGAGAGAGAGAGAGAGAGAGAGAGAGAGAGAGAGAGAGAGAGAGAGAGAGAGAGCACTCTTGTACAGTGTAATTTAATGAAGTTCATCTCTTTCCTAAACACCTGGACCAAAAAATGAGGCTGTCAGGCTCCCAACTTCCCAGCATCTTATTTACTTGGCATGTTTTGTTACTCTCTCCTTTGTTATTAATAAGTTTATTTTCCCTTAACGGGGCTGTTGAAATGCACTGGACCTTGTACTGTTTTGGCTGTCTTGTTTATTATGATGAGTCTATGCTGATTCCTGCACAATTTAATTTTTTATTTTTTGTTTTTATGAGAAGCATGTAATTTTGAACCCCTCGCCAGCTTTTGTTGCCCATGCTTTACCCTAAATCTGGAAAAAGAAATAGCAAGCAAATCCAAGGCGACGCCCACTCTAAGTGTCAGCCAATAAGGAGGTTACTGAGACCTCTGCTGATGATGATTCGTCTCTTTGAGATCATTTCACTCAGAGCCCTTTAAATTAAATTGAAGACTGTCTGGCGCCTTTTCTTTAGGGGAACAGTGTGGCTGCTAAAAAGGAATGCCATCCACTTGCATGTGGGGCCCTATAGTAGAGAAGACCACACCCTTGGACCCCTTCTGATAGGGAGATGTTTTGGTGGCTGGGTGTTTTGGTGACTCGGCCTGGCAGTGGTGCCACCATTTTGTGACATGACATTACCCAGAATGCCATGGTGTGGTCACATGACTTCAATCGTCCTCGTCTGGCTTGGATGGGATGGATTTCTGAGTCGCAAAAGGGACCCTCCTGCATGTCTACCCACAGTAACGCTACACTCAGCATGAGAGGCCGACGCCCAGAGGCTTGCAAGTGTACAGCAGTGAATCATGACACCATAGGTGACAAATAAAGAAATAAGAAATTACTTTGTCTCAAGTTCATTTGTACATTTCTCATCTCTATATTTTTTAGTTACTGTTGGATGGATGTTGGAGGATGTCCACCAACATTGATTACCTTATGTTTGCTTGCAGTGTGACCCTTGACCTTACCTTTTCCCCACAATTCATGCAAGGTTCACATGGGATGGGGCATAGAGCAGAATTGGGTGAGAAAATGTAGGCCTATATGAAGGAACCGACAAGCTCATAGATGGAATGTGCAATTCTAGATTGTATTATGAGTGAAGGTCAGATCATAGGGAGATGGCATGTTATTTATGTATTTATTTATTTATCTTTTGACATTTTTACAGTTAATCCTGTTTATCTTTCCTCAATGGAACCAAACTGAACTTCACTAATCTTATGTGAAGTGGAACAGTAAAGGGGAAAAAAAGTTTGCAAAACGTGAAGTTTTTCCTGAGTATTTTATTTACTTGGTAAGCCCAAGAGCAAAAACACTTTTGGTAGCGTGGTAATTATTGTGACTGGAATGAAATTGTATTTATTAATGTCTTAGACCCCCTATGGGAGACATGAGTGGCAGAAAAACAAACACACTCCCTGGAATGAACAGACCTTTCATCCCCAATGCTTTATCTCCCAGTTATCTGTAGATTATAAACTCTTCTTTTGATTTGTTGTAAATCCCACTTTTGCATCAAAAAAGCATTAATTTGTAGCACCACGCAGCGTGCTGTGGCACACAAATCCTCTTCATCTCTGAATCCTTGCATAAACAATGAGGGGGAATCATGAAAACATTGGGCCCCAACTGAGAGTAGCTTCCAGGCTGTTTCTTCAAGAATTATGTCCAGACCTCTCGTGTACTGACTTTTGTCCTTTTCTGACATGTTTTGGAGTTATGTTTGTACACAACAACAGTGAGTGAAGCGGCCTCATTTATAATCCCGTAGTATTGATGCCATTTCATCGCACAGGCAACATTTCACCCCCTGAGTCTGTATGAATCAGCAAAGACAGACTCAAATATAAAATAAGGCTATAAAAATATCACAAGGATATCATTTTGAACATTTGTAGAAAAGTGTTAATCAACACAATTTGTCGTGGATGAATTGTTAATACACATATGGACATATAAACAAAAGGGTCTGTCCAAATTCACAGCCTTTCTTTTTGAGCGTTGAGACAAGCTCAGATAGGCGCCTTCTGTCTGCAAGGTGTTATCTCAGCAATCCTTGGTCAAATCTCCGCGTGGGGGTGTCGGAGGGATATTACTTTGTGTCATATCAGCCTTCAGCACCTGGGTGACATGAAAGAGGGAGAGAGAGAGAGATAATCTCGCCGCGGATTACCTGTCCTTTCTGCTTCGGCAGGAAGCAAACAAGCAAAAAAAAAAAAAAAAAAAGAATGAAAACTTATCAGCCCTTATCTTCCATCCGACTTCCAACACCCCAATCATTCCCCAAGCCTATACCCAGTTGGGTTGTGCTCTAGAAAATGTTCCGCCCAAAAAGCTAAATCAAGAGCAAAAAAAAAAAAAAAAATCTAGTCTAGAATTTTTTAAGTCAGCCCTGGAAACAAAGATATGGTTCTGAGTCATTGTGACTTCAGGAGCAGGTCAAGTCTTGGAGGAGAACCTGTAATGATGGAGGTCCGTGCTCTCTCGACCATTCTCTGGTGTAGACGGCGGCAGGATCCTGTCGGGCTGGCAGGCAAGCAAGCACTAAGAAGTCGATTGGTCTCAAGGTGAAGAGGGATTAGTGAGAGGGGCTCTTCATGCGCTCCACACTTTCATGTTTTATCTACAAAATTGAATTTCTTCCAGGTTAAAAGCGTGGCAGAATGGGAAAAGCAAATGTCTTTTCTTTGCTTTTTGTGCAGGTGAAGGAGTTCCTATAAATATGTAGCCTACAGCCAGGGTGACGTAGAGGTGTAGACTAATGTCTTAGGTCTTTTCACACTTCCCAAAAATGTTCTCCATTATCAGAATCACATTAGGTATTGTGTTACAGTGGTGAGTAGAAAGCCATTGCAAGATATACAGGATGGTGCAAAGATGCACTGACATGCAAGCACTAGGCTCTCATTGAAGATCTGAGGCTAACTACAAATCATGACCAGGGGTGAAAGTAGTTTCAATTCTTACCGGTACTACAACTTTATCAACACACTTTTGGAAAATAGAAGTGGGCTTATGTGTTATGTAGGCTATGTATGTATGAAGCATGGTTAGCAGCAGACTCCACTACCCAGACATCCCAGCCTGACAAAACACATTTCAGGGAGGGAGGCTCCCTGCAACATTGTTGTTAGATGAGCAGAATATTGCTCATTTCCAGTGCCAAATTGTTGGTAGATTTGGTTTTACTTAATCAGTCCATGTGACTTATTTTTAATACCCTCTTAAAACCCCCTTCTCTTACCACTACTACGTACCACCTGTCAATACTTAGTATAGGTGCGTATAGGCTTACTTTCACCCCTGATCATGACTAGGCCTACCACAAAACTAATACCAAGATAAATTAGAATTCAATTCAATTCAGGTTCTAATGTATTAACCAATCCAACTCAAAAACTTGCTTGTCTTGTATGCCTTCAAACATAGATTAAAATATCATGGCAACACCTTCTCTCTCTCTCTCTCTCTCTCTCTCTCTCTCTCTCTCTCTCTCTCTCTCTCTCACACACACACACACACACACACACACACACACACATGCCCTTCCCCTCTCTTGGCTTCTCACTGGTCTTGGCTCATTTGACTGAATTATCTGCCTCCATTATCCACCTAATGAGGCTCCTTGGGCTGGTCCCAGCATATCTGACAGAGCTGCAGATGAGCAGGTAAGGAGATAAGATCCAGCACATTCTACACCGTCATATTATTAGCGGTAGTAGTAAGATGAACATATTGATATGTTGATGAACATATGAATATTTATTTTGTTTTGTTTTTTGGAATCCAGGTAGGGAAATTTCTGTATCTACAACCATTGTCATTAAAATAAGTAATGTTTTGCATTCAAAATTCAGGGGCAAAGGGAGCTTTCTTGAATTTTACTGGAGTCAGGCCACTAAAAATGAAGACTGTCCCCAGAAATCAGGGTCGTCTTCAACAAGATACAGAGAAGCATGAGTCTGAAACAATTTCCCTATATCAAAAAAGATGAGGACTTTGTAGACTAGAAAGCTGGCTAACCCTATTATTATTATAAAGCTAACCTTAACACGCAGTTTGAAATTCAGACATTCAACTTAAAAATGTCAAGTGCTGTAACTTTCAGGCAAAGATGTGGCATTTCAAAACTATGGAGGCGAACTGTTCATGCCATTTTGATGATTATATTCCCTTTGTTAATTACTTCTCACAAAAGTGACTTGTAGGCCTAGAACTCAAAGAAAAATGTATCATTCTTATTGCATAATTACACCTCTTGCAGATTGTAGTTATCTTTCATATAGACTAGAAAAATAACTGTCTCTAAGCTAGATAGAGTTTAGACATAAAAGAACAACAACAACAACAAATCTGAGGACTATGAAAAAATGCACCAGTATTATGCAAAAAATCTACCTGTCTCTTTCCGTACTATGATTTAAAGCTACCCTGAGAATCCTCCCCTGTGCTGAGCTACTGGATCCATGTCATCCTGGGAATGAATCATTAGAAGTGGACCAGGAGGGGCAAAGCGCTCTGGTTCAACAGCCACATTTCCATTTCAATTTTCTGCTCAGCAGAGTTGATGTATGTAGTGACATCTAGCCAGTAGCCAGTCACCATGACCTACAGTGCTCCATCACTGTGCATTAATGCAGGTAGAGTAGATGACCTTGTGTTGCTACACCAGCCAACCAGGTTTACACACACACACACACACACACACACACACACACACACACACACACACACACACACACACACACACACACACACACCAGAACACTGGTGGAAGAGATGTAAAAGTAAAGTTGCTGATAGATTTTTGATAATCTCTTGATATGTCCATGATGAAGTTGATCAGAGATTATAGTAGAAGCCTATTCATGAAGTTTACTTTACCAGGATCCCATTGTGACAAATTTATACAGGTGGAGTGGAGAAATTGGATGGGTTTTCAATAGGCCTATTTCAGCATCCAATACTGGGGATGCCCTCCAATTCAAATTTCATGCATGTCCACTAAACACACAACCAAATGTCACGAGCTCTGTAAAGTTCAAGGAGAAATGTTTTATGGCACAGTTTAGCATTCTGTCCTAAAACCACATGAGGCTATGTATTCCCATTAGGCCCATGTCTTGATAGACAGTGGAAAAAGATAATTAAAGACAACTGTTGATATATAATGTTAAACAAAACTCCATTCATTTCACGATAACAAGATAATATAACACCGACTGACTGTGCAATTGACTATGGTAAATGACTCTGTTTAAAATGGTTCCTGTGATGTGTAGCCTGGTTGCTTTGTTACCTTTCTGGAATGTTAAAGATTGCAAGGGGAGGAATAACTTGTCCTCTAATTACATAGATGTATAGCCGAGGCCATGTGAGGGGGAGATTAAGATGTGTGAGACACAGAGGGAGAGTTGTGAAGGTGCTTTTGAACTTCTAGGCATTACTAACCTTGAGACATTACCTGTTGGCTAATGCCTGTGGTCTTTCTGCTCAACCTAGGCCTACTCTGAAGAAAATCACTTCACACTATTGAGCCCAAGATGAAGATGAAGACATCCACGGATCTGATACGCCTGAAAAAAAAAAAAAAAATTAGCCTAGCACGAGAACATCCAGCTGATGACTTCCCCTGTGTCATATCTCCTCCCTCCCGCTGACCACGTCTGGGGTGTCCGTAGTGAACGTGGATCTAAATCCCATCAGCCTATGGACCTTTATGCCTTTATTTGATCTTTCATTTTATTCTATTTTATTAACTTTTGTTTACTAATCTTGTTCCTCTTGCCTTGCCTATCTTTCTTCTCTCTCATTTCACTACATTGTCTTATGAAAGTATTTCTATGTGACAAATAAACGGTGAACTAAACTGAACATACACATTGTGTGTGACCTTTTGGGACTGAATTCAATACAGCCAACTTCATACTACAATATCTTTTTCAGCCCTACTCAGAGTCTGTCTGCTGTCATCATATATTTATGTCGCCATCTAGTGGAGACAAAACTCACTGTGTTTATGCTATTTTCACCGGAAGTTTTTTGTCTACACAACTGACTGTTGACCGGATGTTGAATGTTCTCTGGAGAAGTGCAGATATGATTTGAAGCGGAGAGCGCGAATATTAATGAAATAAAATTACTTTTGGCAAGTATACCAACAAAATAATAATAATTATTCTTACGTCCTTGGTAGGGGGCTGCACAATTGCCTGGAAAGGATAATGGCTAGTGCGGGAAACTGTGGATTTTTAAAGTTTTTTGGCTTGCAAGCGAACTAACAAGCTTCAGTTTACCATATTGCAATGCAATGCTGGTGTGTTGTCGCACGCTAGCATTCACCATGATATTAGTCAGCTGTTAATTCACGAGAATGCTTTCTCGTGTATGCACAAAAATTGAATAACACTGAGTTAGCCAGCTGATTAGTTAATTCAATACTTCGTCGTCCTCTAAGGCTCTACGGCTGCTGTTGTCGTCTAGGAATAGGTCAGACTGAAGCCTACCATTTCAACGGCGCATTTCAAAGACCATGGAGAAGGTAAGGAAAACAAATGTGTTTTCAAAGCTCACATATGAGAGGAGTCGTGTACATGATAGCTGCTGTCGAGCTGCGTTGAAACAGGATACCTCTGCATAACGTTACTTGAGGACTTTCAGTTTGTAACTTGTCACAGTTGAGGGAAAGCCCACCACACACAGGTGATAAGTGGTCGGCGCGTGAGAAGAGTTCGTTTTACTAACATCTCCAAAGAAGTGGGCAGTTCCTGCTGGAATGAAATGACATTTTCTCTTCATATATTTTGAAATAGCATAGGGAATGAATTCTACGAGCCTTAATTCTGTAATCCAGACCAGAGACAGGACTTACTTGTATTTGTGGACATACAGCCAGTTTCAGGTATTTGATGTTAAAAACAGACTGTTGGTGCCTGTTGCAGTTGCCTTTTCTCATGTTGCAGTAACTGCATCTTGCAAAACAATGTTGGTGTACTCTTCTTGTATTTTGGAAATGCAGCGGGAATTGTCAGAGTGGGATGACACCAACAAACTCTTGCAGCGACATGGCTTTAAACCAGTTCAGTTTGCTGATCCTGTGGAGAATAAGAACTTGTCAGGTAAAGTGTTGCCATTTCATTATTATCAGCCTCTCTCTCTCTCTCTCTCTCTCTCTCTCTCTCTCTCTCTCTCTCTCTCTCTCGTTTTGTTTGCACCAAGACAATTTGTATCATTGATGATGCATTTCCAGAAGAAATCTACTTTATGTCCATGTGTGACATGATGTCTGTAATATCTTAAGTTGTTATGGTCTACTTGTGTCCAGATTTGGTTCTTCTGGAGAAGAAGGCGGCTGCAGACATCCGGACCATGTTGCGGACCATGCTGGCAGACTCAGACAGGAGACAAGCGCTTATCCAGGAGCTCATCCAGTCCAACACCCAGCTCAAGTAAAACTTCACTGTCTTCTCACAAACACACTAGCTTGCACAGAACTTTAGAGAATTCTAGATATAGTGAAGAGAATATTTTGTTGCATCATGAAATTCAAAGATTTGTTTTTATATCTCAGGAATAGGCTACCGGTCTTATTTTGATTCTTCTATATTTTGAAGTAATAAATAAAAAGGCGATTACCTTAATATGGTGAGAGTAAGTGAGCAAGATTAAAATTTGCATGTGGTTACTGGTCATATTAAAAAAATACTTTGACATTTATATACATATTGTAGCATAGGCTGTGAAATCATTATCTGCAATAAAGACTATTGCAGATAATGAATTCTCACAGCCTACGCTATAATAGCCATTTTACCTTGCGTAACCCGATCAGTTGGAATACCTTCATCTTAATGCATATTCTCATCTATACTGATATCCCACTCTGCTTAATAATGTAGGCCCTCTGAGGCGTCCTCAGCTGCTCAGCACCTGCTGTCACCTGATAGCACCTGTGCTGTGCACGCGTCCTGCACATAGGCTGAGTGGGCTCCGGGTTAATGTGCCCTCAGGTGTGACTAGTGCCCTGCACCTGTCATCACCTCCATTTGCCCATGACTGCATACTGATACACATTCCCCCCACTCACTTTACCTGGGACATTTGAGATATCGGACATAACTCACCTATGCAAATAACTGCATTTGATGAATACTTAGTTGCAGGATGACAGTATTGAAATTTATCGTTTTTGTTCTTTATATCTTTATATTTTGTGCACTTTCTGTTGCAAGTAATTCCACAATTATGCTCATAACATAGAGTTTTGTTATATAATGTTATACCATTGTATTTATTGATTTAGAATTTACTTCAGTTTTGTTTCTCAGATGGTGGACTTTTCTGTCTGAATTGTGTTTTGTAATAGTGTTGAGCTAACTTAAGTATCCTTGACCTGACAGGGAGGAAGTCCAGCAGCACCAGAGCCGTGCAGCACGACATTCCAAGCGGGCCTCGGAGCTGGAGGGTGTTCTGGAAGGGGTGAAGAACAAAGTGCAGGACTTGGAGGACCGTTACATCAGCAAAGCCTCTCAGCAGCACACCATCTTCCAGCAACTCCAGCAGGACAAGACGGAGGCAGAGGTAGCCCACAACGCCACACCCAGAAGTCATGCATCCTTCATTACGCCATTTAGTCAGGAGTCAGGCGCTATGTGGGGAAAAAACGGCTTGTTTACAAGTTCACATTCTTTCCGAGTAGTCTCCGAGTAGTTGTTTGTTTATTGTTATCA
This sequence comes from Sardinella longiceps, assembly GCA_027497455.2. NCBI lineage: Eukaryota > Metazoa > Chordata > Actinopteri > Clupeiformes > Clupeidae > Sardinella > Sardinella longiceps. The sequence continues at coordinate 21,663,627 of JAODXP020000031.1, forward strand.
TAGGCATGAATACGGTAGTCTATTCAGAGATCCTGAAATTTCTCAGGTGATACTCTGTCATGAAGAATTTTGTGTATAGTTGATGGGTACAATGGAAATTCTTTACATTAAAGGGATATTTTGGAGCTATTCTAATTGTTGCACACTAGCTGGCCTGGATTTGTAGCAAATCCAAGATTTGGAAAATTTTCTCTACTTGGCTGATTCGACATGACATCTCATCTGTTCGTGTTGGTGGTTAAAAGGATCCCCGGCTAGTTGGGCATGTTAGCGTTATAAGACTAGCATTGGCGTCAACTTTAATTGACGTTATTCAAAAACATCAAAAATACGACGGTTTCAAAGAAAATTTTTATTAGAAGCTGAAATTCATTTCACTAGTAAAGTTCCATTGTTGTTACGCCTCAATGACTTATGGGTAAAACGTGACGACAAATGGTTGCAGTGCTTTCGGTCAAGCTGGAGCTACACATGGACAACGTAAATATTGATCCTCTATCATATCCTCACCTCTCTGATCATCTTCCAACACCGTGTACTGTCTTCCGCGTTGTTCCCTTAATTCATGGTGGCGTAGGTTTAAACGGCAAACTTCACAGAAGATGTATTTTACTTTGCAATAACGTCCTAAACTGGTCCTGTAAAGCCATGGAATTTTGCTGGACAACCATTTGATGTCACGATTTACCCATAAGTCATTGAGGCGTAACCGTAATAGAACTTTACCAAAGAAATTATTTTCAGGTTCTAATAAACATTTTCTTTAAAACCGTCGTCTTTTTAATGTTTTGGGGTAACGTTAATTAAAATTGATGTCGTTACTAATCTTATAACGCTAACATGCCAAACTAGCCAGGGATCCTTTTAATGAAGTAGCAGTCTGTATTGCTGCTTAACTAGTATTGCTCAGCCCAGGTTTGATTCCTGAACCCACCAATCTGGCATATAAAGATGATGATGATTGTGATGGTGATGGTGATGGTGATGATGATGATGATGATGATGATGATGATGATGATATTGGTATTGGATGGGATGACCTACAGAGGCGCTGTGAGTCCATGAGGGAGAAGTTGTCCCAGGAGGTGCAGCAGGTGGAGCAGCTTCAGAGGAAGCTCTACTTTGCTGTGAAGGAGGAAGAGCGTAAGATGGCCCGTCAGAACCAGGCCTTCCAGCAGATCCACAAGAGGACCGCCAGAGCCCACTCTCCCACTGACCAACAGTGAGTGCACAACACAGCCCCCTCACTGAATGGTTTTTAGTACACAACACATCCCCTCTACTGATTGGAAGTGAAGTGAGCACTTTCTGTCTTTGTACTTTGATTTGAGTTGTACACTACTTACATCCTCTCTCAAACATTTTGCTTTGTAGGATTCTTGATGTCATTGATGTCTACGAGTCCCAGTTAGAGCAGCTGCGGAATGAACTCAAGTAGGTCACCACTTTGTAGTATGTGCCATGACATATGCATCATACAGTTGTTGTTCTTGAATAATGTTTTTTTCTTTGGTCGCTGGGTCTTTTCCCACGTTTGTTTGACCCTCTTGTCCTCACCCAGGACCCGTAGGGAGTCTAGAGAGAGTGTGTCATCCAACGGCCAGCTTGAACAGACCTCCTCAGACAGCTCTGTACACCACAAAACCTTACTGAAGGTCAGTCGTCACCTGTAACAGTTTATCTAAGCTTTAAGTCTTTAGGTTCTTAGAGGGGGCATAGAATGGGTGAATGAAGTCTTGTACCTTTTTTGCTAATGTTTAATTAGAATATTCACCTTTGACTTCTTAGAAATGACTGCAGAAATGACTTCTCAGCTCAAATGCAGTTTTACTGTAAAAAGTGCAGGTCTATCTATACCCTTGTCCTGTGTCCTGTAGTCCTACCAGGAGCAGCTGAGGGAGACCAAGGCTCAGCGGGAGGACCTGAGGAGGGAGATTGAGCGCCTGAAGCAGGACCTGGACTCCAGGTGTGTAGGGAACTCCTCAGATTCTCCACAGTAGAGCGGTAAAACTCAACTTCTTTTTGTTTCTTCTGAGTCGCTCACTAACTGATTCGGATGTGGGAGTCACTTGAGGCACTTGAATCAGTTTCGCCCCATTGCGTACTATGTGTCAGCTGAGTTGTGTTTCAAGTGCTGCTGAGTCCAACTCTACATGTGAGTTATTTGAGTCACAAGAGTCAGTTTTGCATGCAGTGAGTCATCTGAGTTGTGTTTCAACTCTACATGCGAGTTAGTCAAGTCACAGAGGCAGTTTTGCCCCATGGCTCCTTAGTGCACTAACCGCTGGTGCTCTCTGTCAACATCGAGTCTGTTTAGTATGCTGTTCTATTTGGATAGTTCCCCATTCCAAAGTAGTCGAGCAATCAATGCCCCACAAGAGAAATAGAAACAGGAGATGCTTTTATCCAGAGTGTCACCAGGTGTGCAACATTATTATGTGAGTTCTGGTCAGATCTTGAATCCATTTCCATAGTGTCACTGTGATCTTCCACCTCACCCTCCTGGATAAAAGTTAGACTATGAAACTAATGGGTTCAAGACCACTTACTGCAGTGACTCCCATAGAATGTTTTGAGACAATGCGAGGGGGGGGGGGTGTCTCCAGAATGTAGCAAAATACACCTGCTTGAAATCACACTGTTGAAATAATTCAAATGAGTGACTGAAAAGACTGAAACAGTATGTATATTTATCAGATATGGCCCATGATTGGACTATGATGCGACACCATAGTATAGTGTGAGTGAGTGGGAAACACTGCTTCTTGAGTTCCTAGCTGCTGTGTGGATACATAATGTTCAGTATCTTCTGTGTGACTGAGGCCTCTGTGTCCCTCCAGGCCTACAGTGAAGGAGCTGAAGTCTTACAAACAGCAGCTGAGAAGAATGGATCGAATCATCCAACAGACTAACCTCAAGTAAGGCATTGTCTTACACAACCAAGAGTTTAACCGCCATAGGCAAAAACATCTGGCCTTAGCCTGCTTTAAGGGTACCAGTGACGTGATAACGGGAGCGCGAACAATTCGAACTGATGGGCAGGATGTGGAGGCAAGCATAACAACACCAATAGACCACGGAGAAAAGTGCATATTGTAGTGGTTTGGAGCCGGTATGTAGGGGAAAATACAAGGAATTAGTAGGGAAATACATCGTGTACTTGATGAAAATGTCAGAATTTTCTCAAGAGCGGAAAGATTTGCCGACAATCGTGGCTGTGGGCATTACGAATTACAGCATGTTTTTTTCCCCCATTTCTCACCTTTACGGGCGATTTCCTTAGGTACTCGATATTAACACTTTCCCTTCTCTCGGTTAGACAGTTTATAACATCCAAAAACGGCACAAAACTGAGGCTTTTAGTACAAAAAAGTTGCAGCCAAAATACAGTGCTTTCAATGGCTCCAGCTCCAGAAGCCCACCAGTTGAGGTTCGCGCGCGTACAGAAGAACGCTGAAAAATACGTTAGTGACGTAGGGTGAAAGCCAGCTATTGTGTATCGAGTCATATGAAGCATGACATTATAATAATAGCTTTTGTTCAAGTATTCTTATTATATGTGTGTGTGTGTGTGTGTGTGTGTGTGTGTGCGCCCCTGTCTGTAGGTCTGCTCAGGACCATACATCTGATGAGACCACTGAAGTGGAGAACATCGACCGCATGCAGGCCTCAGTCTGCCGGGCTTTTCTCAGGGTCAGTCAAATTTGCTGAAGAGTCAAGGTGCTCAGCGCACAGGCTCAGACTTACAGAATGCAATATTGTGTATTTGAATGAGTGTGGTTGTTGACTGGGACGAATGTTCATACGCAGTCTGCCTGTACGGAGTTGGGGATACGGGATGTGAATGATCTGGTACCTGCGCTGAAATCCAGGCCCAGAGAGGCCAACTCTGCTCAACTGGAGAAGGTGGGAGTTTCTCTTTTTGGCGGCAACATGCAGATCATCAAAACATTACATAATCTCTCTCAAGTCCTTTCCTTTACTGTAAATCTCCCCACAAGTTGGGATAAACAAGTGTGTGTGTGTGTGTGTGTATGTATTTTTCTGTTGGGTGCCAATTAGTTATGCACAACAGGCTAGGAGGAATTTGCACCATACTTCGAACTGTGAAGGAAAGGAATTAGCACAGCACTATGTCCATAGTTATAAATGGCACTCGTAAATCAGTGTTGGTGGTGCTGTAATAACGAGTGTGTCATTTCTCCCAAAGGTCCTCTATGATGTGAGGGCTGTGCTGACCAGTCCAAGGGCCCCTCCACAGCTCCTGAGGCAGAGGCCCAGTCGGCAGCCCCCAGACCAGGCCTCTCTGCCTGGGGACATCCAAGGCATCCTGCCCACCCTGGAGGTGTGGTTAGAACAGCTGGCATCCCTCAAGGTGAAAAACATTTTGCCCAATGGCCTTGTGGAGAGGGATGGGTTCCCATCCTTATGTATTTTCAAGTAATTCTACAGTAGTAGACTACATCATATTATGTCACTTTGTTATGACATGTCAGAAAGAAATCACTCCTTTTTGTATGTATGCATGTGGTTTGCCTTAGTGTATTTATTTGTGTGTGTGTGTGTGTGTGTGTGTGTGTGTGTGTGTGTGTGTGTGCACAGGAACTGCACCAGTCCTTGTTGAAGCTGGTGAAGCGTCTGCTGCCGTGGCAGACGTGTGAGGAGCTGCGGCCCCCCGCAGACGGGGTGAGGGTGGAGGACCTGCAGCTGCTGGTGGACACTCTACTGGAGGAGACGGCCCCTGCAGACAAGGTTAGTCAATTACTGCATCCACAGCATCTCTGTTTATTGGGCCCAATACAGCCATTGCCCAATCAAGTTACAGCGAATTCAAAAGAGTGTTACACACAGGGGGACGACGACGCAGGGGAACGCAGTGCTGGCACCAAAAATACTGGCACCAAAAATATCACCCCATTCTTCTTCTACACATTTTTCTTTGTTTGTGCCGACTCAAATTTGAGAGTTCCCCCTCCTGCCAAATCCCACTTTTACCACCGGTTACACATACTGTACTGCATGAATAGCCTGTGTTGTTTATAACCCATCAGACAAAAAGAAGTATTCTGTTATGTAGAGAAGACATTTTTCTTTCACTTTTCCTATGTGGCATGTACTGTACATAGGACATATAAATCTGTTACTTTTACATTGCATTACATGAACAATATGTAATCTCCATGTAGTCGCTATGGATAAATGCATGAATGAATGCTATTTTATGGAGTGGAACTATATAGAAGTCAGTGTGTTGTCTCCAGCAATACCTATGATAAGAAATGCCTAATAAGAACTGCAAGTCTGTGAGCTAATTGTGTTCTTTGGTGATGGCCCCTTGTGATTGGTTCCTGCAGGTGCTCTGTAGTCCCACCAAGAACACGCTGCAGTCCATGGTGACCCACTTCCAGAAGCTGTTTGACGTGCGCTCCCTGAAGGGTGTGTACCCGCGCATGAACGAGGTCTACACGCGGCTGGGCGAGATGAGCAATGCCATGAGGAACCTCCGAGATGTTCTGGACCTTGGTCAGTGTGTGCCTATAACTAACTTGTGTTTTAAAGGAGAGATGCAGCCATTTGCAACAGCAACTGTTGTGGGGAGTTAGTGTAGGCTGCTTATTACTTGTATTGATTTTTGATTTTGTTAAGAGGCCAAAAACATGTATAAAGTTTGCCTCAGTAGGCACTGTAGCTATTTGGGTCTGTGTGTAAGCAGCTTTCCAGCTAAAGCACATCATGTAGCTTTTTGCCTGTGGTGTGATTGTAATTTGCGCTGTGTGAGGATGCTTGTGTTTTTTGCCCTCAACGGTGCCTTCCAGGTAGCACTGCCTTCAAGGCACCACTTCACTCAGTTTAGGGTTGGATGAGGGTTGAGGTGGTTAGGGTTAGGAATAGGGTAAGGGTAAGCGTAGGGCCTTTTAGGCTGTGCTGTCTGGAAGGTTTCGTTGGGGGCAAAAAACACCATTGTGCTGCACCATTGAGACATTCATTCAAGTTCATTATGACAAAAAATTAGCCAACTGATTTGGCATTTGCTGTTTGCAGATGAAAAAGCACCCCCTAGTGAGGTGGTCAATCAAGTGGCCAGAATCGCCTCCCCTGCTGAAGTTCACAGCCTGCTAGAAACAAATGACATCAACAGGTAGTGTAACACAAAAACACCAACATCAACACATCAGCAGGCAGTTTGTCGGTGGTGCAAATGTCATCCTGGGGTGGCATTATTTTCTTTGCTCAAGTATGGCCCCTGGTGGTCATGTATGGAAGTGCAGTGAGTAAAATTGGATTGAGAATAAGTGAGACTTGAGCTGTTTTGTTTTGTCTCCTTTCAGCATTATTTTAAGACTTAAGGAGCATGAGGAGTTCTTCCCGGCTTTCCACTCCCTGGTGCTGGAGCTACTGCAGACACTTGGTAAATCACTTCAGTTTCTCTCCAATGCTTAACACCACAGGGGAAATCAGCAGAGGAAAATAGATAGGTGTATTTAGGTGTGGTATTCCCGTTCATTCATTGATTGTAAACAGAGGTATTTCTATTGACACACTTGTAGCCGTGGCTTATAGAAAGTAAACAATAGCCCACAATAGGCCGTTAGTGTTACATGCAGCAGTGACAGTAATCCTGAGATGGTGTTTGTTTGTGATTTCAGATGTCCAGAGGATAGATGACATTGTGCCTGCACTGAGAGCGCTTAAGTCCAGGGTCCCCTGAATGTTTGTTTGTGTGTGTGTGTGTGTGTGTTTGTATATTTATAAATAAAATATTTGAAAGTGAATTTTACATTGATGCTGACCCATCTTTATATATTTGTAGTAGTTTAAAAGTGTATGCAACTCAAATTGGCCAATAATACAATACCAATAAGGTAACAAGCACATTAATATAAAGTTTTATTTTGGCTTTTGTGTTCATACACCCCTTGTAAACAGTTAAGATAAATACAAATGCAAACGTACATACTAGAAATGCTAGAAAAAAAAAAATTGCTTCATGTGGTTACAAATTGTAAAAAGTGAATTCAGGCATCGTGTGAACATTTCAGTGAAGATAATTACACTACACGTACAGGTAATCCAACTATAGGATCGTTATCATTAACATCCACTTCAAAAAAAGAAAAGCAAGAAGTATTCTCAAGTGTCCTGTTCTTATCAAGTGTAAGCAGCCATACCACATGTAATACTTGGACATTTTTTTTTTTCAGAAGGCACTCGCATATTAGTAACAGTACCTGGCATACAACATTTTACATTATTTGTGTTTTCATTAATATATATTTACGAATTTATTTATTGCATAGTGCTAGTAAATAAAAAATATAAAATAGGCTTCATCTCTCTAGAGAGAGACTGGGGCAGTCTGAACCATACAGAGATAGTCTGACTTCAGGTCCTTTTTCCAATTCACAACTTTTAACACATGGACCACATATATCCTAACACAGTGGTCATTGCGGGTACAAATATAGACATTTTGTGGGCATGTACAAATGGTGGCTTATACACTATCCTCTGGGCCTGTAGCCACACTAACCATGAATAATTGAGACTGCCAGACCCTGCCAATCCCACTTCACATGTACTGCTGGTTAAGTGAAAACCACTGATATGCAATGAAAATAACACAATGTCATCCTACACTGTGATTCAAAACAAAGTATACAAAGACAGCCCGACCTTAATATATATATATATATATATAAAAATAATACATGCAATAAGTGTTCCAAATAACAAATGTAATGACACATAAATGTAGTGGAAAACTCGTGGGGGGAATAGTCATTACCAATACAAACACAGAGAGAACCCATACAGTCTTGCTGTTAACGCTGGCGTGGAGATGTGTTCTTAACAGTACTGACAGCAAATGAGAGGGTTCCTGTTAGCCTGCTGGAAGTCCTAATACAGAACATCAATCCTCAACCAGATACTAACCGGAAAATGTTTTTGGCACCTCAAAAAATACATATCTTTTTTTTTTTTTTTTTAGCACACTTGTCACTCTTTTAAAAATAAAAAAATGACCCAATGTGACTTGGGATCTTTGTGCTCCACATCAGTTGGCAGTGTAGAAAAAAGGGGACTTGTGCACTCTGTGCACACTGACATGTAGTGTAAACTAGTACTCAGTCCAGCTGGTGTTGGACATACAGACAGGCATGAGAAATGTACACTGTGCAAAAGAAAGACAATGATAGAGGGTCAGATATGAGGATCTGTAATGACTGGTCTCCACTGTGATGAAGATGATGATGGTGATGGTGGTGGTGCAGCAAAATGATTCTTCCAGCAATGTTCACATGAATCCAGAACTGTTCAAAAAAAAGAAAAGGGGAAAGAATTATTATTTATTCAACAGTTGATAGTGCTTTAGCTGTTTTTCTCTGGAGTAGGGCTGTGTACTACAGTAGCCTGGGAGTACCCAGACTCCTTTGAGCGTTCCATTTCATTTCACTTTGCAAAGCAGCATGGTGACTAAGGCCGATTTCTGACCCTGCTTTCGTTATCCCATAGAATCCAATCACAGACCGAGGAGAAGGGGCTTGCCCAGGAGTAACCATGCCGCCTTACACGCTCAATTTAATTTCTCCATCTGGTGTATCTGGTATTGGCTATGAGCTACATACAGACGCTATGGTAGACATTCAAAGAGCCCATTTAACGTCTGGACAATAATAAACTACACTTCCTCTACAAAAAATATAATAGGTGGGTCTCCAGATTAAATATCATTTGTGATTATTTAGTTTGCCGTAACTAGTTGCTAGTTGTGTACTATTAAAACGCTAGAAATGTAAAGTAAAAGTTGACTGGTAATTAGCGTAGACTTTTATCCAAAGTGACACGGGCCAAGTTCAGTGGTCATAACGCTTTGAAATTGATTCACATTTATCCCCATGGGGAACGTGTTGCCAACGTTTTGTCATCTTGAATTCGAGGAGGGATTCCCAATGTGACGGCCCAGCCAATGTGGGGTTTCCAGGTCGCAAGCAAACAGAGTTGTGAGTTGTGTCAGGGGCATCTAGATTTCTTGGCTATAATTTTAGGAAAACAGACATACTGAACGGAACACCATAATTCACCTTAATCACTGCTGGGTAAGGAGAAGAGATTCTTACTTCTTGCGGTCCTTGTCCTTCTTGGCGTTAGTGTTGGTGTTGAAGGATTGTCCCTGCAGCAGCTCAGCAGCGGCCTTCTTCTTGTTGAAGGTGTTGATCTCGTCCTCCAGGGTCCTCCGCTTGTCATCCAGCTTGCTCTTCTCATCCTGGTGCAGACGCTTCAGCTGCTCAAACTTGCCCTGAAGCTGCAGGCCATGAAAACAAAACAACATTAAGACCCTAACACTTTGTCTAGTACCAGGTTCAAACTGTGCTGGCATCAAAAGTGAATTGCATTTGTTGAGTTGAATGCGTTTCTATGAATATTTCTATGTTTAAATGAGCATGCAATTGTGTGTGTGTGTATGACTATGAACATTTCTAAGCTTGTGTGGAGGTTTGCAAATGTGTGTGGGAGAGGCTGTGCATTCCCAAGCCCCTTACATCTCTCTCTGCCTCCTTGAGCTCCATCTCCTTCTCTTTGACCCTCTGGACAAACATCTGCCTCATCTCCTCCTCACGCCGCTGCAGCTCCCCGAGGAACTCCTGGCGCTTGGCCTCGTATGTCTCCTGCAGGCTATACACACACACACACACACACACTTTTCATGGTATATCAAGACATACAGAAATGAAGAAACTCGTTCAATTGTAGAGAAGCTCTGAGCACCTAAATGCCTTTTGCTTTTTATGGTAATTTAAAGGCTCAATGTGCAAGAATGGCCACTCCTTAACTTTTTTTGGTTTGCGCCAGTGTATTCTTGGTTTCTTGAAAGTATTACTAACAGCTGGTAACCTGACTGGTGATGGACAATGGCTCCCTACCTGACTGGCTTGCTCTCGGGGTTGGTGTCCTTGAAGCCCATTTCCTCCAGCTTGCAGCGGCGGTACAGCTCGTAGTGGCGTGTGTGCGTCTGCTCCCGCAGGTCCTCCATGTTCACACAGATCAGCATCTCCCGCAGCTTCACAAAGTCACAATGGTTCTCGTTCTCCACTAGGAAGCCACAAGAAAGATCACATGATTAAAAAATGATATGTACACCAATTAAAGATTTTGTACATGTAATGTATGCATACATTTTCTTCTATCAACTTCAACTAACTATCAACTATCATTTTTTTCTAAACCAAATTCCAAAAGAGTCTGACAAACAAACAATTCACTCCTGCCATCAAAACTGAGGACAGAAAAAACTAAATAAACTAAAAACAATAGACTGTAGAGGCCCTGCTAGGCCCATTGTTCTATGAAGAAGCATACCTTGCACCACTCCCCATGGGTACTGCCTTGCCTTCACCATCTTATTGCCAATCTTCACCTCCTCTGTGCTGCCCACCACAGCGAATGGAAGGTGGCCCTGTCCACAAAAACATGGACTTCTTCAACATGCTGCACAATATCTGGGACACTCATAACAATATAACATTGAATTCATTTCAAAATGTCATTAAATTAAAACAAGTCTACAGGTACAGGCCTTCATGAGGGCCAGACAGTGGAATCTCCTACTTAGAACTGTAGCAGTGATTTTTGAGATGGAATCCTTCATAATATCTTTATAACTTCCTAATTGCTTTCATGTCTGTAACAGAGCTATCTGTGGAGAAGGGGGAATGGGAGGCATGTCTGGGTAAACAAACAAGGCCTGGCTCTCACGTTCATGGCCGTGTTGATCTTGGACACGGTCTCGTCGTCGACGGGGAACTGGTAGATCTGGACCCCGTTGCTGACGAGCTCGCTCATGATCTTGATTTTGAACTTGTGCAGCTCACTCTTGGAGATGGTGTCCGCTTTGGCAATGACAGGAATGATGTTCACCTGGACAGACGAGGAGTGAGGAGAGAACTCTCAATAAGCAACATTCACAAAAAACAACATTACTCAAACAAAGAATAATGGCATTTAGGTCATCATGTCAATGTAATCAAAACAGAACTCCAACAGAACATAGTATACATTTCAAAGTACCATGTGACCACTTTCCCAGGCTGGGACAGGGACCACATCTCAGCATGACCATTAAAACACAGCTTATAAAAAAAAATACATTAAAAACAAAAATAGTCCCACATCACTTTATTTGATTGTGCGCATGTCTAAATCCAACCCTACTCTGGAACAAGTTTCAGTAACTACCTATTGTGAAACATGAACTAAAGCTTCTGGAAGCTGTCACACCCCAGCCTAGCCCATGGTTACCCTCACACTGAGTCAAGCCACCGCTATTTTAGGCTTGTCCTCTCCCGTCACGCCAAGATCTCCCAGAACAGGAAACTCCCACTTAACCATCGTATGAAACCAGCAGGCTTTTTAGAACACAAGGCCTCAGAAAGTCTGGAAACTGTCGGTTCGCATAATATTTGAACAATTAAAAACAAACAAAATCAGTTCTCTTGGGAGGTGAGTAGAGAAGCAGGGAGATTAGAGGGCTTAGGCCTAGATGATTTATGTAGATCAAAAGGAAGCTAAAAGACGCAATTTTAGAAAATCCTCAACCACAAAAGCACACAATGAACTCATGCTACTGTATGTCTGACTTCAAACTGGTCAAAAAATAGGACCAAAACTGAGTTTAAGTAGGTGGTGAATTACTAACAAAAACAAAAGAGAGGTAGGCCTGGGAGTCGGAATGTGGCAATCCATCATGAAATAGTAGCCTGGCTTATATTATGACTGTCTCGTAAACCAAACACTGACACTATGCAATTTTGTCCCACTGCATAAGCCATTGACATAAATAATGGTCTCTGCAAGGCTATTTCATACATTGGTGGAACAAGCTAAATTTTTCAATTCATTTGGTTTTGATAATCTTTAAACTATTCATCCACATCAATCTTCTGTGACTTCTTTATAACTTCTCACATGTGTCAATGTTTCACATAGCAGGCAGAGGTTGCAATGCGCAAGCCATTAATCACACATAGGCAGCAATAACTAGGCTACAGGATACCTACAAGTCAAATCCTCATCGCCATTCAGAAGTATCATCACTTTTCTGATATGATTATTTAGGAAAGATGCAAAACAAAAACAAAAAAATATGATCTGCAGCTCAGCAATGGAAAATGAAACATTGCAATCTCTTAGGTTGACATGACCTGGAACTACAGTACACTCCCTTTCCAGAGTAATTATCAAGGAACTTTGCAAACTTGCACAACCTGACTTAGACCCATGAAGGGATTCAGAAGTGGTAGCAAATTTCCTTGATATACAGCACTGGAACTATTATTACTACACTGGAATGAGAACATAGTTCCATATTACTTCACTCTTGAAAATCACTATATTTTCTTTTCTGCTGTTCATAATTACAGTCTGAAGCTACAGAAGATAGAAAGGTGGGAAAAGTATTTCACAAATGGTTGTACAGTATATCCCTTTACAGTTAGTAATATGATGTGCCAAAACCTACAAACACAAGAATAGCACACACACAAACAAACTCCGGAATAATAACAACATAACCATCAAGGTCTGCAAACAAACCTTGCTGTCGAGCTTCTTCATGGTGACAAGGTCAAGGGATTTGAGCGAGTGACCGGATGGGGCGATGAAGTAAAGGCAGGCGTGGATGCGAGAGTCATGGTAGTTATGCAGAGAGCGCTTGATCTTCAGCTCCTCCTGCAGGTACGACTCAAACTGTGTGTCGATGTAGTCCACAACATGCTGATAACTACAAGACAAAGACAGCATAAATTCAATCAATAAAAGGTGATTAGCCTAAAACTCTGCATCAATGGAAAGAAAAAAGGGTATAATACATTTATAGGACTGGTGTTACAGTTCCTAAAGATTCAGTTCCACGGTTAGTGAGGGGTAGTGGGTTGTTGACAACATACCCTCACGGAAATAAACATGGACACTAAAATCATCCCTTCTCAGGTGAAAATGTGATGCTTTTTTTTTACCTTTCCTGTTTGTTCATCTGGTCTCCAAAGCCCACTGTGTTGACAATGGTGAGCTTTAACCGCACGTTGCTCTCCTGCAGGTCATAGGTCTGGGCCCGCAGCTTCACTTTGGGCTCAAAGTGAGAAGACTCAAAGTTCTCAAAGTTTGTGTTGAACAGTGTGTCCATCAGGGTGGACTTCCCAATACCCGTTTCACCTGAGTATGAGAATACACATGGGTGCTCGGTTACTTGCTTAACATCATTTCAGAGACGGCTCAGAAGAATAAATAACCATGTCTGTCATATGAACGGCATTAATACAGCAAAGTAGAAACAGCATCATTATCTAACATCTACTGTGAAACAACTTGGAACAAAAATCCATTCATAATGGATGCTAGATTACATTTATTATAATATCAACTACTATGCTAACATGCCAACAGACCATAATTGGATAGAATTATAAACCTTATGAATTATTTAATTATTTCACTTACCAATACAGAGGATATTGAAGCAGAAGCCCTGGTTGGTGGACTTGTTGACGAGTTGATCAGGTAGGCTGTCAAAGCCTACATGCCCTGACAAGGACAAGGGTCTAGCATTCTTGTCCTGCTAAGGAAGAACAGGAAAGATGTTCACAGGCCACCAACACACAGCCAGGTAGAAGTTAACATGACTCGTCTTCCAAGACCAAAAACACACAGCATCTCTGCAAACTAACTTACTCTGTCAGGAGCTGTAAAGGCTTCTGGCAGTTTTTACTTACTACAATAATTTCTCAATAATTTTACCTCAACTAATGATACATCAGTGCTTTCTAAGAAGCTATGTGTGACCATTATAGGAACAGTTGATCGCTGATTTCTCTGCATCCTTCTCGCAGAGATTTGTTGCATTCATGCAAACGTAACGTTAATGCATCCTGCAGGCAAATGGTCAACTAGATGCGGTGATGACTAAAACGTAATAATAGGAATGCCACGACAACCACACCCAGGGCCAACAAGTTGGGTTCAAGGCGATGAATAACACATGAAACTCAACTGAGATATGAACAACATTTTTGAGCTATAACGTTTATTGACAGGAAACCGACATGATTCTGTAGTTAGCATGAGAACATTATTGTCAATCAATATCATTAACACTCAGTGACAGGAGCCGGACAATCACTGAGTTCCTGGCAACATTAGGTTTACAAGTTGTAGATCAGCGATGTCTAGGAATAACATTGATGGTACATCAATGATATCACTCAATGGTACCATCTAAATGGTACTATCAATTTATATCCACATTTTAATGTATATACAAGTTTGACTGTTGGCTATCTGACTTTTTAAATCACGGCAACAATTATGATGTATAAGAAGTAAACAAAACTTTGCCACAATGAGGTTACTTGTGCCAGTGTTGCTTACTCGCTAATTAGCGAGCTAGCATGGAGCCCCCAGCCGCCCAAACGTAACGTTAGCAAGGTTGAATGCTAGCTGACCCTGTTTGTCGTTGAGTTTTTTGAATGAAAAGGACGTAAGAAAGGCTGTTCACGTACCCCTTGTCGTGCAACATCGGATGAAGACATGCCAACTGTATATATTTCTTCACAATCAAGAGAAAATTCCCGAGACAATTAACTGAAAACAAGAGGAGCGATAACGATAACGATTGAAAGTTTGGATACTTTTTCCTTGCAACCACGAATGGAATGCGGTGCTATTTCATGTTGAGATAATTCACTAGGTACTTCGCTGGCACACTTGTGGTAAATTGCCTTGTGTTTCGATTGTAACGTGATCATATACATTTCTGAAAATATGAGCCACACCCATAATACATTACTATTAAATGTGGTATGAATTAAGTCTTTTAACATCATTCATTTTTATGTATAAAACACATTATTCACCTATCTCACCGTAATGGTATAATCCGATCCTGGGGCTGTTCCGGAAGTGCATAAAGCCTTCGTTTGTGAAATTGACCCCATTTTGGCTCAAAACATGAGTCGCTTCCCATTACTTCTAGAGAGTGGTTTGAGCCAACATGGCGAGTCCCGGGTCTCAGTTGATGGTTTAGGGCTTAGCAGGGTGGTTGCTAGGGGGCGTGGATTGTTATTTATTAGTAACCCACGAGCTGGAGAGATGCTGTCAGATTTTGCCAACCTCACCTGGGTGACTAGGGGGGACCTGAGATACCCTGCAGTTTTAGTGGGTCTACAGGTCATAATATTACCTAAATAGCTACAATATGTAAGATATTTAATTTGTAATAGACAGACCAGACCTCTGACACGCTTTTCAGGATTAACACTATTATCTCCACAAACCCAATGGCGGCCGACTGCACGCAAGAAACCGTTTTACGGTTCCTAATGGAGAGAGGAGGTACTGTCAAGAACCAAGAATTGATTGACCATTTTAAAGCTGTGTTATCGTCAGATCCTAATAAGAAAGCTATGATGAAGGATGTGTTCAAAACATATGTGGACAATGTAGCGTTTGTGAAGGTTGAGGACGAGACTAAATATGTTTGCTTGAGAAAGAAATACATGGGTTCGAATAGACGGGAGGCAAGATGTGGAGACAATAACAATGAAACGAGGGAGCACAGTGTAATTAACTGTGAAAATGATGATGCTCTCTCCAAAAAAATGCCCGAAGGCAGCTCTCTCCGCAACACGCCTGAGATAACCCTAAGTGACTGCGAGAGAGCGGAGCGCTCTTTGGAATCTGGGGGAAACGATGATGCAAAACAAGAAATACCACCTGGCTCAGGTTACAGAAGTGACAACGGAAGGGAGGTGGAACGGTCACTCGCTCAAGACAGTTCCTCAGGCGGAGTGAACCTGCATGCATCTTCAAATTTGCTAATTCCCGAATCTGCAAGTCATTCGAAAATGGGGAGTTTGACGAGCAGGTCCTCGCCAGAGGAAAAAGTGGACAGGCAGTCAAGCGTACAAACTAGCGACCAGACTAGCATACCAAAGATCGCCGTGATTGAGGCGTCTCCCCTACCCGCCGACGGGACCATGTTCAGCTTACCACAACCTGCAAGTGTGCCGCAGCAGGATAACATTTTGTCCGAAGCAAATGCTTTCGATAATCAAGACAACTCTAAAAAGTATTCTGCGACTGTGCCCCAAAACGGACCGGGACAAGAGAAATCATACAATGAAGACATTATTAAAGGCGTCGTGAGAAGGAGAAAATCAGGAGGGTCCCAACGCAGTGTGGGATCCAACTTATCAGAAGGAAGCGACGAGGGGCATTTTGACACAACCAGCATGTCCGGGAGTGACACCAACACACCGCGAGGCAGCCGGAAGAATTTTATTGAACTGATGATGAACAGCTCTCCACAGGTACGGCGCAGCATGGTGCTAAGAAACTCAGTTTATCTATCCACAAGGCACAAGGACTCAAAGAGCGATAGTGAGACGGGTTCTATCGTGTCTTCGAACATGGATGACGAGAACACCCCGATCTCTTTGGACCCCATGGAACATGAATGGATGATGTGTGCGTCTGACGGGGAGTGGGAGAGCCTGCACCGGCTCCTTGCCTGTGACCCGAACCTTATCCTTAAAAAGGACTTTGTCACCGGATTTACGTGCCTTCACTGGGCAGCTAAGCTTGGTAAGAGTGAACTCCTGGCCTTGCTGGTGAACTTTGCCAAGCAGCATGCTGTGCCTATTAACATCAATGCCCGGTCAAGTGCTGGATACACTCCCCTGCACTTGGCAGCCATGCACAACCATGTTGAGGTGGTGAAGTTGCTTGTTGGAGCATATGATGCAGATGTCGAGGCCAGAGACTACAGTGGGAAGAAAGCTTGTCAGTATCTCTCCAAAAGTGTGGCTCGTGAAATATCTGATATTACAGGAGCACAAGTGGAGTCTGATGCTGAGAACATTGACTACGGTGAGGCCAGTCGATGGAGACTGTCAAGGGTTCTCCAGTCCAACCTGAGGCCCCTGAAATTGCTAAACCACAGCGAGGAGGAGGTCTGTGATGGTGCTGGCTCTGCCAGGGTAAAGCCTCTGCGCAGGAAGTCCTCGCTGAGCAAGATGAAACCCAAGCTGCATAAGTTCCGCTTCAAGGCACAGATAGTCCACAGCACCTCGTTCACTGACCGGGACCTGAGTGAAGTGACTCGCCACAAGAGTCCGCCTCGGTCCAGACCCATGTCTAGCCTATTTGGGTGAGCTGTAACAGAGGATCAAAACCAGCAGAACATTTGCCTTAGATTCTCACTGTGGGTTTCAGAATGTCATATAACACTACATGGAATATGTAGCAAATCTTTGTCTAATCTGTGTCATGTTTTCATCATTGCTTTAACCTGACATGAAAGTTAAATACACAATAGACTAGCCTTTGTTCATTAACAGCAGCCTGTAGGCCTGAGACTAAAATTGTATGACAGTACTATTTCTTATTCAGTATAGTGCAAAATAAGTTTTGCAAAATTTGAAATCTCTTTACAAGAGATCGCTTTCTGGTTGGTGTGCTCGTGACCAAAGGGTAAGCTTCAGGGCCTCATTGGACCTGGCCAGTAATCTGGATCATTTACAAAGGATTTCAGTGCCACGCGGTCACATGTAGTGTTAAATCACGCTGCATTTTGTAACACGGTCTTAATCTAATGCAACAAGGTAAACTGTTGGCCTAAAGTGAACCTTTTCACTGCAGGCTACAGTATTGTGTGATGACTGAACCGCTTCCATTTAACTGGATAGGCGTATGTGCAAAAGGTGTGCACAGAGATAGGTGTGAGGATTGAAAGAAACTAGGATTTAGGCCTAATATCTGCTTTTGAAGAGAGATATGATATTTTGGCAGCTTTAGCACTGCCAATGGTGATATATGACATGTTTATACCACAGTGTTAAAATCCAACATCAGAGCACTGAAAAATATCTTCTGTCGTCATCAGTATGCTGAGGGTGTTGTGCGAGAGAGGTTTTGCACAATAATAGATTGCTTTACTCTGCCTGTTTACGTCAAACCAGCACTTACAGTACCTGCATAAGTTTATGCTTCTAACTACTCTTCCCTGTTCTTTGGCTGCTTTCTTGATTTCCTGAATTCTTGATTGAGTATCTGCAGGCTATTTCGCAAGACTTCTCTTTCACTATTACACTTGTTCCGTGACGAGTGCATGCATGGCAAGCATTTCTGAGGTTGTTGCCCCAGCAAGCTTGCTTAGGCCTACCTCTCCCGGGTATGTCTCCGGCAAGCCAACGCTTGCTGATAGGGAGGGAAGGGAACCTCTTCAGAGTTAGGGGGCTGAATTGAATGCTCTCTTTTGAGATGGCTGTGAAGTGTTTGTCTCATGGAGGTCCCCACCGACCCCCTATTGCCTGCATAGTACACTGTGCAACCATGCAGACACAACAACAACCCCCCCAACCCAGTCCAACCCTCAGACCTAGAAACGCCATGTTAGCAGTTCTCTCATTAAAAATGCTGCCTGCATTGTCAAGCTCGCAGTAAGTGGGGGTAGGGGGTGGAAGGGGAGCGGGGTGGGGGGTGGGAGGTGACTGTCTGGCATAGAATTCTGCCTGTCAGTTCTTAAAGTGATAGTTCATGTTTTTTGAGGGCTAAGTTTGTACTTACTGTGATTTGTGATGTTAGTTGCTATATTTTCCTCATATGGAATCACATGATTGTGGTGTGTTTATCACGGATTTATTTACTCTTCCACAAAGGAGGCAAGATCTAAAGATGATCTGTTAAAACTCAGGATGGATTTTTTCTTCCATTTATGCCTATGTAACATCACACATGAACAGCCAAGTACAGAAGTATAACTAAACGAAAGAAAAACATTTTTGATATCACTTTCATGTTATTCAAGTTCAGTATTTCATTCATACATATTTTCTATAGCTACAGTGATTTTTGTAGCTAACATTAATTACATGAAATGTCCGACTGTTCCATGCAAACAATACATAGTTTATATCTTCACTTTGAGGTCATTTATCTGACTTGTTTCTTTTAACAGCACTTTGTTATTTCCACATCCTTTAATATTGTTTAGAGTATTTATATATATATATACAAAATTAATGTTAGTAAAATGTTTGTGATGTCCTTTATAGCACTCACACTGTAATATAATGGTAAATATTACACTAAAAAGAGTATAGTTTACAATTACATTAATGTATACTTCTCTCTGTCTTTTTTATCTTTGTCTTTTTTTATTTTGATAAGGGCTGGTACCTAGAATGCCAAAATCTGTTGTATCTCAGGACTTTTTTTCACCTTGAGTTTACGTGAAAACATTTTGATATGCCACAAGTAGGTGTAGACATCTAAGGTCTTTTGAAAAGCTCTGCTGAAAATAAGCTGGGAACAACTGGAAGACTTTTTAAAATTTAATTGTGTTGTCTGTACTGTTGGCATAGAATAACATTTGAGGAGTGAATCTTGAGAAATAAAAATTGTTCATGAGAAAATAAATGAGTGTTTTTGTGACATTTGTAATGTATGTCAGGTATATTTAGTCCAAACCTGTAAAAACTAAAATAAAATAAATAACCTGACTCAGTAATGCTGCCATGGCTTTCCACCGTCTGTGGTAACATTTTGACTGAGGCAAGGACAACGTCTGGGAAAGAGTGATTACGGCCTTGTCTCACTCCAGTCCATTTCCCTGCTCTTGCTACCCCAACCAATCTATCTTCATTTGTGCAGTCTGGGTTGACACATCCCAGCGCAATGAGCTGGCAATGGGAGTGGACTACACAGTCACTACAGTCATCCAGACCTACCATGGAATAATGGCTTTGTCTTTTTGTTGTTGTCGTTATGCACCTTATGATATTTTTCTAATTCTGCTCTCCATTAGTATGTGTTAGTACATGTTGCTAATAGGAAACGTGAGTAAGACAATGAATTAATGTAAAGGAAAAAGTGGGTTAAAAAAATAAAACAAATGACAAAGCAGTGGAAGGACACTCAAAACCTTCTGCAAATGACACATGGACAGTGTTGTTCATAGTGATGCATTAAGAAGCAGTTTGGTTTTTATAGTATAGACAACTAAACTGCATGAGTTGTAGCCACAACAGTAGCAAGTTCCATTAGGAAAATTATGAAGTTACTATGAAGAAAGAGGAAGAGCTTTTGAAAGAATCTGTCACTGGAAACGTCAACATATCCCTGAAGATGAAGTCAGACTATGCACAGTTCAGGGACCACAGCACTAGCTCTCTGAATATACCAATGCAACCTGAGCCTGATTGACCACTGACAATAATAAATTTTTTCCCATGTTTAAACTACAAGTAATTGACAATTTTGTTGTTTTTGTTGAACTGTCTGTGCACAAAATAGCTTTAGAAGTTCTGCATGGATTTTGATGAATTTTTCAGACAATGTGATATGACGTTGGTGGGTGGGTAAAGATGATTACATGGTGGTGATTGTATTGCCTTGAGGTCTGTGCTCTCCAAGTACTTTTCTAGTTTAAACTTGTTTAAAACATCTGACATGGACAAACCTGTCAGAGAAAACCAGATTTATCAGCTTCACGGTTCTGTTCACCTTTTTAGCTATGTTGAACATTCATGTCAAATTGTTCAAATTCCTAATCTAAAAGCTGTTCATGTTTTCAGTAAGCAGTGAATGACCTTTGAGTTGATCTATTGACTGAAAGACCACTTTCTCTTTTCTCCACTTCTAAAATTTGCACCACAGTCACAACATGTTCTGATTAAGCCAAAGAGAACTCTGTGTTCCTGGCTAGTTATAAAGCAATCCAAATCTTATCATGTTTATTTTTGATATTGTTGAAGGAGTTGGTGACCCACAGTCGCACACTCTGTTAACTAGGCTATATAATTCTTTCCTCATGTTGGTCACCCAGAGTCTTTTAAAGTGGCAAATCCAATCTTTCAAGGACTTAGTGTAAGGTCACCATACAATGTAAAGTTGTTGTAATGGCAAAGCTCATTGGCACAAACATGTCTGCATGGTCTTTTTCTCTTAACTGTCCATCTGTCTGACAGCATGGTTGCCATCTTATGCACAGCAATCCCTGCCGATGTGACTGTCATCTGTCACTTCAAGTTTAATCCTTGTTGGCTGAAGCGCTCCCCTTCTGCTGTTCTCCACTGCATTATCTAAAACGTGGTGGAGAGACAGTATATATGCCTAATTCTTTAAACAAAGCTATTATTAAAAGAATATGGGCATTTGCATTGCAAATTTTAAATAAATTTAACAAGGATTTTATTACAATATCAAGCCAAGAACATCTTGGCTTTGGATTTGAGAGAGACAAAGAAACTAGGATGGAGATGAGATGGAGCTAAGATACTTTCTTATAAGGATTAAAAAGGACACTTGGCGAGATGGCACAATGTCCTGCCAGAAAAACATGTCATTGTGATGAACAAAGGATGGCTAAGAAAATATAGGCTACAAACTGAGTCTCATAATTTAAACAAATGACCTTTACAGTGGTTTGGAGAATTTAGGACACGGTGTGTTTTGTGTTTCATGGCTGAGTCAATAGCCTGCAGCTCTGGTGCAGCCTGACGCAGGCCATTACTGTGGTTAATGAGAAATGGAACCAGTGTGTTATGACATTCAAATCTCAGTTTGCATGAACCAGAGAACATCAAGTTTAAAGGTACTGTGTGTAACCGTATCCACTGAACTCTCTGTGTGCTCTACTGAATAAATGTTGGTTTTACACAGTCCAGAGTCTGTTGGGCCTACAGAGAGACAAATAAGATGCCTAATTCAATTTAATTTACTGTAATATTATTACACCATGCCAGTTACAGTGCTTTAAAGTAAGGAACACCCCATTCAGTATCATAGCTCATAATTTGCCCATAATGCATCATAGCAGCATAATTACAAAATATTGTCCCACAACATTGTAGTGAAGCTATAGTTGCTTGTCTAAAGGTCTGGTTGGACAATGGCTATAGCAGCCAGACTGTGACATAATGTTGAAGTCAGGGAGTGAGATCAACCATGGGTGGCAATGGATGGACAGGACACATCTCTATTGTTTATTCAGAATGGTAGGCTCAAGGAAGAGTGACATTTTGATGGAGTTTAAGTTCAAAATTAAATATTACATGTTAAATTGATTGTATTTTAAAGTTCTTCCCACTGTTAAATTCATAAAACATATAAGGTTTTCTTCAGGAAGAGAGGGCTGATGCCTCCTGATAAAGAATGCTAGCAGGCGTCATGGTTTTGACTTTGGAGGACAAGATAAGGACAAGTAAAAGTACAAGATAAATGTACTTGGTTACTTCAGTTCAGTCAGTGCTTGGATATGGCATAATGGAATGAGGAACTGGCATGCAAAAATAAATAAATAAACAAACAAATTAAAAAAAAGCAATACTCATCTATGACAAAAGACATTATACGAAGAGAAAAGAGGGTGAACTATTGAGGTTGAATTAGAAAGACACAGATTAATCAAATTTATGCTTTCAAATTCTGCTCAGTTACTGTAAAAGCCGCTTCAATTTTATGTGTACAACTTGTCGAAACCAGTCCAAGGTTAATGACCAAACTAGAATTCCAAACAGCTCAGTGCATAAGTCTCTTTGGCTTCTTGAGAAGAGAGACCGCAAACACACACACGTGCTTCACCTCTGGAAAACTTCCATGCCCCTGACTCTGAGTAATACCTTCTCTGACGCAATCATGGGCAATACACACAACACATCCATGAACAAATCAGATCACTACTGTGAGAGGGATGCGGAAAGTGAAAGACTGAAATGTGAAAGAGCGGAATGGAATGGAATGAAATCAGAAAGTGACTGATTGAAAAAGGAGACAAAAAAACGTAAAAAAAACGAGAAAGGTTGACATAGATTGAAGAGAGAGCTAAAAAGCTTGCTGCAAGAGTTATCCCTGGAACACAAATTCACACTTCCCACTAGATGGGGCTATCCACTTACAATATTTTATTAAGGATGTGATACCGCACTTTAAATGACACAGATCTGTTGAATAAACGGGGTTCAGTGCATTTTCATTGGCACATAAAAGGCAATAGCACTAACTGTTAAGCTTCTTTCTGTATTTTGAAAGTGTACTGTAATAAGACATCTGAATTTCTGCATTGTGATCAGTCATCTGAAGATCACTGACCTCATTTGCACTGTATCACTATCGCCATCTAGTGTTTATGACTAAAATATCTGGAGATTTCCAGATATTTCTTAAGGAAGATGGTTTTCAAAACAAGCAATATTTGTGGTATGGTATTTTTTATACTGTACTTGGCTTAAAAATGCATTATGATAGTTAAAAATTGTGTGTGTGTGTGTGTGTGTGTGTGTGTGTGTGTGTGTGTGTGTGTGTGTGTGTGTGTGTGTGTGTGTGTATGTGTGTGTGTGTGTGTGTGTGTGTGTGTGTTGTGTGTGTAGGCAAATATGGGCTAACCACTACTGCCACCATGAGTAGCCTAGTTCTAATTATTTTTATTAGTTAAATGCGTTCATCCAGAAAAAGGTATGTAGGTGTATTATAGCTGTGATTTTAGGAAAATAGTGGCATCAGTATAGAAACAATAGTGGTAATAGCTTTTATTTCATAATATTGCGCTATATTGTATACTTTTTCTTTTTACAGTAAATGGCACTCTGTGTGGTGGTGTGAGTGAGGGCTTGTGCAGGCTTGGCAAGGCCATGCAGGGCTGTGCCAGCAGTGTGGTGTTAGGCGGTGGACGGGTGGAATAGTCTGGGCAGATCCTGCGCCAATCATTGTTGTGTGCCGGGCATCCTGAAAGCGCAGTGTGTTATTTCAGCGATCTCTGGCACTGGTTGCCACCTCAGCGCTATGCCCCGCTGGCATTCTGGAGACCCTTGTTGGCAAATCCCCCTGAATCATCAGAGCGCTGTAAAGCCCCCTTTCTGTGCGGGCTTTAGCAGTGCCCATTGATAGGCACCTGCCCTGGGTGCCCCCTTCCCGCTACGCACTGGGGAAAAAAAAAAAAAAAAAAGATCGGAATACCCTGCTGGGCCACAGCAGTTAATACATCCAGTGTCTGGAACCATCGGGGAGCTTCTGTGGGTGTGGGGTGGGTGTGGGTTCAGGGGTGGGTGGGGTCGGCTGGGGTGGAAAGAGCCTAAAAGGCCTTATCAACAACGTCAAACCACTGGAATATCAGCTGCCCCATGAACGAGGGAGCAAAAGAGAGAGAGAGAGAGATGGAGGGAGAAAGAGGGAGTGGTAGAAAGGAGAAGTGAAAGAGAGAATGGTAAAGCCCCTCCCATAGCAGTTGGGCGAACAAATCAGTGGTCAACTTCTTAATTTACAATGTCTAAGTGAATCTCTATCTCAATATATTTCCCTGTCTCTCTTTCTTTCTGTCTGTGTTTCATACTAAGTCACATTAAAACGGCATTAAAAGCTTTCATCCTAACGATGGATGTTCTTCAGCTTCATAGGACCAAATTCACCATGATGGCAAACCTACAGTTTGTGAATGTTTTTGTGTGTGTGCATGTGTGTGTGTGTGTGTGTGTGTGTGTGTGTGTAAAGACAACACGTAGTCTACATCTGAATATGAAACCTTCCATTATGTGTTTTTTATTGGTATCATTAAACCATAGTTATTGATTATTGATCAGCTCAAAATGACATCTCATCATCTCATCAATTCACATATCAATAGTCCTGTACACGGCGCATGGAGCCAACACTGGGATGAAGGGCACCCCACTCGGTGAAACGGCGGTACTCGCCGCGCTCAACCAGCCACTGGCGTCCGTGGTAGTTGGGCTGCTCGTAGAAGACCCAGGCGCCGTCGTACACCTTGCAGGAGTGCACCTCGCGGTGGTGGAAGCGGTCGGACAGAGAGGGGCAGTCATCGTTGAACTCCATCATCTGACCCATGAAGTCGGGGCGCTCGTAGACGCGGATGCGCCAGGTGCCATAGATCTGGAGGAGGAGGTAGAGAGAAGAGGTGAAAGAAAAGAGGAAGAGAAAGAGAAGGAAACAGAAAAGGATGAGAGATTGATGAGGAAGAGGGTAGAAAGTTTTAGAAGTACAAATCAACCCTCACACTAAATTGCTTGTCTCCATTTCCTTCCCAAAAGAGGTTTGTTTATAGGAACTGGAGACTCCCATTTTTGCCTCGAATGTTCCTACAAGTCAGTGCCAAATCAACCACTCTACTACAATCTACCAGTGAGGGCTTTAATTCCATTCCAAAAGGATGAAACTTCACTGAGGTCAAATAATGTGTAAACACAACACACATAAAGTGGCTGCGTCACTGTAAACAATGGCAAGGTGCAGTCTTTATCACTACCTTGCTGAGACTAGCCTATATGAGATCACTATCTCCGGTGAGATTGCAGTTGCTTACAAATAGGCCTGTTCACTCACAAAATGCACAAAATGAGAAAAGATCTGCATTTAAGCTAAACTGTAGATAATTTTAGTGGCCTAAGCCAACTGCTATGATCTGACTTGAGGTTCCTCTGGCACAGAGAGATACACCCTGGCATAGCAGACTACACACACACACACACATACTTCGCTGGCCGACTTACGTGACGGATGAGGCGGCAGGAGCGGACGGTGTCGCTGAGGCCGCCCCAGCGCTGGTACTCGGGGTACTCGCCGCGGGTCAGAACGTACTGGGAGCCCATGTAGTTGGGGCGCTCGTACAGCACCCAAGCCCCGCTCTCCACCCGGATGGAGTTGCAGCGGCTGAAGTGGGAACTCAGCTCGGGGCAGTCGGCGCTACACTCAAAGTAGCGGCCCTGGAAGTTCCTGTCCTCATAGAAGATGATCTGTAGGGACAAAAAGACAGAGAGAAAAAAAGGAAAGAATGAGAGAAAGAAAGAGAGTGGAGAGTGAGTGAGAGAAAGAAAGACAGTGGGAGAGTGAGAGAGAGGATCAGTGTGTTAGACACAGGCCTTTGAAAACAAACCCAAAATTACAGCTGGGTCAAAGTGGGGAACCTACCCTCCCACGCTCCATGGTTGCTGGTGGACTATCACGATTTTAATTTCCTCAAAATAAAAAATGTTGGCTCACATACACAGTAATGCTACAAGCAACTGTGAGATTTATATGTAGGACATTAAAATGCATTGCCAGTAGAATCATTGTCATTTAAATGAGGTGACCATTAACATCCGCACAATAGCTGATGCGACGCTTGTTTCAAAATAGCAAAGCGGCTTTATGTGGAAGTTAATGGCCATTGTATGGAGGCTGACCTGATCCCGCCAAGCTCGATTCCAGAAAATATTTATTTAGTCATATTAAATGCGTTTCCAGCATGTGGTCGGCGGAAGAACTGGTGCTTACTCTTTACAAAGTCCTGGATTGGAGCCCAATAACTGAATAAATACAAAAAAATATCTAATAACTAACTCATATTAAGAGAGAAGAAACACAAAAACATGACCTGATGCATATATTTAGCAGATTCTACTGCTGCTCTCTGTCACGTTCTTGCAGAAACTGCTGCATTGTCTTGCAAGAGTAGGCTATATTTGGTGTTATTCTCTATGCAGGAGGAACCATTTTCTATATGGGTCCAAAATTGCAATAAGCAAAGGCTTACATGATGAGACATTGTCATGGTGAAGAATACAGTCTGCTGCCTGTACTTATGTCCTGTCTTTTATTGCCTACATGAGGTTTACAGTTTTTAATAAATAACACAGTAATAACAGCATACTCTGATTTGTGTGTGTGTGTGTGTGTGTGTGTGTGTGTGTGTGTGTGTGTGTGTGTGTGTGTGTGTGTGTGTGTGTGTGCGTGTGTGCGTGCGTGTGTGTGTGTGTGTTGGAGCATGGATGTATGAATCTCTCTTTTTACATAAATATTACCAAGTGTTTTAGTTCTCTTCTTGCATCTTGTGTATGTGTGTGTGTGTGTGTGTGTGTGTGTGTGTTTGAGCGTGTGTGTGTGTGTGTGTGTGTGTGTGTGTGTGTGTGTTTGAGCAGGTGTGTGTGTGTGTGTGTGTGTGTGTGTGTGTGTGTGTGTGTGTGTGTGTGTGTGTGTGTGTGTGTGTGTGTGTGTGTGTGTGTGTGTGCACACGCGCGCACAAGTAAGATTGAGAGGTTCAGGTTCAGTTAAGAAATCACCTTTAATCTTTATTAGTAGCATCATTCATATGTCAGTGCCAGTGGTAGCATTAGGATGGATATGCTGAAATCATTTGACAGTTAATTCAGAGTGCATGCACAAATACTACTGATCTTGGCAATACTACTGATCTTGACATTCTTGCCATTCAAAACAAAACAAAATTTATCTTAGGCTACAAAAAAAAATAAAAAAAAAATGCCACGGTTTTACACAGTTTATATCACGATTGCATTTATGTGAAACCACACAGAGCTGATAACTTATGACATTGTGTAACTGTGTGCTATGAATCTTGACTGGGAATTTATGTGATTCTCATTAGTGTTATTCACACCATATTTTACACTTTACTTTAAAAATAGTCTATTATTTGTTTACACAAAATATGTGCAATGTGAGGTGTTACCTTACACTAACCATTTGAAGTTTTATATAAAAAATGTATATATAAATAAATAGATAAACAAACAAATCAATAAATATGACACATCAAAATAAATATAAATACATTTAATACAGTATAATATCTGAATGTCTCTCATAGGTGTTGCATAAGTTAATATATAGGGCTATGGGGAAGCAGCTAGTATTTCAATGATAGTGATCCTACATGTTTATCATTGCACACTCAGTGAGGAGAGAAGACTAAAGTACAGTTTCAACTCTTGTTTGAAATTGGAAATGTGAGCTTGGAGTCTACGGTGTATATAAATACATATCAGGTTTAGACAAATTACTGAGTACTATTGATCAACTTGACTATGAAAATAGTCTAATGGTGTATTTTGTGTTGCATTGTACAGGACTAGTGTTTTACACATATTCTTATATGCCAAATATTTCTATTCTGTAATGTTTTTTTGATGCTTTTGCTGTGCATCTTTTTTTTTATCTGTTCTTGAATTTCATTAGGATTTATTGACCCTCATGTGATTCATGGACCAGGCAATATAGAGGACATTTGTAACTTGCAACTGCCCTGGCATTTCTAACTTGGCAATGACAACTTCCCAAACACATTTTGCTTTACAGGAGTTTTATTGGTATTCATTGGCAAACGATGGCAGGACTAGCCCTAGAACTCAATCACCCCAGAGCTGGGGTTCATTAGGTCAACATGGTCCTGCAGAGATTGGGGAAGGGGGCTGGGGGATGAAGGGATGTGGGGAGGGGTTTAGAAATCAGTGATCCTGCGGAAGGAGCCAACCACAGGGGACTGGGCCCCCCAGTCGGAGAACTTCCTGTACTCGCCACGCTCAAGGAAGTACTGGCGCCCCCTGTAGTTGGGGAGCTCATAGAAGCCCCAGGCTCCGTGGGTCACCATGCAGGAGAAGACCTCGCGGAACTTGAAGGCCTCATGGACGGATGGACAGTCGTCGGTGTACTCCACCATCTGACCTGCAAAGTCGGGGCGTTCGTACAGCCTCAGCTTCCAAGCATTGCCATAGACCTGTCAGCACACGTAGAGAAAGAGAGGGAAAAAAAACAAAGTGTGAACGTTGTGAATCGTAAAATCATCACAGTATTATAAGCAAATGAGTATTATCCAGGCCGATTGTTAAAATAATTCTGTTATATAGCTTATGACAACTGCAGAGCAAAAATATTTGAGGCCGTTTGTTATTTTGACTCTTTGATGTCCTGGTTAGACCAGAGCTTTGTTGTGGTGATCTCTGTCCAATTCCCGAGTGTTCCCCTTTAAAGGGTTTCTTGGCATGTGTGATGAGTGCGGAGTAAACCTCTGCCAAAAAATGCCCCTTTTGTCCCCGCTTATTGTCTACTGGCTTTTGCTGGATAAAGACTACGATGTTGCTTTCACTGGCATTCCATCAATGATAGGGACGACTATCCAGCAATTAACCATACTGGCATAAGAATAGAAAAGATACATCTAGATATGTCTAGATACAGTAGATGGATGGGTTTGGATCTTTGCCCATCACCTAAGTGTTTTCCATATGGAAATTATTTCAGGTGACTTCTCAGAACTTTTGGACAGTTTGAATATCAGCTTGTTTGCACCTGAGAGCAAAAACAGTACAGCATAGCCAGACAACTTGCAAATATAGACCTAAACATGAAAGAGTAGACAAAATAAACAAATGCAAAGCCATCACATCACATAAACTTAAGCATTATTAACTATACCCCCTTTACATCTCTTAACCTAAAAAAAAAAAAAAAGATTCCACTGGCTTTTTTTTTGTATGCATGTCTTACGTTTTTGATAGCGCGGCAGGATTTGATGCTGTCGTTGAAGCCCATCCACTGCTGGTGATCGGCGTACTCGCCGGGGCTTATGATGTATTGGTAGCCCTTGTAGTTGGGATGCTCGTAGAGGACCCAGGAGCCGCTTGCTACACGGATGGAGTTGCAGCGGGAGAAATAGGAGCGCAGGTCAGGACAGTCACTGTTGCACTCATAGCAACGGCCCTGGAAATTCTTCTCCTCAAAGAATGCGATCTGGAGAGAAAGAGAGAGAGAGGTGGGAGGATGACAGTGAGAGAGTGAGGGAGAAAGAAAGATTGAGAAAGATAAAGAGACACGGTGTGTGTGTGTGTGTGTGTGTGTGTGTGTGTGTGTGTTTGTGTGTGTATGTGTGTGAGAGAGAGTGGCAGAAAGACAGAAAAAGATAGAAGGAGAAAAAAAATAGGTTACAAAGCATGTTGAGAGACAACAACACAAAAGGAAACAAACATTAAAAACAAAGTTTTGAAAAATGAGAAATGACTCAGAGGTATACTTTGATTGTAATTACTTAAATTCTGAATATAACATAAGCTGATATATACCTACTCCCATTCATATATATCTATATCTCTAATCACATTAGGATTTATCAATCCATGAGGACTTACTTTTCCCATTTTGGTTAAGTTGGATCTTCTTCTCTCCCACTGCGGCTGTCAAGGTATTTATCTGTAAACAAAACGTGCTGACCGGAGAAAGTGATTGTTAACTAAATTACCTTGATTTGCATATCAGCAAATGATTTGTTCAAGTTTGATATCTCTTTGTTACAATTTAATGACACTGTATTAAACTACTGGCAGAGCTGAGAGGAGAACACTATAAAGGCATATACACAGCAAGCCTCATCATTCATCACTGTCAAAGTCACTGATCAAGAACCACGTCCTTATTTTAGCCCCTGATATGCTTAAAGTGTTTTGTGTGTTTTTTTTTAAATCATTTTTTATATTATTTAATATTGCAATTACATGCATATTGTGTGACGATTAACACATGCAGAGGCAGTTGCTTTGCAGAGAATGGCATGTTAGAAACGATGGATGCCGATTAAAGAGGCTTGTGGTATGCGAGATCTTCATGTTGATGCACGTGCTGCTTGTGTGGACCAGGAAAGCCCCTCTGCTGCTGTCAAAGATACTGAGAACATGACAAATTCCAGTGTGCGAATTGTTCATTGTTTCCTGTAGAGTTGCATTTCCTGAAAGATGTTCCTGCTTCTTTGAGAATTATATGACATCATTTAATCTCTTTTGTGCATACAAGAGTAAACTTTCTAAATGAAACATCTCAACAGATTGAAATTGGCAAATGTATATTATTTCCCCTCAATAAAGGCATTTATGTCTTATACTGTATCATTGCATTGCATTGCATTGCATTGCATACCATTGCATTGAATCTTGTCTGTCTATTTTTCTTGTGAAACACACTTGCAGTGTTCTTGTCAGGCTGTTGTCTTGATATATCACCTCCAGGGGGTGCAAAGAGTTCCCGTCCTCAGCTTGACAAATCTCACCAACAATTCTGAAATTCCTTTGTGAAAACCTTACCAGAGGTCCAAGCATTGGGACAACAGGAACATGCGTGCTTTTGTACTGCACTGTGGTACTGACCCGGAGTAATATCATATACCAAAAGAAGGGACTTGCATCCACTGCAAATACTGAAGGGGATCTTTGATAAGAGAATAAAAGTTGAAGTCCATGTTGCAGCGTGGTACCCCACAATGTTAGCAGACACTATGCTGTCGCTAATTTGAGAGAAACACTTGCTATTTCCGAAATGGCATACCGTACGTACTGCTATGCTACATGTGCTACATGCTGCTTGTGCCCCAGGACACAATGCAGCACACACTACTGCTTCCCACAATTAATTAATTAGCTGGTTAAGCCCCATATTCACCTTTTTAACCTGGCCGCCATGTTCTGAACGAAAGCGAGGCTCAGGTGGTAAAACTAGAGGAAGTGTCAACGAAACGTTAATTTAATTCAATTCAAATTTATTTGTAGAGCGCTCAAATACAGTGCATTGTCTCACAGCGCTTTACAGGCAGTACGGAAAGCATCCATGAGAAACAGGGGCAAGGAAAAACTCGCTTCGCTTTATTAATCGTTTAATTAATAATTTCTCACAGATGCCGGACAGAAAATCTACTGCTGGTCCCCTCTCTTACTGTTGGTCAGGTGGAAAGTTGGGCAGATGACGGGCATCCCATCCCCAGAAGCTACTTCTGGGGAAGTTATACCACCCAAGCCTCGTTCTAGTGCCTCATAGAGACGTAGGTGAAAAAGGTGAATACTGCTCCCCAGTATGCAGCATGGTATCTAAGCAGCAGAAAAGGCCTACTGACCACATGACCAGAACCTCATTAAATAATTGACTGCAGGTGCTCTACCTGACTGAAGCCCCACACTGTGATATTTGTCATATACTGCATGCTACACACTGCTGTCTGCAGAGATCAGTATATGAGCAGTATATATAGGCATTTTCGGAAACAGCCTGTTTTGAGTTGAAAAAGGAAAAGCTATAACATAAATCACAATGACCGTCCTACTTTTGCAGTAAATCAAGAGTAGCCTAATTGGAATCAGTCTGTGACACCACATGCTTGGCCTAAAATTAGATCACTATAAGATTTTTTTTATATTTATTATATTTATATTTTTGTTGTATTTATATATATAATGGCATGCCGTTCAGGAAAAAAAAAACCTTGAATATATTGAATGAAAATCGGAATATATGGAATGAAACCTTGAATATATTGAATGAAACTCTGAATATATTGAATGAAACCTTGAATATATGGAGTGAAACCCTGAATATATTGAATGAAACCTTGAATATATTGAATGAAAAAAACTGCTACAAGCAGAGACTGCAGGAGCAACTGATGATGTGAAAGTTGAAGCTCAAGCTGTTGAAATGTATGCATCCTCAGCAGGTATCACAGGGTCATAGGTGTTTCGCCCTTTAACCTGTAGTGTACACCTCTCCTGCGTGGGGCAGCATAATATGCTTACCTATGCCTGTTCTTCCAAAGTGCTGAAATGATACAAGGTCTTTCTTTTCAGTTTGATTAGGTGTGTCCCTTTCTTTGCTAGTGTAGCCGGTGGCGGTCCGCACCGCACACGGGTCTCGAACCCGCCACCCCGCAAGCTACAATCTCCCGGCATGGGAGTGGAACGCTCTAACCAACTGAGCTGAAAGCCCGAGCTTCTAACTCAGCGTGTTAGAAGCACCCATGGAATTGGGTGATGAGGATTTACACACTACCACCGAGCTAGCCGCGCTAGCTGGCCTCCGTTACACTCACCCTCCAAATCCTCACTCCCATCCGGGTCACGGCACCAATGTAGCCGGTGGCGGTCCGCACCGCACACGGGTCTCGAACCCGCCACCTCGCAAGCTACAAACTCCCGGCATGGGAGTGGAACGCTCTAACCAACTGAGCTAAAAGCCCGAGCTTCTAACTCAGCGTGTTAGAAGCGCCCATGGAATTCGGTGATGAGGATTTACACACTACCACCGAGCTAGCCGCGCTACTCCGTTACACTAGCTGCCAGTTAGCAATCAGTCAGTCTATGTTGTATGAGTGTTCTTTGTTCTTGGGGCAGCTTTTAGTCTACTAAGCAAGCAAATGGGTCTCAGTACATCATAACAAGAGTCCAATCCAATTGGTTTTCTTGAAAGATTACAAATTCCATTCACTCTTATCACTGTTGCATCTAGGTCTCATCAAGGTGCAGCAATCGAGTTGTTACTACCCATCAATAACAACCAGATGATGTCAATCTTTACCCAGAAAGCATTGAGACCATATGCAATGGCAGCTTAGTCTTTGAATGAAGGATTTTTAAATAACATTGTCAAATGTCAATATGGTCAACTTGTCTTACTAGGCATCCTTTTAATACTTAGTATTCAACCTCCAAAACGTATTTTCTAAAAGAGGCCCGATGGAAATCCCATTGCGGTAAATCAGTGTTAGTAAATGTTTCCCGAAAATCCTCCATGTGGAATTGTGTAGGCAATGGAGAAAGCCGCTATCAACGTGTAGTGATGGATGGAATAGGTTGAGAAGGTACAAACCATGTTATAATTCAAATATTAGGCTAAGCTCCAGCTTCAGCTGACCTAGCCTGCCTGCTGACCAAAACACAGGAATGGACACTTCTGTGGAGACTGCACATTCTATATCTTCGTTTGCGCACATTTTACTCCCCAACTAGTCTGGCTTTGGCCATACCCTTGGTCTATGTTTTAGCTTCGTACAAGGGTCTGACATTTCACTATTGACAAATGATTGCAAGCTTGAGGTGTGAACTGTAGAAGTTTGAAATTATTAAATCTGATTTCACCCAATCGCTAATGTTATGCACCAGCTTGGTTGTGAATTAAGTGACCCCACAACAGTAGAAACCTGACATAATCTCTTACAACTCCCAATCCTGCTTGCTTTTTAGCTCGGTATAGAATTGCTCACTGCAACCGATGCCAATGGCCGGAATGCCAGACGGAGTCGTGGAGGGAGATGATTATTGAGCGAAGTTGCGTAGGAAGGCAAAGCCAGGCTACTCCGGAACATGTCATTTATTAATCCCAATGAGTTCCAAGGTGAAGCCTGCAGAGATGTGATGTAACATTTTCGTCACATTGCACCCTCCTCCATAGCTAGATCTTTAACGTTTGACTTAACAGTAAAAGCAGCGCAGGAGCTGCGCGGTTCACCGCTCAGAAACCGGACAGGAGCCGAGCAGAACAGTCTGAATGACCTAACCTGTCAACATTCTAAATGAAATCGCCCCAAAACCGCGCCCGCACTGCTTACGCGCCGCTCACTGCCTACGCGCGCTCACACACAGAATTGGCCGTCAGGGCTTATTCTCTGTTCAAGGAAACCTATATGGTTGGACCAAAATGTCTTGTGTCTTCAGTATTGGCTAATCTCAAGTAGCTTGAGCAATAGAGCTCTTGTTGAAATTTGACTGGAATTCCCCTTTAAGTACATGACTTGACTACATTGCTCTCACCGTTCAAAGTTCAAGCTGGTATAACAGCAGTATCCTATTTCAGTATGCTAATTGCTAAAGCAAATGGGTGATATTGCATATCACCATAGATTTAGAGTTGCAGGCCCGTGCTTTGCAGTGCTTTGATCCCTTTTTGGAATGCATATGAAAAAGATGAAAACCGGGTTCAAAATTTTTCCTTTTTTACAGACAACTCAGATAAGGTAATTGGTGCTGTTTTCATTGTTGTTTGATGGTTGCTTTTGAAGGAGTGGATAGTTGAAATTGATACAAAAGTAAAAAAGAGTCGGTATTTCAATTTTCCATTTCTGCGTCGTGGTTGGACTGAACCATGCGCACCGGAAGATGTCTGGAGCGTCGTCTTTTGTAGAGAGAGGCCTAGGCTATAAATGAGATGGATGGACTTATCAAGTCAGCTCGAGACATACAGACCTGACAGCACTACTGGCCCACCTGCAGAAGCCTATGAAGTTGTTGTGATTTAATATGTTCACCGTGGCAGGAACACTTTGCTCTTTGCACAATCAATCATTAAAGAAACTGTGATGCCGAGTGTTGCCCATGCCACTTAGGCTATGTTTGGTCACGATATAAGAATAACATTTTGTTTAGACCAGGGGTCTCCAACAGCTACCCCTGGTATAACCAACTATAATGATTTTTTTCACAATGGCTGTTCTTTCATAGCACAATTCATGGCTTTGAATAATTTTCTTCACAAGAAATAACTTAGCCTGGCCTTGCCTTCCTACGTACTGTACTTACGCTCGATATTATCTCCCTCCATGACTCCATCTGGCATACCGGCCATTGGCATTGGTTGCAGCAAGCAATTCCATACCAAGCTAAAAAGCAAGCAGGAATGGGAGTTGTGAGAGATTACGTTGGGTTTCTGCTGTTGTAGCGTAGCTTACTTCGGGACCAAGCTGGTGCATAACGTTAGCGATTGGGTTAAATCAAACTTCCAGACAGTTCACACCTCCAGATTCATCAATGCGATGCGCTCCCAGACCCTTGTGCGAAGCTAAAGCGTAGACAAAGGGGATGGCCAAAGTCAGGCTAGAAATAACCGTAGACTGATAGCAGACGACATGTTAACTCTCACAAGTAAATTGCTGCAGCCTGTGCCGACTCTCTCAGACCAATATGTGGCAATAATACATGCCACTTTTAATATCTACTCAGCCATGTTGGAACCTGGCCAAAACAGGTACCGGTACTGAAAAATCATACCAGGTACAACTCCGAGTGGAAACGCAAAATAAGCAAGTAGAGCCGAATTGAAAAGGGCCTATAGAGACCCTGATAGTTTGAACATAGAGCCAGGCCATATTGAACCTTCTAAATGTCACTGCCACGTTGCCCACGGCTCACCCATAGAAAAGCAATAGCCCGGCTGAGAGAGAGTAGAATGCTAAAAGCCTACTGGAAGACGCAGACTTTCGGACGCAATCGTGTCTTTGACTGAATGTTTCATTCGTGCCCAAACAGACATTGAGCCTACAATCAAAGTTCACCAGTGTTATACTTTAATTTGTTCATTTTTAAGGTCTAACTGTCCATCTTTTTTTATTTTTATTTTATTTTTCAAAAAATATAAATACATTTATTTATTTTTTTAGTAATGCTAACAGAGGTGAAATTAGACTATATAATTGCTAGGAGAACATACAGTAACATGTACAGGAAGTTATGGATCTTTCCCACACACTCGCTGTCTCTCTCTCTCTCTCTCTCTCTCACCCATACACACAGACACTAGTGAGAACCCAAACAAATCACCTAGGTTGGGCTGAGTCATGGAAGCCAACTCCAAACATGACCTGGTGACCCCATTTGTCACCCTGAACAGTTGTTCACCTGCCCCCTGCATAAGTCGGTTGTCATGGTGACAGACACATTGTTTCCAACACAGCACCATGGATTGAGAAGTCATTTCTCAGCATTCAGTAAAAGTCATTCATTGTTGAGTAATATCCACATTACTGTCACCCCATTCACCTTCAGGCTTCCATAGGAATTTATGCTGTTCTATCAACAGTTACGCCTATTACACATTGCCTACAGTAGCCTATATTCTATCAAGGAATGACAATACTTTTTTCCAAGGAGGTTTATTTACACTTGTTTATGAACAAAATAAATTAAAAAATTACATACGGAAGATATTTGCGGAAATGTTCAACAACACACCTTCCCTTAAATGATGTTTGTGTTTGTTCTGTTCTAAGAACAGTGAATGTCACCCGATCTGAAAAGTGTGACCACAGGGCAGTAGTTCACCATGTGTCATCATGACAGCGGGAGCTTTGATGGTCAGGCCTGCTGATGGATGCCGTCCAAACCTCAGTGTGTTTCTATGGACTGTGATACAGAACGAAATTAACAGTAAAGAGCATCTTGCTTATTCATCAGGTTCGGAGATTTGAATGACAAAAAGCCACGGCAAAGCCTATTAAGTATAAAAGCAGACAGTGGACGACAGCCCGTTGGACAACATCCCAGAGCCGCATCAAACATGGGCAAGGTATGTTGGAGCCAGATGCAAAGATCGCTGGGTCTATCGCTTTGAAATTCACTATAGTTGTTAATCTTTTCCGAGCCATTGTGGATTTAATGACTTGTTGGCTTTGATCTATTACTGAAAAATCAAAGGGCCCTCGTGGAGTGATACATTTTAGTGTGTGTTAATATATTATTGTTATAATTTTATTTTTTATGAACAAAATATTCCACACTTTCTTTATTCAGTTATTTGAAAGACAAGTCATGCTTACTTACATTAACTCTAACAAACATAAATTATTGTAGTGTGCACAGATTCAGTTTCAGATACAAAGAAGTTTTTTCAATGTAATGTGTCAGAAGTTATGGAAAGTTTTGGGGGGACTAAAGGACTAAAATAGGTAATGTAACAGTGTAGAGTTCTAAGCTCTTCTATGCCACCTGATATGCTTTTAGATCATCTTCTACGAGGACAGAAACTTCCAGGGGCGCTCCTATGAGTGCAGCAGTGACTGCGCCGAGCTGACCTCCTACCTGAGCCGCTGCAACTCCTGCAGGGTGGAGAGCGGCTGCTTCATGGTCTACGACCGTCCCAACTTCATGGGCCAACAGTACTTTGTGAGGAGGGGCGAGTACTCTGACTACCAGCGCCTGGGCATGA
Source organism: Sardinella longiceps (assembly GCA_027497455.2). NCBI lineage: Eukaryota > Metazoa > Chordata > Actinopteri > Clupeiformes > Clupeidae > Sardinella > Sardinella longiceps. The sequence goes on from JAODXP020000031.1 coordinate 21,701,193, forward strand.
GCGACTCCATCAGATCCTGCCGTCTCATTCCACAGGTTCAGTTACACTTCTCACCTTGATTTCTCAGTAGCCCGGTTTACATGGACACTTCTAATCTGATTATTTAACCCAATATTCCATTTTAGATTGCATTTATGAATGCATCTCCTTGGATACTGTTCTATAGAATGCACATGGAATCTTTCTAATCAGATTAGAATTGTCCATGTAAACTCGCCTAATGTATCTTATCACAGAGGGCGCAATTTGATCTTTCTCTCTCTGTCTCTCTCTATCCGTCTTTATATCTGTATCTCTTTCTCTTTGACTATCTATCTAAAACTTTAAGGAAAGAAACTAAATGTTAATGATTGAGAAATTTAGGGTGACTGAAGTAAATATAAATGTCAAGCTCGATGAATCATGGAAGAATGGATCAAATGATCAGAAAGAAGGTTCACATCAAAAAGATTTACATCATAAAGAACCAATTTAACCAAAATATTCTGATTACTGGATCAAATAGATATAGCATGAGAGCAGAGAATGTTACATCTGGCTGAGGCTTTTTGCAACCTATGTAGGCCACTGTTGTCTGCCTGTCTCAGCTCCCAGAATCATGTGTCCTGTCTTCTCTTCTCTTTCTCCTCTCTTCTTCTTCTCTTCTCTTTTCTTCTCTTCTGTCTGTCTGCAGCACCGCGGCTCTTACCGCATGAGGGTGTACGAGAGGGAGAACTTCAGCGGCCAGATGCATGAGCTCCAGGACGACTGTGAGTCCCTCCAGGATCGCTACCACATGTCCGACATGCAGTCCTGCAACGTGCTGGATGGCCACTGGCTCATGTACGAGCAGCCCCACTACCGCGGCCGCATGATGTACCTGAGGCCCGGCGAGTACCGTAACTGGAGAGACATGGGCATGAGCAACATGAACAGAGCCAGTTCCTTCAGACGCATCACTGACTCCTGCTAGAGCAAGGGCTCGTGATGTCTCAATAAAAACACCAGTTTCAATCCATGCCTGACTGCTAGCATTTTGTTCATTACTTAAAGCAACAATAGTTGGTAAAGCAACAAAAAAAGGACTGAAGAAAGAAAGAAAGAAAGATGCATAAAATAGCACATTGTTATAATATAACAATGGTATTAACATTCAGGTATCAAATTTTATGTTAATATGAATTGCAACTTCACAATGTGAGATAACACTTTCTGGGTGGCACTATGGTACAACTGGTCACCAACTTTCAATTTGTTTAGAGGATTTTCAACTTTTCTTTTGCTTTAGCTTTATGGTTTTGGTCAAATGATTAGACCATGCAACATTTTCAGGCGTTGGTTTGGCCATCCTTTTGCCATCTTGTATCAAACATAGTGTGAGGAATAATTCCAGAAATCTTTTGTTTGCAATACCATTTGCTATTCACCTTTTTCACCTGGCCGCCATGTTCCGAACGAAAACGAGGCTCGGGTGGTAAAACAAGAGGAAGTGCTGACGAAACGTTAGATTCAATTCAATTTTATTTGTAGAGCGCTCAAATACAGTGCATTGTCTCGCGGCGCTTTACAGGCAGTACGGGAAGCATCCATGAGAAACGGGCAAGAAAAAACTCCCTTCGCTTTATAAATAGGCTATAATAATTAATAATTTCTCACAGATGCCGGACAGAAAATCTACTGCTGGTCCCCTCTCTTACTGTTAGTCAGGTGGAAAGTTGGGTAGATGAGGGGCATCCCATCCCCAGAAGCTACTTCGGGGGAAGTTTTACCACCCAAGCCTCGTTCTAGTGCCTCATAGTGACGTAGGTGAAAAAGGTGAATAAGACAAGGCCAAAGCACCACCAGACCACCCCTGACTAGCAGATAGAGAGTAGCCTGGTTGTCACAACGCCTCAGTCTGGAATTGAGATGGGATTTAGTCTGGGACATGGGATTTGATCTGGATACTTTGCTGTTATCTTCCATTTCCCTGAGGCAGCATCAACAAACATACTGTGAATCAAAATGCCTTGAAGCTATATGACAACCAATCAGACCAATGATTCCAAGAACCAATGCAGAGATGAGTCAGAACAGAGCAAGTCATAATTTGAAACAAGTCCACCCCCATCGGGAGATAATGCTGGTTTGGTTTCTGATCACTGTCTGCAAATAATGAAAAACACTACAGTAATTTCCCGCATGTAAGCCGCATTGTGTGTAAGCCGCAGGACAGTGTTTTATGCAAGTAAAAAACAAACAAACATATTAACACTATATTATCTGCCCCCCTGTTTTAACCTCATAGCGGAAGAAATTTTGCAAAATCAATGTATAAGCCGCGGCTAATAGTCTGGAAATTACGGTAATGAATGTAATGCAAACTTGTTTGATGTTTCTCTGGAAAATTGATAAAACAGATGTTTAAACTTAATAATAATAGACAGTGTTATGATGGAAAGACCAAACAAGATATATCCTTACCATCTTATCTCGGTAAGGTATATACTCAGTCATGATGGGCAGATGGATCCTTAGTTAGGCTACTTATGAAAATATAATGTCTTTATTCGAAACTATTTCTTTAAATTATTTAGTTGGAATGTTGTGGATTCCACTATGGAAATGGTACTAGTTATGGAAAGCAATGCTAAGTGGTTTGTGAATGAAATATTTTTGAAGTGTTCAACATTATGTCCAAATGGTCTTTTTACAGAACCCTATTACCATAAACCGTATAATAAAATCAGTATAATGCAACATGATTCAATTTTTTTGTTTTGTATGATACATGTATATCATGATTGTTGGCACAGGTGTAAGCAGGTGTTGTTTGCTTTATTTGCCCACATCTATGGGTGGTTTTATATGTCTCTTTTCAGATTTAAAGCAATATACCGGAGTAAGTTTAAGCATAGCCCTGCTGCACGAGCCTTTAAACAGCAATGTATTTCACATGAAATGAAAGATTTTCGAACAGCACAGACCTAACGCGAACGCGAAACACTTTACATTGAGTCCTCAGATCTTACTTTCGGTTTCCAACAGTCAGGTCCCATTGAGTGCCTGTTCGCTTCTGCGTTCGCGTTCGGTCTGTGCTGTACCAAATTATTTTGTTCCACTCCCTAACTAGCACATTTAGCAAGCTCTTTCAACTGAGCTTTGCTTGAATACACTCCGGTACTCTCCTTTAAACAAGGTTTTTTTGTCAGTATATAGACCTACTGATATGTAGTTTTGGATATCTCCCCTGTTTATTTTGATAGGGCCTGGTCTAATTGATCCCAGATAGATTTCCAAAGATATTCCAGGATGGCAGTTGAGTGAGACATGCCTTAGAGGGACTTTGGTAGGCTAATATATGGAGAATCAGACTTAATTGGGATTGGGAACCTCTAAAAAAAACCATTTTGGAAGCTCTGGCAATGAACAATAGAGATTTCAATTTGCAGTATGAGATGCTGAAAAATATTGAGAGGTGGGTAAATATGCCTCTACTCTGGTGTTACTTGCAAACAAAGGACGAGTGCTGTCTTTTGAGTTCCATGTCATCAGCACGACATCCCATAAGTCAGAACATCTCAAGAGTCCGACCAGAACATCTCAACAGTCCGACCATATACTAGATCAGTGATTATATCCATAATTTCCAGACCCTCACCCAAACCACTGTAATCACCGTCAGATTAATGGGATGTGGGACCAACAGGCCTCTTTTTTGTTAATGGAATGTAATGTCTGACCAATGGATAATTTTTTGAATTATTGGGATGTTAAACTCATAGAATGTCCGACCAATAAGTATTCCCCATCTTTTCGTGTCTTTTTTCAGTAAAACTGAAATTTACTGTGTGGATATCCAAGCTAATAACAATCTCTGCATCAGTTGTCTCTTGTCTGTAAGCTCACAATCTCTTAAACTGAGCTGCAATGTTAAAGCTACTGAGATGGCAAAACAGTATCTATTTGAGGGGATTGAAACCAAGGACCTTCAGCATTTCGTGGCCTTTATAATTCAGGCAATGTGTCAGTTTTAATCCACCATCATGCTTGTTAAAATAAAATCACACAAAACCATTAGACCAACAAGCACATAAAAAATAAATCTTTTTTTTATTCATGGTGCTTATTGCCCTTGTAGCTTATCGCATTAACAAGAATCCATGATGCGCTTTGTGGAGCTGAATCTTGACATGTTGCCCATGTCCCTGAAGTTTCTGTACTCGCCGGGCCTCAGGTACATCATCCTACCATTGTAGTGGGGCTGCTCGTACATGAGCCAGTGGCCGTCCATCACCTGGGAGGACTGCATGTCGGACATGCGGAAGCGTTCCTGGAAGGAGTCACAGTCGTCGGTCAGCTCGTGCATCTGTCCACCGAAGTTCTCTCTCTCGTACATTCTCATTCTGTAGGGTCCACGATGCTGCCATGACACAAAAACAAGAATTGAGGATTTAAATAGCAGACAATAAATTTGAACTTATTTGTACATTTACATACATTTTCACTAAAGATGTACAATACTATTGAACCTCATTCACCAATGTCTTGCTAAGAAGGTCCCCTATAATATCTTACAATTGAAGAACTGATGAAAATGCAATTATTATTTATTATAATTGCAGTTATTATTTAATCAATCACTGTTCAAAGGTTTGACTGCTCTATGAGCACATACCAGATAAAATTGGTGAATGGAAAATCTTATTAAAAACAGTGTAAGTGGGTTTAAGAACAAATTTCTTCTTTCAGAAGGTTGGTGAATGTGGCCCTGTGCACTTTGCACTGACAACTTTACTGCTATCTTGAGAGGATACAAGACCTGTCATTTGTCTGTCAAGACCTCTTATTTGAAATAAAAAAAAGAGCTAAACAGTAGCCAGAAGAAGGAAAAGACAAGGGATAGATAAGGGACAAAGAAAAAAGGAAGAAGAAAATAAATGGGAGAAGTCAAAGAATCTTTGTCCCCCCCTGAATTACCCTGGGGATATTGCGGCAGGATCTGATGCAGTCACTCATGCTCATGCCCATGAGGTACTGGTTATCAGGGTACTCGCCCCTGCGCACCATCATCTGGTGGCCCATGTAGTTGGGGCGCTCGTACACCATGAAGCAGCCGCTCTCCACCTTGCAGGAGTTGCAGCGGCTCAGGTAAGAGGTCAGCTCGGCGCAGTCATTGCCTGTCTCGTAGGACCGGCCCTGGAAGTTCCTGTCCTCGTAGAAGATGATCTGTGAAACAAGATTAGGAAGTTAGTTCTCTTTGGGAGGTTTGAGTATATTTCACCAGATGAAAATAAAGAAGTTAAAAAAAAAAAAGCTGCACATGTGAACAGTTATCATCAACTGTAAATTTAGGAATATGTTATTTTCATTTTATATTTTTTTTTATTTGATAATTTGAATGTCTTAAGACTTTACAGAAACAAAAGGGAGGTATTTAAAGAACAAATCTAAAGACTTCCTTATCCTCATCCACTGTCTTACCTTGCCAGTGGACATGGTTGCGATGGTGATTTATTCCCAAGTTGTGCAGCAGCAGTGATGTTGTGACTTTGTGTCTTTTATAGCTAAACTGATGTCTGTGGTCTCTGCAAACACATTGTATAAACCTGCTGAATCATGCCATTAGACTTCACATTGTGGTGGAGTCCTATATGGAAATCATGTGACACTATATTTTACCAATCACCGTGGACGAGGCACATTGTGCTGCAAAGTAGGAAATCTTTTTGGATAAGGCTTTCTAGGTTCAACATACTGTAAGGTGGAGGATCACAATAGACTACATGCATGCACAAGTCTTCAACATCATGACATGTTTCTTATGTTTAAGCATTTACAGAATGTACAGTTTAATCTTCAAGAACGGTGATGAATTACAATTAATGTAATACTAACAATAAATGAATTTTATAATTTATACACTTTTAGCCTTTATGCTGAATGGGGATTTCAGTGTTTGTGTCAAGGATTAAGAATTAAGAAAGAAAGGATTACATTATCTTGCGTCATAGCCTATAGTTCATATATTTTTCATATATTTTTATATCTATTGTTGGAATGCACAGTGGAAATGTACAGTTCCACAGTGTATACTTTTGCATGGTTGCCTGCAGCACTTAGTGAACTGACACATGTTAGACTTTGACCAACTCGTTGTCTTGGACATGTGCTCCCTAGTGGTGGTGTGTATTCACTACAACTTTTCAAAGACTTAAGCCTGTCAAAACAAACATCAAGGCTTATATTGTACACAAGGCCCCAGATTTTGCCTCTGTATTGTGTTGCTATTTTGTGCATAACTTGTACTAATCAGATTAGTCAGATAAGTATTTTAAAATACAAATATAATTTATTCTGTACTGGTTTCTTCACATACTCATAAGGCACGTAGTATTGTCGTACATGTCAAATAAATCAACCATCTTTTGATGATTTTATCATCTTCTTCTTCAAAATAAATTAAAAAAGAGACATGAATTCACATTGAGGTTAATGTGCATTTTATTATTTTGCCCTCAGGTGTGTGAATTACCATAACCACATGTTAGCAGATTAATCTTTATATTACATTTATGGAAGTAAAAATGAACAAATATATGTATGTATGTATTTATGTATGTTTGTATTTATGAATCTCCAGCAACATTTTGTAGGCTAATTTATTCCAAATTGTATGTTATGACAACGATCAACCATGACTGTGTTGCAAATATTACTGTAAGTAGGCCTACAGTAATTTCTCAAATACAGTATGTCACAAGGTATAAAGAGCATGATAATTTCATGCAAGCTGCAAGAGAACAAAACCATGTATTGACCAGACTTTTTTTTATTAACCATGGTACTAACATTGAATCAAGATCAGATCATGATTTGCTGAGAAAGTAGAAAAAAGAAAAGAAATGCATTCTAATGTGTACCGCCCTCCCCAATGTATTAAGTGCAAGATAATATAAAAAACAAAATGTGTTATGTATTATGTAAATGTATTAACCTTGGTCAAATGGTGAATTATAGTAAATACAGTATTAGCAGTTATATGGATGTGGAACTCTTGCATTTATTTATAATCATAAACACACAATATTTTATTTTCAGTTGGGAACAGGAAAAAGTATTTAGGGAAAAATTTGTATTCTATTAATGCAAACATCAATCAAGTAATCTCTGCCTTTTTTTTTATTACAGTAGAGACAAATTATTAAATACAAATATGTTATTTGAGCGAATGGGAATATTTATTAGCCAAATTGATTGAATTGAAAATTTATTGAAAAAAATGCAAAGCAGACTTAAAAATATAATTCCATCAATTCATCAATGGAAATCAAATTAAAATATGAAAGGAAAATTGGCATTTGCTTGCTACAATAAATACAGATCACTTACATCTGAAAATGAACATTTTATGCAGAGCATGAAGCTTCCCAACTTAAAAAAAAATATAGCTGCTGGCATCTGACTACAGACTGCTCTGTCTTTCCAAACTGTAAAAAATTAATTTCCCTCAAACATTTCTGTTTTGGAGGGTTGATTCTTAAAGGGACACATACATTTTTAACAGTGTCCACTCTAGTTCAGAACACAGGAACAAGGGTTAACTTTCTTTAATCACTGCAAGGCATTTGCATATCAGGAAAAAAAAACAGGCCGATATAAAAACAGTCCCCAACCTTCCATGCAAACATCATCACAGGGGCTGCCTAAACTGTTATCCCCCCGCTTTGCTGCAAGTCCATATTGTATTGGTACAGTACCGCCCATGTACAATCAGGAGTATTCCCTCCCACGGCTATTCATGGCAAACAATATAGAGCCATGAATCTATACAACCCAGGGTGAAAGGCCTTCTACATGGTCGCCTTTGTGTGGTGCAGTAGAGGGCAGTTGCCAGCTAAGGGCTTTACACAATAGGGCTGCAGATTCTTTGGATATCATTCCAGGTATAAAAGCCAGAGCCCAGAACTGGAGCTATGCCATTCAGGGATCTCACACACTATCATACATCCTTACCACGTCACTTTAGCACAATGACCATGGGAAAGGTACAGTAAATGCAATATATGTGTTAATTTTCATATTTTATTCATATAACATATACAAATAACTTTTAATAATATTAGGCCTACATGTAACAAAGGTCTGCCATATAGGTCTACTGTACAATAACGTATGCTATGGTACAAAGGCAATGTGTTAAAGCTGTGACATTGTCTTTTATTTTCTCCACGAGTTTGTGATGTAGGCCTACATAATATCAATATCAATGCAACTGTAAATTAGACAAAAATTACCATCATAATATCTCCACTAAAAGGTGTGGATCGTATAGAGAATTGTGCAGAATGACATATGCGGTCAATATGTTTTTCTTGCTTTATTTCTGCCCAGATCATCTTCTACGAGGACAGGAACTTCCAGGGGCGCTCTTATGAGACCAGCAGTGACTGTCCTGAGCTGACCTCTTACCTGAGCCGCTGCAACTCCTGCAGGGTGGAGAGCGGCTGCTTCATGGTCTACGACCGCTCCAACTTCATGGGCAACCAGTACTTTGTGAGGAGGGGCGAGTATGGAGACTACCAGCGCATGGGCATGAGTGACTGCATCAGGTCTTGCCGTATGATCCCCATGGTAATGCTCCATCAGAGATCTAGAATCTAGACGTGCACTCTTGAGGACACACTTTATTTTGAAATCCAACGTAGACTATTCACCAACGCTCAGAAATATTTTTGTTGTTGAAAGTACAAAATTACCACACATAACAACATCTGAAATAGAGGTTAAAAGGTTTTATTTGGTAATGGCTTCAGTTGCCTTTCATTGTCCACAATCAGTCTGTAAAGTCTCTGTAGATGGACTAATCGAATAATCGTGTTACCAGGTGTGTTGACATGGATAAGAGTCATAATAGCGAAATGTGTCGGTTCTGGGCTTGCCCGGTTCCGCTCTAGAGTAGGGTACTTCATAGTCAGTTTGCTAAGCCTCCTCTTTCGAGATGGAGAAAGATACTTCTGTGTTTATTTAGTATTAAGTCATTAATTAGTTCTGTCTTTTGGCTAACTCTCAATGTAGCACAGAGGACCCTTCAGAATGAAGATCTACGAGAGGGAGAACTTTGGTGGCCAGTCTCACGAGATCATGGATGACTGCGACAACATGATGGACCGTTACCGCATGTCCGACTGCCAGTCCTGTAACGTGATGGACGGCCACTGGCTCATGTATGACCAGCCCCACTACAGTGGTAGGATGATGTACCTCAGGCCCGGCGAGTACCGCAACTGGCAGAACATGGGCATGAGCAACATGATGAGAATCATGTCCATGAGGCGTATCATGGATTCCTGTTAATTTTGCTGTTTGTTTCAGCAGTAGGCTATTAATAAAAAAAGTGTATAAAACACACCAACCACGGTTATATCTTTTTGATTGGTTGCTTCTGATGCCGTCCCCGTCCAATGCATCGACATTTCAGTTATTGTAGGTCAAAGGTCATGGAAACCCAGATCAAGCTTTTGTTTTTTTGTCCAACACTTTTTATTCACAAACTTATAGGCTAAATAACATTTTTCTGCCCTTTAGAATAACCTTGATAGTCCCGCGGATTATATTGAAGAAAACCTAGTCTCAGGCCTTCTGGCTTTTGCTAACATACATGGTGTAGAGTTCATATTTCATTCCTCAATAAGTCTAACTTGTGAAATACACTATAAAAGGTTATGAAGGAAAACAATATAATGTAAGACCTAATTGCAAATATATGCAAAAAAAAAAATACAACTAATACTTATTTATAGTCAAATTCTTCATCAGAGAGACTAAAAACAATTACAGTACCTCAAGTTCAAGATCAAGTTACTAGATCAATTTTAGCGAAAAAGTCCACTAACTAAATTGAATTGTAACTAACTGAATTATATCATTCAATTTTAATGTAAACTGGTAATAAAATCAAGAATGGACCATACATTTTGCTCTCAAATCTATAAATGTACAGTATGACTAGTAATTAAGCAATAAGCCCCAAGAGGCCGTTCTATAATAATATAGCACAGCTGAGGGGTGTTGTTGCCGTTATACAATGCTTAGCTGTGCTGTATTAGCAATATTGAATGGACTCAAGGGACTTAAATGCTTTTAAAAACATACACAGTTTCATGCAACAAAGACATGTTGGAGTGCCAAGCACTGTACGCCTAAATGCAGCCAACAGAACTTCACAATGGCGCTAGCCTGAGATGCCAGACTATCACATAAATGTATAGTCTGGTGACGAGTGAGTGATAGACCCCTGGGTAAAACGGCTAAAACTAATCAGCACAACTAACAACTAACAAGCTATTCAAACAACGCTATGTCCGCCCAATAACTCCCTGTCCAGATGTAAAGTTGTGATTGGGTTAACACCACAATGTCGGAATACAATCTAGCGCGTAAACAGCTCAGAAACAACTTAGATACAATCGAGGTCTGGCCTATGGCTCATCCCTAGACGTACAGTACTCGGTGAGCAAATTCAATTTGCTACCGCTAGAGTGCGTCTAGAGTTCTAAGCTACAATGGCGCAGCAAAATAAAACAAAATGCTGTCTCAGCTGTGCTCTATCACGGAAATATACAACGGCATCAAACGTGATTCGACTAAACATAGTCTGGTTATGGTTGGGAATGCCACATATTTTAAAATTTAATTCCACAAGAGCCATACAATATTGAGGCATGCCTTTTATTCGTTTGATTATCTTGTCTTTATTCGAAAAGGTCATCAAAAAGTTAATTTCCAACATCAAGCATGAGTGTTTTGGTACACTCCCCATCAGTGAATGGTTTTCCATTTCTCAAAATTGCTAAAGCACCAGCAAAGCTAGCCTAATTCCAGTCACCTTATGGACTGAAATAGATAGACGAATGGATTGAAAAGGCCCTCCATGAGAATTTTTATATTTTTAACAGTATTATTATTTTCATTAGATATTTGTCTGCGACCCATAGGTTCCCTACCCCTGTTATACACGAATCCGACGAGCATTTTGTGCAGGCTGCCATCTTGTGGCGCCGCCATTGTTGGACTGTAAACAAACCTTTTGGAAATGCACAGTCAATGACAGCTAACAGCAAAGACCATGTGTAACGGAGGCCAGCTAGCGCGGCTAGCTCGGTGGTAGTGTGTAAATCCTCATCACCCAATTCCATGGGGCGGGCGAACACACTGAGTTGAGCTTGGGCTTTTAGCTCAGTTGTGCACTGGAGTGAGTTGCTCTATTAAGCCATATGATTGAACTCTTTTACTATGGGTGCCGTGATATTGCTGTGATTGCCTATTGACTTGCCGTGTTGTGTGATATCGCCATAACTATTTATTGCTGTGTTGCACGTTTGTGGGACAGTATTCCTTTAGCCTCTGAGATCCCTGACTAAACTGATTGCCACGGCCCCGCCCTATGATTTACCATTTTAACTTGATGAAATAAAGCTGTATTTTATTCCTTATCGGTGGTCTGGTACTTCCTCTGGGTGGTTGTCTACAGTTGTGGTCATTCCCAAGAGCCGCTATGTTCAGCGCGCTAGGCCTTACTGTAGTTACATTACAGTATTATTATTTTCATTAGATATTTGTCTGCGACCCATAGGTTCCCTACCCCTGTTATACACAAATCCGACGAGCATTTTGTGCAGGCTTGCCATCTTGTGGCGCCGCCATTGTTGGACTGTAAACAAACCGTGTTCGGAAATGCACAGTCAATGACAGCTAACAGCAAAGACCATGGAATACTCTGACATTATACAGGTAGTGAATCTCGTAAATCACTGCATTTTATGGTGTGCTATCATGTTATCCCAATGGACAGATTGGCGATCTACAGCTCAACAATGGCGCCTGCTTACTTCCGGTAGTTTCGTCGGATTTGTGTATAGGTTATCCTATTGCATGCATAATTAGCTTGAAAGATAACAGCCTTCTTCCGCCCACAATTGAGTTCGGTCTATCCCTCAATGCCGGACTACCTATTAATCAATTAGCATCTTTCTAACGTTCCTACCAAGTTAACATGGTAACACTTTACGGTAAGAGTACATGAATTATCATGAATTCATGCATGATTTCATTCATGATTCATTTGTGATTCATGCATTACTTCATCTCTGAATATCTAATGTCTCATCAGGACTTAGCATTAATTCATTGTTTGTCATTAATGACCTGCTGAAATAGCACATGATCTTAAGCATTAATTACTCTGGGTACATCATCATGAGTCATGATTAATTACGCATGATCATTGTGTTTTTGTTCAAAAGAATTGGATATCATAAAAGTGGACACTTATTTAGCCTAGTTTAGCATTAGTTCCTCATGAGTTCATCATTGCATTGATTTTTATGTATTGCATTGCATTGATTTTTATGTATTCCATACCATGTCATCTAAATTTCACCTGTTTAACCATGTCAACACTCTAAAGGGCACAAACATGATGAACTCATGAGCAACTAACCTGTAATTCATGTCACTTTCATATGCTATTCATATGCATATTCATATAAATAATGCTTAGTTGATGACATGTATGCCACCCTTATTCTGATGTTCAAAAGTGTGCACCTGTGTAAATGTCTATTAGCAAAAATAAAGAAATAAATGGAAAGAACTATTTCTTTACCATTGATTAGACCATCCAATTGTACAATTTGCAAATGTTGAACCCTGCCAATACTTTAATTGAGGGGGCACAAACATGATGAAGTCATCATGATCATGGTAATTAATCATGACTCATCATGAACTCATGTTAATTCCTGATGTTTAGAGATGAAGTAATGCATGAATCATGAATTGATCATGAATGATTTCATACATGAATTCATGGTAATTCATGTACCCTTACTGTAAAGTGTTACCGTTAAAGGGAAAACTGTAGGCTCTGAAATGGCTGTCAGGGTGTCCGTTATTTCTAGATAACAGGACACCTGAAGCATGGTTGGGTAAAAAAGTTTCATCAGCGTTCCAATTATAAATATATAATTTATTTATTTTTTGCCTTTAATCGGATAGGACAGTATAGAGGTGGACAGAGAAGGGGGAGAAGGGTTGGGATCGGGAAATGACCTCAGGTCAGACTCAAACCTGGGTCACCAGTGTAATGGTATGACGCTCTAGCCCATTGAGCCACGGCGCTCCCTGTCTGCTTTATATTGTCGTCCACTCTTTACATGTGTGAGTTACAACCGGGTGATAAGCGGGATAATGGCCTTCGCCTCTGCCAAGTTCATTATTTCTGTATAACAGCACACATTGTCCGCCGTTATCCCTTCATTTTAAGCAACCAGTCAAAATGATTGCATGGTGGTACAGCCTATCTATCAAACTCAACTGCCATTTGCCCCAACCCCCCTCCCCATTCATTCCTGTACTCTGGAGGCATGGGTTCAGGGGATGTCTGAAGACAGGGGATTGAACTTCTGAATAGTGTATTTTCAAATGCCTTGTTTGCTCAAATCCATTTTCAACTTCAAAAAGTGAGAAATTCATAGCTACTGTAAGTGATCTGTTACACGGCCGGGTACTCTGCACCCCAACGCCCATTACACACCTCCATGTGTATGTTGCCATTGATGCAATTCTGCAATTCATGCATCAGGAGTACGGACTGCAATTTGTTCATATTGCAACTATTAATGAATGTACTTGTGTTAATGTATGCAATGAATCACAGCAGCATTGATAGACTCTCATTGGTATAATAGTTTACCTTTTGTAGCATTTTATATAAAAAAAAAATCTTTATAATTCTCAATGGGTGTCTTGCCACATGATGCATTGTTACAGAAAGCCGAAAGATCTATGTAACACTTTGATCAGTAATATCAGGGTTCCAAAGCGCTGAGGAAGTCATGTTCCTGAAGCCCTGTTCCTGAAGTCATCGAGAAGGTCACGATTTCCCATATATACCTTTGACCTAGTGACACACTGTACGGATCATAATTGTCAACTGAATCGATTTAATAATGCTCTGATGCACCGCGGCCACGGTCCTTCTCACTCTGCTTGTCAGCTGCGTTGGGGGGGGAAAGCTGACATGCTACTTTTTTTTCAATTTGCATCACAATGTCGCCATTTGTGTAGCAGATATAAAGAGGCTTGATGCTTGCTGTCTCTGTGTGTGTGTTTGTGTATGAGACCAAAGTTAGCCAACACAATGGGAAAGGTAAGGCTGGTTGTTTTGCTATGCATCTTTTGTGTCTCGGCCTATTTGCGTAAATTACTGAGTCAAAATCAATAAGGCCCGGAAGCGCTGAGAGGGCCGTTGCAAGGCCAGTAGTTTTAAGACGGCCAAAAACCCCCCTGTGTGTTCTTTTTCCTTTCCTCCATCTTCCCTTCTTTCTTTCTTTCTTTCTTTCTTTCTTTCATTCTTTCTCTGTCCCTCTCTCTCTCTCTCTCTTGCTCGCTATTTCCCTGTGCTCTGGGGGGAATGTTGTATTGGTGCCTGCTTGGGTAAATTGATGACCGCTCCCTCCCCTCCGGTAATCCCGTTTCCCAGATCATCTTCTATGAGGACAGGAACTTCCAGGGGCGCTCCTATGAGTGCAGCAGCGACTGTGCCGACCTGCACTCGCACTTCAGCCGCTGCAACTCCATCCAGGTGGAGAGCGGCAACTGGATGGTGTACGAGCGCCCCAACTTCATGGGCTACCAGTACTTCTTACGCCGCGGCGAGTACCCCGACTACCAGCGCTGGATGGGTTTCAACGACTGCGTCCGATCCTGCCGCATGATCCCTCAGGTGCGTTTGTAGTCTGAGATGGGGAGTAGGGGGTTAGGGGTTACTGTGGGTTTTTCATCTTCCTTGACCTTTTGACCTTTCGTGAATTCAGTGATATGCCCTCATTCTTTCTGTCTGACCTCTGCAGCACCAGGGATCACACCGCATCCGCATCTATGAGCGCTCAGACTTTGGGGGCCAGATGATGGAGTTCACCGATGACTGCCCCTCACTGTACGACCGCTTCCACTACAACGACATCCACTCCTGCAACGTGCTGGATGGCTACTGGCTGTTCTACGAGCATCCCAACTACAGGGGGCGCCAGTACCTCCTGAGGCCCGGCGAGTACCGTCGCTTCAATGAATGGGGAGGCATGAGTCCCAGGATTGGCTCTATCAGGCGCATCACATATTGAGGAAATAAATAACCAAATGAAATAAAAACAATCATGTTCACTTACAAACAATTGCTCCATAAGGTTACTGACTACTACCAGTATGATTGTGTACTCATGTGTTATAACCTTAGTTATGTTTTACATTGACAAAACAGTGAGTTGGCTAAATGGAGGGTCGTATCCACAGTGCACAAACACTCCTCTTAGTTACAAAAACAAGTTAATGAGTGCTGCTTGGGTGTTGGAAGTTGTGTTCCTTTGATGCTCTTCGGCTTTGAGATCCAAAATATTCACAAAAATAGAGAGTGACTCCAAGGCACTCAAAAGGAACATAAAGCTAACTCCTCTTAGTTAGCCAGGCTAGCGCCTCAGCTCAGAGTATTTCACAACAATGGTATCTAAGGGAACTCTCTTAAGGCTTTGGTTTCCTCCAATCAGCAAACAGAGCTCTACCAGGAAGTAAACGTAATCAGACTTTTTACGCAAAGTGAAAGTAAAAGAATTTGGTCCAGGAAGTAAACGTACATGTATGCCTATTGAGAAAAGTCAAACTCTTTACGCAAAATGAAGCAAAGTGAAAGAGTTCTGAACTCTTCTGAAATGTGAAGACGAATGTAGATTGTAGGCTGACTCCTACCCAGACCCCCAAACTAACCTAGGAATTAATGTGGCCTTGAACCAGCCCAGGTCCTATCAGATGAACACCATGTCAACCTGTTGTAAACCATTTCAAAAGTGTCACTGGTTTGCAAGTATATCACTCAAGCATGACAGCATTGTCTTAAGATACTGTTCTGAAGTCACAGGTAAAAGATTGTAGGTATCAGGGGTGGACATTTATAAAACTGTGGAATGTGTTACAGGGAGGGAAAGCTATGTCAATACCCCCTGCTGGCAGTGTTCCAACCTCTTGGGCAAACTCAATGGAATTATCTTTTCCAAAAATGTTATTTTGGTTGCCACAACAAAATTAAGGCAGTGTAAAAGACCCCCTCTTTCATATGTCAGTCAAAACGTTATTTGCCAGACTCACTGAACATTATTTTGTAAAGGAAAGTAGGCCTAGTGATATTTATTTTAGGATCAGAACCTCTCTGTGATAATGTAATAGTCACAGAAAGAGTTAGCAGCTGTACAAGATCCATGTCATAAATTGGAATTTTTGTTTAAAAATAGGTTTATTCAATAGGATGGCTCACGCAACACAAGCACTTGTTCTACCTTCCCTCCCTAATGAGTGTGTGTGTGTGTGTGTGTGTGTGTGTGTGTGTGTGTGTGTGTGTGTGTGTGTACGGACGTATATTTTGCAAAATAGACATTGAGGTATGACCAGTCTATTCTTAATTGCAGCCCTTGCCAGCACTTGTGCCAGAATATATCTGGGCATTGACTGCCATACACAATCTAAATGCTGGCGTAATCTTTTATTGAGTTTGATCCAGTCAGCAGTACAGGAAACTGTTTTGCAATAGAGTTATACTAACTAATGTGTCTGGATAATGCTGCAAATGGAATATAATTTTTTCATTGGCATTGCTCACTTGGTGAGATTCTGTCCAAAAATGCTCACAAACGTGGCCTATCAATTTATATGGATCGTGATTTATTCTTATCTTTTGATCTTTCGTATGTGATAAATTGTTTCACTAAAAATGTTGTGAGCATTATATGTATGTGTGAAAATAAATAAATAAAATTGACTGCACTTTTGCTGGATGAATATGTGCACTGAACTAATTGTGTGTAATTTATTTATTTAGGGAAAATGTTATAAAATATTAAAAATGAAGTAAAACACATTAATTTTATTATAATGTATAATGTGAGTCAACACAGTCCAGACACAGTGTTGGGAAACACACTACTTTATTTGAGACTGAGAGAGAGAAGGAGCTAAAACTCAGTGATGCGTCTGAGGGACCCCACCCTGGGGCTCATGCCACCCCAGTCGCTGTATCTCCGGTACTCGCCGGGCCTGAGGTAGTAGACGCGCCCACGGTAGTTGGGCTGGTCGTACATCAGCCAGTGGCCCTCCATGACGTTGCAGGAATTGACGTCAGACATGTGGAAGCGGTCCATGAAGTTGGGGCAGTCTTCATTCAGCTCCATCATCTGACCGCCCATGTCTGAGCGCTCGTAGAAGCGCACCTTGTAATTGCCACGATACTAAAGACGTAGAGTGCAAAAACACAAACAAAACAAGTGTTCAAATCAAATACACAAACAAAGATCACTTCTAGGATGAAATACTAGAGAGAAACCAATCTGTAGTTGAGTCTACAATGGATAATAACAAATTGAAAATCTCCACCAAATTGGAGAATGAATCCAGCACATGAAAGCTGCACAAACAAACAAGCAAAAAATAAAAAAACAACAACAATAAAAAAAACAATAGGTTCTTACTGACCATAGGAATCATTCTGCAGGATCTGATGCAGTCGTTGATGCCAATCATGCGCTGATTATCCGAGTAGTCTCCCCTCTTCAGGAAGTACTGGTGGCCCATGTAGTTGGGGCGCTCGTAGATCACGAAGCAGCCGCTCTCCACACGGATGGAGTTGCAGCGGTTGAAGTAAGAGTGCAGGTCAGCACAGTCGCTGCTACACTCATGGGACCGACCCTGGAAGTTCCTGTCCTCGTAGAAGATAATCTGAGGGACAACAGTTACATTATTCTCAGAAGAAAGAAGAAATCACTGCACACATACAGTAGTGGTCACTAGGCCACGTTCAGAAGATCCAAATATAGAACACTCTATGTGCAAGTTCAAGAATATAGTTTGTTCCTGTCTCAGCATTGGAAGCATTTGAGCCTTCTTAGATCTCAACTTTTATCAGTAGCCTATGTAACACCTCATAGAACTTATGAAGATATACAAATTTGGTCTTATGACCCTAAACCTAACTCTAAACCTAAACCTAACTTTGTCACAATTTGACATCACTCAAAGACAAGGTCAGACATGCATTATTTAGTTTTGTTATAAATTACCTGTGACTAATTCTAAGAGTTGTGAGCAGCAAATGACTGCATTAAACGAGTGCTATAACTGTAGCATTAGAGTTATTTGGATGCCAGTGTGGATGCTTGCCAGCCTTACCTTTCCCACTGCCATGGTTGGTCTGGGCGGGTAATGGCTCAGTGCATTCTGGTGCCGCCTGGCGCCGTCCTTTTATGAAAAACGTGCTGTGTGATTGCGCAGCATAAAGTATTGTCATTCAAATAACACCAAGGGTATCTAGGGTTGGTAGAGGGTTGTGT
The DNA here is from genome assembly GCA_027497455.2 of Sardinella longiceps. Lineage (NCBI taxonomy): Eukaryota > Metazoa > Chordata > Actinopteri > Clupeiformes > Clupeidae > Sardinella > Sardinella longiceps. The sequence continues at coordinate 21,719,582 of JAODXP020000031.1, forward strand.
AAACCTGCCCCCCGTGTGGCTGGGGCAAATGCCACGGTCAGTAATTGTTTGTCCCTTTTTTTTCGCAAGCGTACATCGCCATTGATCGAGAGAAAATACTACAGCGCATAAAACTTATAGATGGAATAAACAGAATCAGCAGAACAGGTCAGCAGAGTCAGAACTGGAACTTTACTATTCAGGTGCTGTGGAATCACGTTACAGCATCATTGGCAGGTTGCAGATTCAACAGGCAGTTTTTTCTTTGTTTTTTTTTTCCCCACACAGATTCAAAAAGCTGCGTATTTGATAACACCTATGATTTAAGAACTTTGTGTTTTTGAACTGTACCCTGTACTTAAAGTTCAACAATAACACAGGCTGGAAGAGACAAACTTTAATCAAAGGCCTTCAATAACTTTTCACCTTCTCACCGTTTGACCTATTAAACTTTGCTTAGCTTAATGTCTTTTAAAGGGGGTGGGAGTGGTGTGTGTGTGTGTGTGTGTGTGTGTGTGTGTGTGTGTGTGTGTGTGTGTGTGTGTGTTGTGTGTGTGTGTGTGTATGTGTGTGTGTTGTATGAAGTGGGGTCAGTGCTGTGACCAACATTGTAATAAAACAACCTCTTCAAAGCTCTCTTCTCCTTACACGTGGGGCCTTTATTTCCCTATGTCCTTTGTTTCTCTGATATTGTGCATGAAGTAAAAATTATTTCACTCCTGTGATTTTGCTAATTTAATACCTTGTACTCTATTATCTCCTTTCAGAAAGTGATTCTCCTCTGGCTGATAGGTGTCCATTATTCTCGGATAATTGGCTCCTTTGGAAGTAGTTCCAAAAATAACTAATCTAATAACTGATCACGGTTCCATATGAATGCCTTTTAGAATGGTGACTATAACAACAATAAGCAGCCTTGTAGATCTACTTTCAACTGAAAATAGTATCCACTATCTACTTCTTTTAAATTGGAGTTGCATGTTTCTTTTACGTTTTATATACTTCTTTAAATATACGAGAGATAAATACAAACGGGAGATAAGCGGGATAAACGGCCTTCGAGGTGACCGGTTCTAATAGAAATAATGGCTTGGCGGAGTAACTCCGGTGACGCGCAGCGTCTAAACTCCACCTCGCCATTATTTCTGTAGAACCGGTCACCTCCACGACACCAACACCAACACGTACTGTAAGTCGGTTTAGATTGTCACCCACAAACAAGTGGTTTCATGTAAATGAAATTCCTTCAAGCCACATAATTTCACTGTAATGACTGAGAAACAAAGATAACCAACTACCATTCTCCATTATTCTCCTTCCCAACATGCAACTAATTACTCTACTAATGCCTGATTGCATCCTGTGCCATGTCCATTAACTGGTAAATATTGTGCTATTGCTTGCACCAAAGTCTATTGGTGCACCACATTGTTAATAAGGTTTTCATTGTGTTGTGTGTAGCTTGAAGATCAGTCTTCTTTTTGTTATTCATTCTACTAAACATGTGGTGTATTGTGATCTCCCTAGCACCCTGGAGAACTCTTATGATAATCCTGTGGTTCATGAGCTTCTTAAGCAGTAACCAAAATGCTGTCAAAGGAGAGCAAAGTATGTGTGTCCTTTAAATTCTGTGTCTTGCAACAAACAAAACAGGATTAAAAAAAATATCCAAATCAGGCAGCAGAGTAAGAGCCGACTCCATTTTATTCAGCGTGTGGAACAAAGCATAGAGTAGACATTTCACTAGTACATCGGAAGCTCTTTAGAAGTCCATGACACGGCGTATGGATCCGATCCTGCCAGTCATGGCACCCCAGTCATTGAACCTCCTGTACTCGCCGGGCCTCAGGTAGTACATCCTGCCCTTGTAGTTGGGCTGCTCGAACATGAGCCAATGGCCGTCCATCACGTTGCAGGACATGCAGTCGGACATGTGGAAGCGGTCCATGAAGTTGGGGCAGTCGTCCATCAGCTCCATCATCTCGCCGGACATGTCAGCGCGATTGTACATCCTAATCTTGTAGTTGCCACGGTACTGAAGAGGAAACATAAACACAGCCATGACTATCAGTAGAATTGTAGGGCCAGAATAAACATAACTTAACTTGGCCTACAAATATACGCTGATAAGCTGTCGAAGTTGAAGTTTCTTTCTTCAGAGTTGTGGCTGACTAGTTACTCAATACCTTAACAAAATCCAACTCCTGTTCCTGAACTAGTACATTGTTTGTTTATTAGCTGATGCTAGTAATACTGTATATTGGGATAGCAGTAAGTGAAGTGTGAGTGAGAAAAGCTTATCCAAGGTCATACCATAGGGATCATACGGCAGGACCTGACACAGTCGTTCATGCCCATCATGCGCTGGTAGTCAGAGTACTCGCCACGGCGCAGGAAGCACTGGTGACCCATGAAGTTGGGGCGCTCGTAGATCATGAAGCAACCGCTCTCCACACGGATGGACTGGCAGCGGTTGAAGTAGGAGTGCAGATCGGAGCAGTCGCCCATGCACTCATGGTGACGGCCACCGAAGTTACGGTCCTCGAAGAACACGATCTTGGAAAACAGAGAAGCAAATGTTAGCATACAGTAAAGAGACAACACATGAACATACAACCCATGAAAATAAGTATACTAAGTGGTTGAAAGGTATCGGGATCGGTCAGTCAATCGGTGGTTAGGTTTCTTAGGCATGTTGCCAAATAAGTGCAGTGAGGGATAAAAGAAGAGGATGAGACATGTCTGTGTCATCTTCTCAAAGGTTGCCAAAACCAATAAGCTACTCATTGGTTGATAGTGGAAATCTAACATATGTACTGACCACAATCAGTATACTGTAAATTGGTAAATACCATCAAAATGGGAAAAGAAAAAGTGAAAAGAGAGTTTTATGCCAAAGATACAGTAGGCCTGAGAAACACTATCATATTGGAATTCTAAAGGAAAGCTACTTCTTTAGGGTGTGTGTTAAACTGTGTAAACATACCTTGCCCATGACTGTGGTTGTTGGATTTACTCCAATGCTGAGTGCAAGCTTGTGTTAACTGTGATTAGAGGTTTCCCTTATATATGCCTCAGGCCTGGAAACAGGTACCACAAGGAGCTTTGTCATTCTAATGAACCTATGCCAGTGTCAGCATAATGCTTACAGGTACCTTCCTACTGGAGTTCAACATACACACACATACAGTATACACACACATATACACACACATACAGTACGTGGCACAAAAAATGGTCAAATCACGACAAACCGCATCAAAGACCATAGAGTCCTCGTGTCAGTCAGCCATTATGCCATTATGACTTAGATTTCATCAGCTGACACACCTGGGCCAGACCAGCTGTAGCCGGGCCAGACCTGCCTGCGGCCTTTCTGTGTCAAAGATCACTTCTAGTAAAGTCCACTATTACTGAAAGGATCTCTTGACAACAATGCATCTGCTTTTTTTTCTCCACACACACAGAATTGTGAACATGCCGTAATATTTAGGTTTTTTTTAATACATTAAGAGTTTTTTTCCCCTCACATCTCTGTTGGTGAGTGACTGGAGCATTTGGGCCTAGATGATTCCTGATGTGGGAGGCATGTAGAATACTGACAGTCAGAGCTATAGATAAAGGCACTCAGGTGTAATGTTAAAACAACAGGCCTTGTTCCCAGCATCAGTCATGCAGCGCATTGTCCTCCGACCTCTTTTGGGAGTGGGAGCTTTGCCAACGAGGCATGTTTTCACCGCCAGTTGACCCCTGCCCCTTTGACCCTGACATGGGCAGCATGTGTGGTTGAGAGTTTGTGACAGCTGTGACCAGCGACAGATGAGCACTCGATTCTAACGCACAGCAGGGAGTAAGTTTACTGTGATCTTTAAATGAATGAAGTAAGTACCTTTTGGATTTGTATATAAGAGGTTATTAGAGTTACTTTATAAGTTACTGTATATTACTTTTATGTTAAGACTTTCAAGGACTGAACAGTTTTTCTTAGACACCTTATCTGATGTTTAAAGGCATTACTCTCTCTAACTTTGTGTTGATAGTGTCATAGTGAGTGTTATTGTGATATGTGCTGTACTGTATGTAAACTGCCATAAAAATTAATGAAAACTGTGGTATACAGTAGAAATTGGTGTGATTGATGTTACCTTGGGAAGCACCAAAAAGAAAATGTCAGATTCTAAGATTGTCGAATAAATTAGACACAATAACTAACACTAACACATTCAACTAGACAAGACTGGGAGGCCAGAATAGACACAAAATTGAAATACACGGCTCGATCTGGAGAGTAAATCTTTTATTTAAAACAATCATACATCTCTCCCCCCTCTCCCTTTCTTTCTCTCCAACATGAGGCAGCTCTTCTTGTCGTTTAAAAATCAGTGATTCTTCTGAAGGAGCCAGTGGTGGCACAAGTAGCACCCCAGTCACTGAATCTGCGATACTCGCCGGGCTGCATGAAGTATTGGCGCCCTCTGTAGTTAGGGTGCTCGTACATGGTCCAGTAGCCGTCCATGACGTTGCAGGAGTAGATGTCGCGGCTGCGGAAACGGTCCTGCACTGACTCACAGTCGTCGTTGAACTCCATCATCTGGCCTTGGAAGTCAGGACGCTCGTAGATGCGCATACGGTAGGGCCCGCCGCTGGTCTGTGCCAGTTGGACAGAGATAAGACAGGGAGAGAAGTAAGATGTGAGCAGAGGAGAGAGAGAGAGAGGGGACACATGAAGACTTCTATTATTCTAGAATTTACTAGAGATTTTTGGCTAACATTGTGACTTGATATCAGGTTGGAAGGTCAGTGGTATCATCAATCAAGCAAAAAGATGATTTTTTTCAGTATCTACTGGATACATTCTGTAGATATGCATCTTTAAGTATTTGTTTTTGTGTAAATTATCAAATCTCTCTCTCTCAGACACACACACACACACACACACACACACACACACACACACACACACACACACACACACACAGATGGAAACTGCCACACACACACACACACACACACACACACACACAGAGCAAGACGGAACTAGACAGAGATATATACTCTCTATACACTCACATAGGAGAAGGTGCGGCAGGAGCGGATAGAGTCATTGTAGCCCATCCAGCGCTGGTACTCGGGGTACTCTCCTCTGGTCAGCACGTACTGGTATCCACTGTAGTTGGGGCGCTCGTAGAGCACCCAGCACCCACTCTCCACACGGATGGAGTTGCAGCGGCTGAAATGGGGGTGCATATCAGGGCAGTCTGTGTCACACTCATAGGAGCGCCCCTGGAAGTTCTTGTCCTCATAAAAAATTATCTGGAAGCAGACAGGGAAATGTATGGGAAAGTCAGTTGCGCATATTACGTATGATGTCACTGTGATCTGATCTGATGTGCTGCTAACTGCATACTACAAGGAATAGTGTTCACTCCTCTCTGCACTCTAATATCTACACTCATTACAGTTGTCATCTGGAATCCTTTTTGAATCTGTGTGCGTTAGTCTGTTGCATGCGCTTCCTGTTAATTCCCAACAGGATAAATGAAATATCTGTCTACCAATATATTATAAGTATTGACAGATATTACAATCTATTTACAGTAGTATTGACAGACAAAGGTTCAATACACCTACAGCAATAACCCAGGCATGCAACAAAAAAACACAGGTTGGCTCAGTATTTCTGACGCATCACTAACAATGTGCAAACAGTCAAGTGTCTGTGAAACATCTGTAAGCAAAACCCACTATATCTATGTCCACGATATCAATTCAAGCCAGGTGTCTAATTAAACCCACTGATTATTTGGTAGGATGTATTAACACTGGAAAGATCACAAAGAACTTGGAAGCACAACACTAACTAAGGCTCTTAGCAGGAGGGGCCAGGAAGGGGAAGCATACAGTACAGGCTGCTTTCGCTTTGTTTTGTACTTTGCGCTAATTGTGGTCGTAGCTGTAGCTGTGGCATGGGCCCAATGGTCAGTCTGAGTGGCCTTATTGGAACATCAGACAGAAAACAATCCTGGTGGATTCAAATAGTCTCCCTTAGGCCCTATGTCCTGAATGCTCAAAGACTTAACTGGCATGATTGGTTAATTCATGTCAGTCAAGTCTTGATAATTCAAGGCTCAAGGTTTGGGTGTGTGGGGCATAGGGATTCAGTCCAAAGCGTGCTGGTTCCCAAAGGCCTTAAATCCTCCGAAGTCCTGCACTTCATTCTCCTTGAGCAGCAGGCCTTCCCCTCATGATGTCCTGTTATTCCCCTTGTGTACTGCCCATTGTACAGTATGTGCTGTTTACTGTGGTGTGTGCCGCTTAGCTTAGCTTACCTTGCTCATGGTGACACAGCTCCGGCGTGCCTCTTACTCAGTGTGTCTGGTTAGGCTCTAGTGCCAGTAGAGAACCGGGCCTGATTTATAAAGCTCGGTCCAGGAGAGGCAGCCTCGGCCGTTTTGTTATTCCAATGACCCGGGGATTTGGGGTTTTTTGAGAAGCTGCCAAGGGCCTGATCCAGTGCATAGAGGCAAAACCCCTGATTCATCACAGCAAACGGCCTAGCCCCGCAACTTTGTTGCCCCCCCTCGACCACCTGGTCCTGCTCCCAGTCACCACTGTGCGAGCCATCTATATTGTGATCCGCAATATAAAAACAAAGAATTCATGTTTACCGCTGAATTGAATGCTTGCTGGCACCAAATACCCAGGAGGGCACCGATGGCAGGCGTTAGGTCTAAAGCAAGCATCATTACAGAAAAAAAGAGGACTTCAATGTTTCTCTAAGAAAGGGTGGATTAACTGGTAGTAACACAGGAGGTAAAAAAAACTGTATCTTTGTCAATTGCTCAATACTCAAAACGCATCTTTGAAGGTACTGCTCATTATGGTTGGGCAGGTGGCCAACTAGAAACTATAGGATGAGAATGATTCCTAACTTACAAGGAATGTTGGTATTTACAGATCCGATTTTCCAAAGACAGGGAAAAGCCTTTGGGAAACTTCAGATGTTACTAAGATGTATTGTGTAGATGTGACAAAACCCAGGCCAAGCACAAATCGTTTAGATGTCTGATTTTATTATAAAGTATTTTTTATTTTACTATATTGTACAAAAACAAAAACAAACAAAACATTCAGTATTAATACATCTCTGCTGAGTTTTTTTTGACTTGCCATCAAGCAATCACTGAGACATTTACAGAAGCATGGCAAAAGATCAAAAGCACATTGGGGAAGCTGTTAACAAAAACCCTTTCAGTTCTGTAAAGGTCCAAGGGCCAAAGTGTGCCAGCACCATTCAGAGGGCTCTTTTCATCCATCCTGCATAACCTGTCGAGTAGTTTTTTTTTGTTTTTAATTGTTTATTTAGGATCAAGAGCTATTCAGGGGCTCACATCAAGAAGGTGAAGTGACAAACCTGGGTAACTTAACCCAGAGGTAGTGGCAAACTTGTTCCTAGAAGGGTCTGACGTCCTCTCACAGGCTACCTTATTAGCAAATTTACCACTTTCTCTGGGTTAACTTATCCACATTTATCACTTGACCACCTACACAGAGTACCCCTTGGTCACTTTGTTGCAACTTGCTTCAGTTGATATCAAGTTGAGGGCACAAATATCATTGCCAAAGAGGCCAAAACAGGTATGAGATTTGTTTTGGTGACAATACAATTTAACAAAACCGTAAAAGGTACAATAATTAACAGTTTTTGGTAGAACATGTACCTTCTGTTTACATTGTGTGCTGTAAGTCATGAACTGGATATCTCGGACAGTGCCATCTATTGGCCACCTCCCTCTTTAAACAAGGCCTCTCTTGGATTGAAAACAAGACGTCATAACATCCTTAGTAATTCCGACATTTTTCATAGCAGAATCAGAGTCTGCTTACAGTACGCAGGTCTGCCATTACCAAGTGCACTGACAACTACATCCAATCCTGTGGACACAACCAATTCTGTGGACAATGAGCAAACATATATAGAAAACGTGACAACATTAAGGGAAAAACACATGTAAGTGAAATTGAGTGAAATGTCCCCAGTTCTTTCAGATACACAGAAATTACTCAGGCAAAGATCAAAGCCATCCCAGCATAAGACAATTACAAAAAAAAAAGAATGAAAACTAAATCAGGCGTCTTGTAAAACAAGGAACAGGATTTTCCCCGCGCACACACATCAACATCACCCCAAAGGAAACAGTAACAACTTCACAGTTCACATGATTCATTTTCTTCACTGGTTCAGGCATGAGATTTCAAGCAGACGACAAATGAAGACTATTAATGTCAGCTCCCAGCTGTGAGCGTAGCGTATGAGGGGGAGAAAAGCACAGTTCAACTATTCCCCACTGAAAATGTCCTTCAAAGGCAGCTTGTTGTGGATGGGGTTAAGTGTAACATGCCTGGCTTGGTGGTTGTACAACCCTCAGTCTCCATGTACAGTTTCCTTTTTACTGATGTAAACCCAAACCCTGTCCAAAGGGGGCGAAAGAGAGTGCTTTCGTCTGACTTCAGCCATCAAGTCTCTCGTGGTGTGGGGGAGGGAGGGTGTCAGGGGCATCTGGGTGGAGTTTTAGAACATACCTCCACCCATGCCTCCCATACCTCCCATGCCACCCATACCTCCCATACCGCCTGGCATACCACCCTCCTTCTCCTCCTTAGGGATCTCCGTGACGACCGCCTCGGCGGTGGACAATAGGGAGGCCACACCTGCGGCATCCAGCAGCGCTGTCCTCACCACCTGTTAAGGATAAACAGACAAAGGAGAAGATTAACCGATTAAGCAAGTTAAGGGTTGAGATACAGCAACAAAGTCCAACACATTACACATAGAGAACAGTTTAAGTAAGGGATAACGGCCACTGAGGTGTCCCGATATAAGGTAATAATGGACGAGGTGGAGGCTGGTGGAACTTTTTTACCCGACAAACTTCACAGGTGTCCTGTTATCTAGAAATTACGGACACCCTGACATCCAATCAGAAAACAGTTTAATTCCACCGGATGATAAATCCAAACTGCGTACAGAACTTAAGATTGTGATCCTGGGTTTGATTAGTAGGAAACTGGCGATTGCATGATGTGTAATGCTACGTTACCAGAGAAAACTGAGAGACTGAGGAAAAGTTTCTACTGTCAGTCCATCCGCAACTTGAACAAGAACTACAAGATATCATGACATTTCTTGTATAAAACAAAATTAAAGGTAGTACGAGGTCATGCATAGTTTCAGCGCAATTGTAGACATCTCCCCTTGATCCGCTAGCTGCCTGCACCCTGAATACACTGTGAAAAAAAGTTTAGTCTTGGGAGAAAACGCAGGGGCTGTAATTGTGAAACAAACACTATGGGCACAAGCCGTGCATCAAAAAAAAATCCTGAGACTGTATTTTTCAGTATGTTTAGGGGTCAGAAGATAGCGGATCAAAGTGACGAAGTGACTAAAGTGAAATTGCGTACATGCATTCCCATTAATCAGTTGATAAAGCATTTCACTGCATGTTAGACCGGTACTCTGTATAATGGTACCAGTAAAAATTTGAACTAGATGAAAGAATGTGTACCTTGGTGGGGTCGATGATGCCTTTCTCCACCATGTTGACATACTCGCCCTGCATGGCGTCATACCCCATCAGACCCTCCAGCTGTAGGATCTTCTCCACTACCAGGGAGCCCTCCACCCCGGCATTTTTAGCTATCGTCATGGCGGGCACGCGCAGGGCACGGCGGATGATGTCAATACCTGAAAGAAAGCGATATTAAGAATCAATGTTAATACTAGCAGTACAAACAGTGCCAACTCATTTCTTTAGGAACAGAGAAACAAGGAATTAATTCCCCTAATTGGGAGTTAACAGGAAAAAGGGATCAGGAAAGGGATTCAAACTTCCAAGAAAAAAACCCAGGAAAGCACGTTCTTAAGAGGAACCTCTTTTCATTACTGCTCCCCGTACTGTCTGTAAAGTGGCACAAGACAATGTATTGTATTTGAGCGCTCTACAAAATAAATTGAATTACACTGATTCTTCTTCTTCCAGTGTGTTCAGTATGTATAAACATACAATACACGTGTATGTATAAACATATAACACAAGTAGTTTATTGACTAATGCGCAGTTGAAAGAATAATAGTTGGATAAGTTAATTAAAGTAGCGTACCGATCTTCTGGTCAGCATTGGCTGGTTTGATGGCATCCAGGGCAGGGATGCAGCGCAGCAGGGCACAGCCTCCTCCTGGCACGATCCCCTCTTCCACAGCCGCACGCGTGGCGTTGAGGGCGTCGGTCACACGGTCCTTCTTCTCATTCACCTCCACATCGCTAGTGCCTCCAACCTAACAGACATGGGAGAGAGATTCAACTTTTTGAAGCACAGTGGGTAAAAAATATTTTTGGCAGTTTGAAAATAAATGTGAAATGGTGGCTTAATAGTGTATTTTTGCCCCCAACGGCAATTTCTAGGCAGCACAGCCTACCTTTACCCTATTTCTTTAATTCTAAACCAAACCCCCTCAACCTAACCATAAATTTGGGGGGTGTAGTGCCTTGAAGACATTGCTGCCTGGATAGCACTGTTGATAGCAAAAAATACCAAGGGCTGAAATGCTGACACTAGAGTCGAGTTCGAGTCGAGTTCACGGAAAAAAACAAAACAAAACAAAAAAAAAAAACAAAAAAAACAAACTTAATTTAACACGAAAAAGGCTGCTCCAAAATGTAAGAATGTTGTTACTATATGATAACAATAATGTAGAGGCAATTAAATCTACATTTTATTTTTGATTAAGCAAACTCAATCTTTCTGGGCAGGCATCAGACTTGACCCACTCAGTGAACCCTTGGGTCTTCTCAGGTTTTCCTTCTTAGAAGTAGAAATTTTGTGACGTTGAATTGACATTGAATGAAACATAAAAAAAAAAGATTGAGAATTATAACTGATTCTTTTGTGAGGAGGTTCTTTCCGTTAAGTCTAACGAAAGAAATAAAAAAAAGCCTCTTGTACCTTCAACACAGCCACTCCATCAGAGAGCTTGGCCAGTCGCTCGTTCAGCTTCTCCTTCTCGTAATCGCTGGTGGTGTTGTCCAGCATCTCAGCGATCTCACTGATGCGCTTCTCGATGGCGGCGGGGTCGCCGCGGCCTCTCAGGATCAGTGTGTCGTCCTTGGTCACCTGCACCTCCCCCACTTTTCCAAAGTCATGAGGCTGGACGTCCTCCAGAGCCAGACCCACAGCCTCATCCCCAAACACCTGCAGAGAAAGACAAAGCTCATCTAATCCAATCCCTCAGATTTCACCCAGTGTACTGTACACTGAGACTGACTTCCACATATGACTGTGAATCTATTTGCGATGCAAAATCGTAGAACATTCCTCAGAAAACCGTTTGTAAAACACAGTAAACACAGCAATAACTCAAACACAAGATGCACACAAGGTCCCAATATATCTTGCGATGCTAACCAACATCACAGTATACTAAACAGAGTCATCTTCACAATGCAAAGCAAAAGTCCTACAAAGTATCCCACTAGGGAGAGATCACTAACCCTGGGGGGTACTCCAAGTAGGTGGTTAAGTGATAAACCTGGCTATCACCAAGTTAATCCAGAGGAAGTCGTAAACTTGCTAATAGAAGAGCCTGCTGGCTTTGTTTAGTTAAAAGAATCAGGAGTCGAGGCTCCTCTATGATGAGGTTTACATTTACTTCTAGCTTAACCTACCCAGGTTTGTCACTTAAAGGAATAGTCCACCTCTTTTTGAAAATTGGTTATTCACCTCCTGACTTGGAGTTACATATGTGGGTAAAAGTATTTTGGTCTCAGTGCATGCGTTGTCCTAGTCTGGCAACCCCAATTTTACCTTTAGCTTAGCATAAGTACTGGAAAGTAAAGTTGCCAAAGAGTTGCTATCTGGCAACTTTGCACTCCAGCTCCTATGCTAAGCTAAAGCTAAAAAATGGGGAAAATTGGTGATGCCATACTAGGAAAACTTGCTTTTACCCACATATGTAACTCAGAGTAAGGAGGTGAATAAGCAATTTTCATAAAGAGGTGGACTATTTCTTTAACAGCCCCCCCCCCTAAGTATGACCCTACAGACTCACAGCGCCTCCTGAGGCCACAGCCATGTCCCTGAGCTGATTCTTCCTGTTGTCTCCAAACCCAGGGGCCTTCACTGCCACAACCTGGAGGCCAACCTTCAGCCTGCAAGTGCATACAAGTAGATTAGCAGTGAGCTCTTACTCAGTAACCAATGTGCAAATTTTACACCAAGGAAAAAGGATTAATCATCAAGCCACATAGGCAGTCTCACTCACTCACTCAGTCACACACACACACACACACACACGACCTGCTGTACCTGTTAAGGACTAGCGTGCTAAGAGCCTCTCCATCGACATCTTCAGCAACAATGACAAGAGGCTTGCGGTGCTGGTTGGCAATCTCCAGAGCAGGCACAATACTCTGGATGGTGGAGATCTTCTTCTCACTGAGCAGCAGATAGGCATCCTGGAACTCACACTTTTGACCTGTGAGAAGAACAATCCAGAAATAAGAAATCTGCTGAGAGTGGGGTATATCATACAGTACCACAAACAGACATGGGTTTGTAAAGAATAGCATTGCTATGAAAGTTATGTGAAGAGCTGTGTACACGTACAGAGTGTGTGTGTATTTCTGGATGTCCAATGACTGTGAGCGATAGGACGGTATTTATGGATGTCCATGGCCATCAACATTTAAAGTCTGCTCCTATTGACATACTCTGAATAGTGTGTTCAAGGCAAGTTCATATGGGTTCATGAAATGAATGAGAACTTGACTGCAACCTTTTCTGAAGCCTTCCCTTAAGTCAGCAGCACATGCACATGCTATGATTATTTTTTTTGATGTTGTGATGTGAAACATTGGAGAGGCATAACAAATTCCAAACTATGTTTGTAAATAATTGCAATAAAACAAAAAATGAAACATCTTTGTGACCTCAGTGTAATTTAATGATTTATCACAGGATATCGCAGTCATGCAAAATGCAAGGTCTTTTTTGGGGGTGGTGTGTGTGTGTGTGTGTGTTTGTGGGGGTGGGGGCTATGGGCCTATGAATGTCTAATTTCACTTCAAACTAGCATGTTTATGATCAAACCCTGGGGCTCTATGATATTTTTAACCACCAATCATCAAACTTTGCATGATACGCACATAGGCAGTTCTAACAAAGGTTAAAGGTCAGAAAAGCATCAATGTCTGACCTTTGGCAGTGTTGATGAAGTATGGGGAGATGTAGCCGCGGTCAAACTTCATGCCCTCGATGATCTCCAGCTCATCATGTAGCGTCTTGCCGTCCTTCACTGTGATGACCCCTTTGCGACCAACTTTCTTCATGGCATTGGAGATTATGTTTCCCACCTCGCTGTCTCCATTGGCTGAGATGGTTGCAACCTAGAATAAGGGGAAATAAATCCATGAAAAAAACAATAATCTTTTCTTTCTGCTATGCTAAGGTCTCAGTAAGTTGCACATACAAGTAGACGGTGAGACAAACAGCTGACATTTTTTTGGTATTTGTTGTACAAAACAAGAAAATGAGAGGACAAGTTGCGTCCAATTTCACATACCTGAGCAATTTCCTCTGGTGTGGTGACTGGTTTGGAGAGCTTTTTCAACTCTGAGATGATGGTTTCTACTGCAAGCATCACCCCACGGCGGATTTCCACAGGATTGGCACCCTTGCTGATGGTGTCGAAGCCCTCTTTGGCAATGGCACGAGCCAGGACAGTGGCAGTGGTTGTGCCGTCACCAGCTTCTTCGTTAGTGTTATTTGCTACATCTTGGACCAGCTTAGCACCAATGTTCTTGTATTTGTCCTTCAGGTCAATACTCTTGGCAACTGTCACACCATCCTTGGTGACCTTGAGACAGAGGTCATATACTATGTCAGTGACTTACAAAAAAAAAAAAAAAAAGAAAGAAAGAAAGAAAGAAAAGAAAGACATGCATATTGAGACGAGCATAGACAAATAATGAATTTCCTACCTTAGGACTTCCCCAACTCTGTTCAATGATGACTGTGCGACCCTATACAGTAGACAAAATTATTTCAGTGTTAAGACGTGCTGCTGAGAATGTCAGTGTCATTAAAATTTCACACACTAAATTTGAATTTCAGGATACAGTACCTTGGGTCCCATAGTAACTGCAACAGCGTCTGCGAGCAGGTCGACCCCCTGAAGCATGAGGGCACGTGCATCTGCACCGAATTTGACATCTTTGGCGTAGGCACGAGTCAGGTGGGGAGCTAAGGCCCTGCTCACGGGTCTGACTTGTCTCATCAAAGTGGGTAAACGAAACATGCTTGAGAGAGAAATGGAGAAAGACAGTTATACTCTTGTTATGTCATATTGCCATATAACCATACAGATCAGTGTATGCAAAGCTAACTGGTGTTTCCAGTGTCTGGTTAAGCGGCATAATACGAAAATCGTGACCATCCCTTAGTGTAATTTGACTTATTGTTAGCATAGCCACTCACAGCCCCTCTGTTAAATGATGTTGCAATGCCAATGGTTAGCCAGATTAGTTAGCTAGCTAGCAAGCAAGCTAAGGTAGCCTACATTATAAGTTGTAAGAATTCACGAAACGAAAAAATTGCATGACCATGAAACCTAACGTTATCTCGGCGATACCAGTGTAATCAAATATTAAATGTATCCAATGTCATATAAGTGAAAACATGCCAAGTAGGTTTCACCATTCATTCACTTTGTCCTTGCCATATTCATTCAAACCTTACAAGGACAGCGCACGTGTTGTAACGTTAGTAGTATAAAAATGTGTGGCTGCCTGACTGCCAACTTTATACATCGGGCTGTCAACCGAACAGACCGCGGTGCACTTACTTGATAATTACGGTGGCGACAAAAAGAGGACAGGATCCGTGATCTGTAACGCACTTGCACGGGTAAATATGAATTTAAATGGCTATGAGATCTACACTGCCTCCCGTCTCATTCAAGTTCAGGCCAACTGAATGCGTAACTTGACTTACACCACCTTACACATGTGTTTCTACATCCGGTTTGTTACCGGGTAGCCCCGAAATCTGAATAACAATACTATACTTTCATGGAATCCTAATTACCATGTATTACAGTACATTTGGAAAGTGCTAAACTTAGAATTTATTAGTTCTTATATTTCCTTAAGGTTTGATACACAATGACAGTCTGGTATCATATCTTTAATGATTTAATAATCGTCATACTGGATCAGGGGTTGAGAGTTCCAGAAACTTCTCAGAACGCGATTGGTCAAAAATGTCATGTGGCCTGTGACAGGAGAAGGAATCTGTAAAACTTCATAATAAAAGTCCACCGCGTAAACAGCTTTCTCTGACAGGGCATAGTTCATGATCAGTCTAACTTTGTAGCCTGCTGGATACGGTCGATTTTCGTGAGTGGACTCGAACAGACCTAGGTGTGCATACTTGAACTGCAATGTTCTCATTCAGAGCTCTGAAATGCAGAGGCATTAGTCTTCTTTGGAAGCAAGCTGACACTAAAAACCTGAGTAGGAAACTCAGCATAGGAGGAATCTATCCACCAATTGCCACCCCATTTACAGAGAAGGAAGAAGTGGACTACCAAAAACTAGATGAAAACCTTCAAAAATACTCAAAACTTCCATTCAGAGGCTTGGTGGTGCAGGGTTCTAATGGGGAATATCCATACCTGACAGTCAGCGAACGCCTGGAAGTAGTCCGGAGGGTTAAACTCAGTCTTCCCAGCAAAATGCTGTTGATGGCTGGATCTGGCTGCGAGTCCACAAAAGCCACAGTGGAAATGACCGAAGGGATGGCCTATGCTGGAGCTGATGCAGTGCTTGTAGTGACACCCTGTTTCTATCGTGGAAGGATGAATGTCCAAGCACTTATTCACCATTACACTAAGGTGGCAGATGCAAGTCCTGTTCCCGTGGTTCTGTATAGTGTTCCAGCCAATACTGGGTTAGAGCTACCTGTGGAAGCAGTTGTTGGCTTATCTCAACATCCAAACATTGTTGGACTGAAAGACAGTGGTGGGGATATCACCAGAATAGGTCTCATCATTCACAAAACCAGACAGGAAGATTTCCAGGTATTGGCTGGCTCTGCAGGATTTTTGATGGCTGCCTACTCTGTTGGGGCAGTCGGGGGTGTGTGTGCCCTAGCAAATGTATTGGGAAAGGAGGTGTGTGAACTGGAGAGACTTTGTGTTGAGGGCCAGTGGGAGAAGGCCAGGGAGCTGCAGCACCGACTCATAGAGCCTAATGCAGCAGTGACCAGAAAATATGGAGTAGCAGCGCTTAAGCAAGCGATGGAATGGTTGGGTTACCATGGTGGAGCAACACGTTCACCTTTGCAACCTCTCACACAGGCAGAAGTAGAACAACTCCGTAAGGATTTTTCATCCAATGGTTGGCTGTGATTGGGCGGGAACAGACAGACTAACATCTGGGTTGAGAGTTGTCCAGTGGGGTAGACTAAAACAAACATAAAAACGCAATAAGTAAATATTGGTGAAGGGGAATAGTTAATTTTTAGCCAAGGATGAGCATAGGTCTGAATGGTTAATGTGTATAGGTTGAAATAAAACCAATAAGCTTTGATATATTTTGTCTTGTTATAAATAATAATAAAAAAAACATCTCTGATGTATGAAAATACAAGTTGGTCAATGTTTCTCTGAGGTCAGATAAGGTCAAATGCAGTAGCAGCATGCAGCCTACAAATGCATTAAATGCATTAATTGCACTAGGCCTTGGGACTCCAACCTTTTATCTCTGAGAGCCAAGAGCTACTCTACTACTTTACATTTACTGATATTATATTAACATCTTCAACCATTTCACACACTTAGAGTGCAGTACAAACACTTATCTGAAGTGTCATCTGAATTTATGGTGGCTTTATTTTCCATAGGTGAAGGTAAATCTCGTATGCACTACATTTGTGACTTTGTTATGAGATTTATTTACATTTCCTTTGACCTTTTGGAGAGATACTCAGGTGGTGAGTGCTACTGTTAGCTGGGGTTCAGGGACCACCAGGGACCTGCAGCATGTTACCAGGGGGTCTGTGAAAAATACTAGCAAAATAGAAACAGGAAATACTAGCAAAATAAACACTCTCCTGAGGAAAACTGTGTTTAACACCAAGCAAAATTAAAATTTTGACAAATACAAAGTGTATTTTGTAAAACAGCAAGTCTAGAATATCGCTCCTACACTGTTATGTTTGACCAAATGCGATGTCAATGTGGTGGAAACATTTTATTATGTTGTTAATATGAGTTCAAACACATCTAGAACTAATGGCTATAATTATGAGGTCCTTGAAATAATTTCTGATTTGTAAGCGGTTCCTGGCACAATAAAGTTTGAGGGCTCCTTGTTAATGTAGAGAGAGTTTGACCAACTCAAATCATGTCCACTAATTCCTCGATCAGAGTGTGTAATTTATTCCTGACCTGTGGGATGTCAGAATAAACAATATTTCCATTATTCATAGGCAATGCAATTGATTTCAGATAGAGAAAAATTGTCCCTGAATATTTGAAATGCCAATTAGGCTACAATTAAGTCTATACTAGAGCTCAAAATTTAAAAAAAGAAGAAAAAAAGAAAAGAAAAAGCAAATAGCCTTCAATGAATGAATGTGACATCAGCCATTTTTCTCAGTACAGCAGTGTAAGTAGCCTAACGGTGTTATTAGACATTCAATGAGGATCTTATTCTGCTACATTAAATTCAAATATTATTTACTGTCATAAAAGTGGCCTAATCATTTTTCTAAGTAAGCTAGTTTGACGAACGGATAATTGAAATTTTAAGTCAATTTTTCATTCTTGTCATGTGAAATCTGCTGATAGAACAAAGCCATGCAAAGTGTTACACTGACCCTTACCCTATGGTTTCTTGGGGGGAAATGTGAATGGGTCATTTTACAAACATTTTTGATTGCCCATCAAAACCCTCCTCTCTCTCTCTGCTGTTTTACTGTTGCTATTCTCTGTCTGTTGTTTTACTACTATTGTTACTAGACCTATGGCCTATATTGTCTTAGCCTAGATTTACAACTAGACTGAACTTAAATCCATTCATTTTTACAACTGTGGTTGGCTACGTCGTCCAAGACGGGTTTACCTGAGACAGTTTTGTGAACTGCATCAACTGCACCACCTTTGGTCATGTGCAGTATATCTCTCGGAATGTGTGTCATATCCGGGACAGTTCGGCGAGATGGTCATGGCCGAAGGTACAGTTGTTCTGAGGAGAAATCGCCCAGGGACCAAGGCGAAGGTATGAATTATCAGCTACTGAGTACTCTTTTTTAATATTCGTAGTAACCTAAAGAACAGTTAAGTGTTTCTTAATAAGAAACCGCGCAGTTTATGATGGTAACGTTAATTCTGTTGAAAGGTGAATAGCCTGCCTGTCTACCCTAGCCTGTAAACAGCTAGCTACCGATAGCTGTACTACATGGGGCTCTGGGGTAACTAAACAAGTCATCGGATGCTAAAAGTCGCAAGTGAACTTCCATCTCTAACGTTTCCAGAACTTAAACGTTGCACCGTTTTCAAGAAAAACGCTGCTAACGTTAACAAAGTCTCTCACCGTGAGCCCATTAAGTCATGTTAGCAAGACGCTAGCTGTTATTTATCCAGTTGAAATGTGCAACAGTTTGACAGGGAGGCATGTTACCCTTAGCCTAGTAGTTCATGATCTCAGGGCCCATTATGTAGGAAATTGCATGCATGCATTCATCAGCAGTAACGTTAGATCTGAACAGTTTATGGTATATAAAGTGATGTTGGTTCGTCTATGTATTTGTGCATACGGAAGTAACGTTGGAACATACTGAGTTTGATCAAATAGCATAACAATATGCTTTTGGGTTCCTTTGTAGAATTTTTACAATTGGCCCGATGAATCTTTTGAGGAAATGGACAGCACACTGGCTGTGCAACAGGTGAGGATTATTGTAAACTGGATTTTTCTCAAAGACCGAAGACCTAAATACTGTATCCTTACTGTCCTATATAATTTCTATGACTGTCATTGACAGTCATAAAGGGGTAAAACTGCTAAAAGTTAAAGGAGACAAAAGTTTTTTTCTCAATATCTCCAGACTGTATTAAACACAGGCAATGTTCAGAAAATATACTGTGATGACACTTGCCTTGTGTATCCTACAGTACATTCAACAGAATATTCGCTCGGACTGCTCAAACATAGAGCACATTCTGGAACCCCCTGAGGGACAGGATGAGGGTGTGTGGAAGTATGAGCACCTGAGGTGAGTTACCTTTTAATCTATGGATAAGGATGATCTTTGTTTTTTTGTTTACGGTCTTTACATGCTTTAAGTAGCCTGTAAGTCAGTCTGAAATGAACACTTTTCACTACCATATTGGCAGTATGCAGCCCTGGAAGAGGGAGCATTAACCATTAACCATAAAAAAACAAGTTCTATTTTCTTTCCTTCTCTTATCATAGACAGTTTTGCCTTGAACTCAATGGACTTGCTGTCAAACTTCAGGTACCATCTTCCCTTCTTTGCCCACAGCTAATATAACAAACTCTTGCTAATGGTGACTCAGTTGGTTAAGTGCATGTGTCTTTTGCTCACAGGGAGAATGCCATCCAGACACGTGTACTCAAATGACTGCCACAGAGCAATGGATATTCCTCTGTGCCGCACACAAGACACCCAAAGAGGTGAGTGGGCCTGGCCTATGCACTATGGGTGCTGCTATTCTCCCAGGTGTTTAAGTCCAAAAAAGCTCACCTGGGAGAATACCAGGTGTGGAATAAGCCGGACTATTATCATAACAACATTAAGGATATTGGTTAGGGATACATTTTGTCAGGATTGTTATTTAATGTTGAGAAAAGCATTCCCTACATCAGTGCTTCTCAAACTGGGGGGCGGGCCCCACTAGTGGGGCGCAGACACATGACAGATGGGGCACGAGACATCTCTTTGCGATCGACCAACAGCCACACCATGCCCCGCGAATTCACAGCTATTCGTCAGATATGCGCATATGACAGTAAATTGAGCATTCCAATGGTGTTATTTGCTAGTTGTTGTGATGAGGGGTTCGAGGGACATTTGGCTAAGAATTAGTAACATGAAAATTCTAACATTGACAAAAATCCTGTACTCGCAAAGTATTCTTCACGGAGATATTGTGCGCAAATTGATAATTGAGCCTTCCAGGTGGGGCGTGAAAATTCTCTGCCTTTCAAGTTGAGGAATGACAGAAAAAGTTTGAGAACCCCTGCCCTTCATTATGTGCATAGTGGTCTGTAACCTTTAAACTATAATGTTATAACTTCATAAACCCCTCTCTTCCTCTGATCATTATTTTCTGTTTGCAGTGCCCTGCCATTGACTACACCAGACACACCTTGGATGGAGCAGCCTGTCTGCTGAACAGTAACAAATATTTCCCCAGCAGGTATGAATATTTATACAGGGCTGTTTTTTCGGAGCTAGAACAGATTACGCTTCTTAATAGTCCCGGTGAAGTTAAATGATAACTTCCCTTCTGCAGGGTGAGCATTAAGGAATCTTCTGTGGCAAAGTTGGGTTCAGTCTGCCGACGAATCTACAGGATTTTCTCTCATGCCTACTTCCACCATCGTCAGATATTTGACAAATATGAGGTATGCACATTGAAAAATGTCAAAAGCTTTTGCATCTACTTGGATGCTGTTTCATGCTGTTTTATAGATCTTTAAAAATTTATACTCTGAAGTATTTGAGTGTTTTGTGGAATCATTTAAAAGATGACAGCAATATTTTTATTTTGATTTTGTTTTTTTTTTTGTCTGTGTGCTTTCCTCTGTACAGAATGAGACGTTCCTGTGCCACAGGTTTACACGCTTCGTGATGAAGTACAACCTCATGTCAAAGGACAATCTCATTGTGCCCATCATGGAAGAAGAGGAGGAAACAGAAGCTGGACAGAGCGCTGATGCTGCAGAGAGTGACGCCTGAGCAGCTTGAACTGACCCTCAGGCGGACTTGACCAAACACGCGTCGCACACAAGCAGGAAGAATGCTTACGCACAAATACAACATGCACACACACATACACACACACACTTTCACACTGCCGATGCCAAGTACCTTAGACATGCTCATTCACTTGCTGCTGTTCCATACATTCAGGACAGTCCTTGATGTGGGCTTACATTAAGTCTGTTGTGCCAAAACTAGTGTAGGCTGCCACTTCATCTTGGATCATGTGAAGCACACACAAACCCCAGGGTAAGACAATACTACATCTGATTTCCATACAGGCATGTCAGTGCTGAGCTGATATGCTGCACTGGTACCCATGACTAGCACTAGCACACCCATGCAAACCACTCGCTCATCTCATTGCCTGTCTTCCACCGCATGCACACTGAGATACATGCTGTTGCACTACTGCCTGGTATTTAACATGTAGGCCTGTAGATTCTGTATTTGCCAAATGAACACTACAATGATGTATGTTTATATAGGTATGTAATATATGTGTGGGTTGTGAGGAAGATGGAGAAGATGTAGTCATTTACAATCAGTTAGCAGGTGCTGCGGACGGGGGGGAAACATTTGCGGTGTGTGCGGGGACTTTTGTAGAAAAATGCTGATGTTTGTTTAAAGGGAGAATTGAATACATTTTTGTCTTGAGAGAATACTGTATTTTTGGCTTAGCCATGTTAACTTGGTTCTTTCAGTCAGCTGACTCTTTTCATTTTCTTCTTTCCACCTCCCCCAGGGTGATCTGTTTAAGTTATTGTTTCTAATAGGGATAGGGGAACATTGTGTATTAATACAGTTCAAGTTTTGTATTGTCATTTATCAAAACATAACTGACATGTTAAATAAATTAGTTATGTGTAAATGTGTATTGTTTGTGTTATGATATGAGGTTGTTGGGGGAAACAACCACTCTGGATTTCATAAATTTAAGCATTTCTTTATTAAAATGTTTTGAAATGGTGAAATTGACACCCTAAAGATTTATTTAGTGAACAGTATTGTTCTCACAATAACAGTATTTCACATTAACATGTAAACTGCAAATATCCTTGAGAATAGAACAGTATATACAGTAAAATCACTTCTTGATCACTAGATCTGCACATACAATAGTCAGACCAACAGGAAATATGCTAAATGGTCTTCCAAAACCTCTTGAAGGCTATAACAAAATTATCAGTTTAAGACTTAACAAGTTTCATTTGTCAAAATGACAGACATGGCATACAAATATTTCAGTCATCGATACTCAAATGTATAATTATACTATGGTTCTCCAGACAAGAACCTGATGAAATAACAAAGACAGCTCAAGCTGATGGCAGACTAAAAGACATGCATTCTGAACTGCATATGAAATACAAGACTTTGTCAACAACTTGGAACCAAATATAATCAAGTGTGCCCCCATCCCCCATCCCCAATTGTATCTTCTTAATCCAATGCTCAAGCATTATCTTCAAACAATCAGGACAAATATCTGTAATATAACTTACTCCCTTATCACTGGCTTGATTTATAAAATATGCACTGCAAAAGTTAACCTGAATCAATTCCCTTATAAACAAACAAACAAACAAGTCTGACAAGAGAAACTGGTCCAACTGGACAATCTGTGACATGGCCTTTCTAGACATAAATTTTAGGCACAAGTTTTTCAGTGAAAATGGTAGCAGGTTGAAAAAAAAGAAAATCACAACAACCTGAAAAGAGGCATCCAAACGCACAAAAAAACCCAAACATCTGAGTTAAGCTATTGGGCAAATACGTAGCTGAAATAATCTATCATGACATTTCAGGAAATCATAAAATGAAAATATGACTCCACATTGTGTTTTACAGAGGGACAGTGTGTCTTGCTTTCATGGTGTGTGTGTGTGTGTGCATTTAAATATTCTATACCTATACCACGGCACACATTACTTCTAACGTAATTTCTTTTTTGTTTAAAAAGGCTCATACAAAAACATCTTGCATACTTATATAAATATATTATTTATGTTGCCAGCCTTATGGGAAAAAAAACATATAAAAACAAAAAATAAAGACAGACTTTACATATTAAGGCTGATTTTTGTGCAAGGTCATTAACAGTGCATTGTAACCCTTAAAATTAGAGTAAACTTACATTCTTAAATGCTATGCCTTGATAAATATGACAGTATAGTGTATGAAATGACACTCTCGCCTTTGAAAAGAGTACATGTATAACTTAATAGGCTTATCTAGAAATCATGGTATTATTGAGGGCTATATTACACACCAACAGGCAGACAAAAATTCGGTACTCTGATGAAAGTATGGACAGCACTAGAAGTGATTCTTGAGTTTTATCCATAAAATGTACCTACTTGACATACACAGAACATTCACAGTATTTTGACACTAGTGTGACTCCAAGCATTTTATGGCCTTAACAACTACAAACAGCTGTATGCACATGGTGTGACGTTCCTAAATAAGGCTGAAGGTTTTGCTGCTGTTTCGTGTCTACTTTGAGGATAGACAGTATGAATAATAAAGGCACTGCTTTAAGACCCCCTTGTGCGTTTTATTACGTGGTAGGATTTTTAACCACCATTACTGGTTAACTGATTTTAAGGTAGTGAAAATAACAAAAAGATTTAAGATGTAATTAGACATATCAAAATCAGTCTTCGATGCACATTCTGAGCTGGATAAAGGAGGTTGGTTATCGTTGCTCAGATCCCTGAGTTTATCTTGTAAGTCATTGAGTTGTCTAAAGTCATCTTGCACAGGAAAAAAGGACACTGAAGCACTACAGAAAGTGAGTGACTGCTTGGCATATGGTATGAGAAAGGACACCGAGGTATACAGGAGAAATTATTATGTTGGAGATTATGGTTGGCATTTAGGTGCTGACAGAACAGAGGCATTGTGGAGTGATAGAGCTCCCCCTAGAGCTTAAAACAGGTGGTGACAGACGGGGAAAGCATGGCATATGGATGGTGTTGTGTGTCAGGGGGTCATCTGAGACAGGAGCACTGTTACATAAGGATAGAGGACCTCGGTGCAGTGCAAGAGAAAAAAAGCGCCACCTACAGATAACTATGTTGTAGTTTAAGGCACAGGTGGCATGACAAATCACAGCTGGGTAGTGACTGAGAACAGTATTTGTCGCTTATGGTTATGTGGCATATGGCAGAACGGTGAGTGGGGTGAGAGGGGAGAACAAGAGTCTCCACTGTCTGCAAAATAAATAGTAGTATGTAATATCAAAAAAGTATTACTGGCATTGTATGGCTTAAAACAGTTGCGCAAAGTAATCTTTTAGCCGTAGCTAACTGTTTGGCTAGATGAGACAGAGAGAGCGAGGGAGGGGTGTGACTGGAGCAGGAGTGAAAAGGAAGTGCAGAGGAGTGAGGGGGTGATGATGATGCTGTTGCTGTTTACTTGAGGGGTTCAGTGGCCGGCGTGGAAGAGACCTCGGTCAGCTCGGCGGTGGCAGCCGTGGCGGGGTCCTTGCGCAGGTGTGTGTAGTGGGAGCTGCGGCTGCAACGGCCTTTCAGACTGACAGGGGAGTGTGGGTGCCCTCGCCTGGTGGAGTGGAACTTGTGTTCCTGTCACAGGAGTTAAAAACACACACAGGCACACACACACACACACACACACACACACACACACACACACACACACACACAGTAAACACTAGGTAGTTGAGGGGGACTAGGAAAAGAAGTACTCTTGGAAGAGCTGGGTCTTCAAGAGTTACAAGATAACCAGGAACAAACTATAAAGCAAGAGCTTGAGCAATTCTCTTGTGCTACCCATGTTTAGCGCTGACCTTTACTGATTCTTGGTGTATAATAATGGGTCCCATTCCGGCTGCGTTCTGAAGACACAAGTGGTGATAGGCTGGCTGAACCATGTGATCCAGGTGGTTTTGCTGCATGTGGCACATAAAAAAAACCAACATGGAGAAAATGCATAATTTCATAATTAAACTAGAAAAGCGCTCAGACAGCGCAGACCCCCGCCATGGCAATGTGGTCACAGACACAATATAAATTCCAGATCATGTTCTGGATCACCGATCGCCACCAAAATCGAATGAGCTCTTGCTTGTCCCAATATACACATTGTCCGAAAATTTCATCCAAATCCGTGCAGTACTTTTCGAGTTATCCTGCTGACAAACAAACAGACAAACAAACAAAGACAGACAAACCAACGCGACCGAAAACATAACCTCTTTGGCGGAGGTAATAATTTATCAAAGTCAATCTGTTCTGGTTTGCAAATAAATTATCTTTATTTGCAGATTTGGAAATCAACTTATCTGAACAGCTGACTAGAATAAACAGCGAGGGCAGTCAAGGTGTTCTAGGGGCTGTACAAGTGAGTCTGTTACTGCTACTGAAAGGAGATATCCATTGTCTCCTTTAATGTGTCATGAACCTCTGGCACATCAGGGCCAGCTAAGGCTATGTACAGTACCTCAGGCATGGAGGCTTCAGTCAAGGGTATGGAGGTCTGGATGCAGGCACCATCCACAGGGATCTCCACAGGCTGATAGCGAAGATCAGAGGGCTGCACATATAAGACGGGGCTTGAGGGCACTGGAGACTGCGCACAAATACACACACATGCACAATGTGTTTAACAAACAAATACACACAAATGAAAGCATAAACCATATATAAGACATTATGGTCAGCTGCAGTCTTGGCATGTAAATACAGTATGTTGCAAATTTGCAAACAAATAGTGATATGTAGAGTCCCAAACATATTGAAAAATATTGTAAAAACTATTGTAAATATTGTAAATAATTTCACTCTACCCGTGGGATACTCCACTGAACAGCTGCGGGCACACACTGGGCAGGAGGCTATAGAGAGTAAAATAACAAATAACTTTTTTTCTTACATTTGATGTTTGCAGTAGATGTAAAGCTTTCGAGGATTGATAAGCTTTATTTTGAGCACAATTGTTTAGTTATTGCACTACAAAATATGTTATATGATCACATATCATGCAAACTCTTGCTTGTGAATTAGTGTGCATTTTTCCCATACACACATGGTACTTGTAAATTATCAGCTCAAGACTTAACACCCCAGTCATTTCATATCTTTACGATGTGAACACTGTAACACTGATGTTTTCGAGTGTAATGTGTCCGATGGGTGGCGGGAGTTCCAGCCATTCTGTATGCTTGAGGAAGACCTAACCTGGTAAGCATGGTGGTAAGCATGTTGAGGGTAGACTGGCGGAGTAGAGGGGGCCACCATGACAGGCGATCCGGACACAGAGCGAGACTGGAACACACACACACACACACACACACACACACCTTATGTAAAGCAGATGTTAAACTTGGGAGTACAGCTGCTTTATCTGGAACTTAAATTAGTTAAATACTGTAAATACAGAATTCTCTTACTGAGTTGATTTGTATGATTACATGTGTTGCTAATTAAAATCATTACTATGCTTACATCATGTTTTACATTACTGCAATTATGTTATTATCCTCAAATGTAGTGCTTGCCTTAGGTTGTATATCACTTTGGACAAAAGTCGAAAGGCCAAATCCTACAACTACAATATAAACAAAATACATTGAAGCATTGGACTCACAGGCCAGTGAGAGGCAGGAGTATTCACCTCAGGGGGGTGGAAGTAAGCCACCCCATTGTGGTAAGTGTAAGGGTACCCTGTGGAGGTGGTGAGGTACATGGTGCCACATGGACCAGGGACGGCCATGGCAGGGTTGATGTTAGGCATTGCAAATCCACCTGCTAAATCAGAGCTGTCTGTCAAAATTGTCATAATACAAACTGCAGTAGACATTCAAAGAATATAACAGTTATTAGGGACAGTGAGAACATATATGGAGCTCAATACAAAGAGTAGTAGTGACTAGGGAATATAGGAAATAACTGTCAAAAACATTTTTTTTTTTTTTTTTTTCCTTCCAGGTGTCCCACTGTCCAAAACCTCTTTATCTCTTACAGTGCACGCCGACTTGCTGCTTGCGGATGGCCTGGCCAATGTTGAGCCTTTTGTCCCGGAAAGATAGTCGATCAGCCTGGATCAAGGGGAGGGGGGGGGAGAGTGTGTGTGTGTGTGTGTGTGTGTGAGAGAGAGAGAGAGAGAGAGAGAGAGAGAGAGAGAGAGAGAGAGAGAGAGAGAGAGAGAGAGAGAGAGAGCGCAAGAGATCAGGATGGTGGATGGGTGTGGTGGTTACAGCAAAAGAGGCCACATGAGGCGTGTTCTCATGTAAGCACACTTAGAAGCACTAAACTCCCCATATGTAATCAACACCGTGATAACTGTCCAGGCACGGCCATTGGATTAACCAGAGGGCCTTCTGCCCAGACTAATGTGGCCAATGACACTGAGTACCAAAGGCAGAAATAGCTTTATAAATGCATAACTATTTTAACATGAAGAGGAGGAGAAACCAATCCCCACACAAGGTTTTAAAAAATAAGTATTGCATGTTTATTTTAGGGTACTGTATGTACTGGCACTCTTGATTCACTATTGACTCACAAGTCTTCAATACAAACCAATGTGTAAACAGGTGATACATTTTTACGGTATATGCATACTGAATTTACTGTGTAAATGTCAAGCACATTTTGATGATACAGTATACGCTATACCCTCCTACAGGTGTAATTTGACATACACTGAAACATCTCTCAACTTCCTCCATACCATGAACTATGTATAATTCTGCAACGCATTTCAATTGCAGAAACACATTTATAATGGTCAGCAATCAAAGGAAACTGACAATGGATCCCAAAACTTTCAAGTTCCATGGGGAGATGGGGTGCACTTTAGGGCACATTGGCCTATGGCATAACTTACCTCCTGAAGAATTTTCTGAGCATCTTCTTGAGTTTCAAATGTGACAAAGCCATACCTAAAGGCAAGGGGGGAAACATGAGAAAATAGCTAAAAATGAGACATGTTCACTATATAAAAGCAAGAACTAAAACAAAATGCTATCACATTTGTGATTACCCTTTGGACACTCCAGCGCGATCAATGACTATCTTCACTTCTTTGACAACCCCATGCTGTGAGAAAAAACGCCTCAAGTCGCTTTCATTGGTCTGAGGAGAAATACAGTTTCACGCAGACATAACAAGAATTAGACCATTACTAATTGTATACAAAACACCCAACCCTGCAACTGTTCAAAAGGCATTTGTTAACTTTGTAGAACAGAGCAACTACAGCAAACGATTTTGTGCGGCAAGATACCTACCTTGATGTCGATACCACCGACAAATATGCGATTCGGAATGACTGTCCCAAATCGTGGGGCATGATGTAGGGTTAAGGGAGCACTGTGGTCTGAAGAGCCGCCAGAGCTGGGGGAGGACGGGCTGGTCTGTGACTGGTTGAAAATAAACTCAACTAAGAAATTTTCGCTCAATGTGACCAGGATATCACACCAATATTAAATGTCACATTGTCATTATTCTGGCAAACCTCTAGGCATCTCAACTGGAGATGATCACTACTTTGATCTGTGTCATGATGTTCCTTGATCGAACCAGTTAATTCTTGTTCTAGCTAACTAGGTATGTAAAAATCAGGAATCAACTACTTGCAAAAGCCAACCACGAACATCCAGAACCGAAATGTGAAAACGTTTAATATGTTAACGTTCACCACGTTTCATTTCGATGGCGGTTTGAACAACTTTATCTTACTTGTTTACTTCGTCTCTATATTTTCCATGGCTAGCATAACCTTTGGTTACTCCATTCAGATAGGATAGAAAATCCTTTTACACTTACCGATGTTTCATCCATGTTAGGGGGAGGGGTGGTTAGCGCCAATCTAGTACGGACGAAAATAATGATAACATATAATGGATAAATTAATATCAGTTGTGTATTTTAATACCCAATTAATTAATAGCTAGCTTATATGCTTTCCAGTGGCACAGCCGCTCTGGCACCGCCCTTGACTAGCGGGATAGTGAATCTTTCTCTCTTTTTTTAAAAAGACAGACCATGGCTAAGAAATGGGGGCATGGCCTGGGTCTAATACACAAAATAAATATTTTGAGATTATACAATTTCACTGGTTACAATGCTGATCTAATTATTTTTGTAAACAAATTTTAAACTACAGCAATCATATGATCAAATGACATTCTTTAGTTTGAAATCATTATTATATTTAACACATTTCCCCTCTACGTCTGACAAAGTGTAACACCCCAATATGAAACAGGTTTGAATGTGGCGGGAATTGTAATGTTTTGGTAACTGTTGAAACTTTGTTCCATTTTTCCGGGCTATTTTGTATTGGTTGAATAAAATTAGACCAAGCGGCAGTGAATTAGGAATTGTATAAATTAAATAAGTTAAATTACCGGAATGTTGTGGAAGCTTTACAGTGTTATTATGTTAAAGAAAGATGGGAAGAGAGGATTTTATACACCCGAGTAGCCTAGGCCTAGTCTATTTCTATCAGATCAGAGAAGGCCTGTCCAAAGTAGGCTCAGACTCCAAGGCTAATGTCAATCCTTGTTCAGTGATTAATTTTAATGCTCCTTAGGAAACATTCAAGATAATTTAAGCCCATAATTCCAAAAAGTGACAAACTGACATAATTGCATAGCCTACCTTCAGTGATGGTATCATGTGAGATATAAAGTGGATTTAAAAGATGAAATAGCCTATTTTGCAAGAGACATAGTCTCAGTCTGGGTGATCTAAGTCCTCCATGGTTCTGAGCAAAGCAGTTTGAAGGAAAGCAGTGTGCAAGGGTGTGTGTGAGAGGGGACAGGGATTCTGTCACTCTACTCTGCAGCAAGGAGTTTACATTCCAGGTCAGTATCATTTAGCTGCCTTGACTTATGCCCCGTGTTCACACACACACACACACACACACGCACGCACGCACGCACACACACACACACACACACACACACCCCATCTCTCCTTTCCTCACACATCTCTGTTGTCAGTTCTTCCTTGACCGATCCCCATCTGTGTCATTCCTTGTGCCGGTTGGCAGAACTCCACTCTTTGATATGACTCCAGTGTGGCCTACTGTATTAACATGTCGAGTAGCTTGTTGCACTGAAAGTTTCTTTTTTTTTAATTTGCAGTATCAAAATAAGATACATGTAGGCCTAAATTAATTCACATGTGCATGACACATCCTAGGCCAAATATAATTTCACATCTGAGGTCTTGCAATGCGTTTTTCTTTCTTTTTAAATTGCCTTTATATGTAGGTCTATCCACAGAATCCAGAATTTTGACAAATCTCCACTTTGGAGGGAGTTTTCAAAAACATCAATTTGAAGTGGCCAAAACAGTTTAGAAATAGCCTAACAAAAAAAAATATTTGTTTACCAAAATATAAGGCCAACATTAAATAATGTAAACTTTTTTTTTATTTGCCAGAGAATTGTTTCTAAATGAACTATTAGCAGGCATCTTGAGTGGCACTGAAATAAGTTCTGATCCCAACTTACTTCCTGTTTTTTCCCCCCAGTCATTAAAATAAAACCAAAGCCATATGTGGTCATATATGCGTGGTTGCCTAATGTCAGCAGAAGGACAGGAGGTTGACGGGTGGCCTTAGGTATACGCTGTGTCTCCAACTCTTTAACACGCACACTGTTATGAAAACCCAGCTGATGTAAGTGCACATCATGCTACCTTGGGTTTAATTGTAGATTGTCAAGTGCCATAATTTTCCTCTCAATGAAGAGTCTCTGAAATTGCATGTTATTTTGTCCATTTTAAACCGCAACAAAAGGGTGCGCAACAATTGCACAGTGTGGCTCCTCTCGAACACAAGGCAACAAATTACATCTGCTCTTCACAAGTGGGTGCAGCTTATGTGATTGCAAAGTTTTTTTTTTTTTTCACCCGCTCTTAAGTTTGCACTTGGTGTAGTCTTGAGTGCT
The DNA here is from genome assembly GCA_027497455.2 of Sardinella longiceps. NCBI lineage: Eukaryota > Metazoa > Chordata > Actinopteri > Clupeiformes > Clupeidae > Sardinella > Sardinella longiceps. Next base: position 21,750,561 of record JAODXP020000031.1, read on the forward strand.
TACCAGCAGTGCTCTTGTTTTGTTTCAGTGAGAAGACCTATACTGTGATTTGAGCACATAAAGTATTACTTTGCTGTCACTGAGTAAGATAGAGCAAGGTTTTTGTGGCTGGTATGTATCTTCATTTTTTTTTCATTTTTTTTTCTCTTTCTCTCTTTACTTTGCATATGAAACAAAGTCTTTCAAAAATTGACAGGATAAACAAGTAACATATGCAAGGATGGATTATTTAATCAATAATAAACAGATTAAAAGATTGGTTAGTATAATGTATGAAGCCTAATAGCGGAGATGTCTGTTCTTCTCAACTGCAGGTAGGCTAGCTGTGTGCAGAGGTGTGGCCAGTTTGCACAATAATTTTTCTAACATCTCCACAGTTGACACATCACTTTTATTTGTTGCCTTTTTATTCATTGTTTTTAACTCATTGAAAGTTTTATCAGTGACATTTATCTTTTGCAAGTTCTTTGTTTCAAGTCCAAATTTCTTTTCAGCTTTTCCACCAGCCGCACCTCTGAACACACCTTCATCCTCCTCTAAGTGCTCTGTCTCACTCCCTGCTGTTGACTTAAAAGGGGAAAGAGAATTTAGCACACAATTACCCCCCCTCCATCCACCAGAATCTTACTGGGTGGATCGAGCTCCCAGCGCCATCCTTGACTCCACCTCCCAGCGTTAAGGAGTCATAAGACTTCACCGGAGACCCACGTTGGTAATAGCCCATCATTTTTAATTGCTGTCCAAATGTGTCGGTTGGAGTTTAAACTGTGTTAAATGGAAAGATTCTACGGGGGTAATTATGGCAATCTTTCACCTGCTGTATCTTTGCCGGCACAAAAACATGATTACGGGCAGGGCCATCTCGAACGCACAGTGCTGACGCCTTTTAACCGCAGAGAGCCCGGTAGGAGACAAGGATGTCTAGGGTAATAAGAGGGGGATTAAAAGCAAAGCAGTGGTGGGGAAATCACACAAAATGGCTCGCTCACTCCAGCCCATGGGGAAAAGCAGCTGAAAATTTCCTGTAAAGTCTCACATCAGTGACAAGCCAGCTCTTAAACATGTAGTCTGTGATTCTAATGTCATACACTTGTCATCAACTGCAGCAGTAGTCTACATGGTCCTCAAGCAGTGTTCTGTGCAGTGCTTGAGCTTAGAAACACTACACTAGTCCTGGGAAAAGACATTTAGTGACACAGCCCTGAATCTATAGAAGGGACTCAAAGTATGGATCAAGCTGAGCCATAATAAACAGTCCCTCACAAGCACCTCAGGGACTCTGCAGAGAGGTAGTCTGATTTGATTTCATTCTTGACCATATCAGCAACCTTTTGCAAAGCCATTCACACAAACAGTTAGATTTGACATAGTCATTCCCTCAATGTGGGGGACATGAGACATGGTGTTTATATGGGGGAACAAGGAAAACAGTCATATGGGTGAACTACAATGCCTCCCTGGGCACCACCTCAGGGTCTATAGGCATAGACATGGGTCCTGTTCTGTGTAACCATTAGGAAAAGAGGCAGGTCAATCAATTAAACCAAGGCCCTTACCCAAACAGCCATTCATTACTTTCTATGGCACTGGGCATCTGGACTATGTGAAAAATCAAAATCTAGAAAAACAACTTATTAAAAAAAAAAAAATGCTGTCTTTGCACTTGAGAGTGGTTCAGACATGGGACAGCAATGAAGTATGAGTTAGTGAAGCGAATGCCCTAAATTATAAGCGTAGAGCAGGCATGTACAGTATACTGTAAAGCACCATATGATCACAGCCCCTTACACATTTCTAGACAGGAATTCCATAATAACTGCATATAGAACAGTATAGGCCTACATCAGTTGTGCAAAAATCATCACACACCAATTTGTATGTGGTAAATTTAAGAAATTGCAGGGTGTGTCACAGAGTATGATCCCATTTCCAACCCATTCTTGTCAATGCCCTGTTTATTTGTAATGAGGAGGACTAAAAATACACCATTTCAGTAGACAGAAACCCAGTGCATATGAGGGAACAAACGATATGACCCGAATGACATGGAGCGTTCAGAGGTCAGATTGATAATGAGAGGGCCTATAGTAATGGTCTTCTGGGTTGTTGTTTTTTTCTCTCTTCAGACACTTGGGATCAGAATTTTTCAGTGGTTTTTCCAAACATTGGTTTTGTTGCTCTCTATAATTACTATACAAAGCTCTAAATTTCCCCCTTTTCAACTCCTGCCTGTTTTTGCACTGGGCATTCCTTTGGAAAATGAAAGAATCCCTTCACAGAGTACAATACCAGAAATGACTGGTTTGAGCAAACTTTGCAAAGGCATGTCTGAATGCTCTAAACCACTGACCTGTGGCTTATGTGGAATCGCGCTGTTTACTTGTGTGTGCATCTATAAGTCTGCTCTGCCCAGTTTGTAAAGTTGGTACTCCCCTGAGGTTTGAATATTATCTCCCTCTCTCTCACTCTCTCACAAATACACACACACACACACACACACACACACACACACACACACACACACACACACACACACACACACACACACACACACTCAAACACACACACACACACACACACACACACACACACACACACACACACACTAATGGGCATCCTGTGTCTCAATCTGGCACCCCCCTCCACACACACACACACTCACACGCTCACACACACACACTCACACATGGCCACACACACAGTCACTCATCCACCACAAACACACACATGCACCATTGTGTTTCTCTCTCCACACGGCATTCATCTCGCTGATAGAAGATGAAAGCTGGCTGGTTCCAGGCCCTCCCTCTCCTTTTTTCAACCCCCATATGTTTACCCTTCAATCACAATGAATACAGAGAGACAGAGAGAGAGAGATATGGAGAGAGGCAGACAGACAGAGAAAGAGAGAGAGAGAGAGATGATGAAGAAGGGGAGTGAGTGAACGGATAAGGGCTCCCCTGCCTAACCACCCCTTTAACTTTCCAGCCAGTCTGTCTCGGAGAATCCCATTTATAAATCTGCAGCGTAACCAATCTGCTATTTTTTACCTCTTTCAGTTTACAGAGGTAACAGATAACACATGTTGTATTTGATGTCTCCCATGCTTATTGCAAAAGCTCCACTCATCTGTCTTCTTTGGTTTTCCCACAAAAGTAAACGCGTGTCACACTGAAATTTATAATGCTCTTCTAATCCTGTTTTGTCTTTCCTCCCCCACCCCCCCTGCCCTCCTCCTCCTCAATTGTAGACAATTGTACAATGTCTGGGCCTCTTCAATTAGACCAGACAATCATGAGGCCCTTTCCATTGAAAATGAAAATGCGTCGCATTCTAAGACAGACGGGTGGGTTTCTAATGCCCCCAAGCAAAGGCTGGAAGTAGCGGGAGCTCTGCAATGTCCCAACCTCAGTCAAGCCTCTTTGCTTTTGTTGACTTGTAAAAATTCTGTCACATTTATTGTCTCTGGGCTTGCGGAATTGCTTGTGGTGTCCGAATGAAAAAGTAGGCAGTGAATGGAGTAGGTATAGAGGAGTTTGGGGTGCATAAGAGTGTTGTTTCAGTACTGCACAACAGAGGGCAGCAAAGGGTCACTCAAGGCTGATTGGGCGAGCGTGGTTTGAATAGTTGAAAAAAGGTCAGTTATGTCATTTATGTCATACAGTGACTGTGTGTGTGTGTGTGTGTGTGTGTGTGTGTGTGTGTGAGAGAGAGAGAGAGAGAGAGAGAGAGAGAGAGAGAGAGAGAGAGAGAGAGAGAGAAAATAATGCATGTGCATGCACGAGGCGCCCTGACCTCATAATAATCACTTGCGCCGGGTGGAGTCTCGCCTCGACGGAACTCAAGGACACCCTTCCTAAACGCGACCTCTCGGCTCGGCGAAGATCGAGCTGATGTGGCGACTCGTAAGGACGAGCCTTCTCCTAAGATGACAAAAACAGCCTGCAGAGTGCCACTGTAATTACCCCGATGTCTACATTCCACAGCCCCGACAAACACAGCCCTGCAATGATGTGTTGGATTTGGGGTGTTAAAAAGATGACTTGTTGCTTCTGGGTCAGACTTTTCATTGCACACCATATATACTGTATATTCTCTTTTTTTCAGGCTTCAATTACCATGCATTTATCACTAAAAATATGACATTTCAGTAGTATTCATGTCAGTTGCTCATCATTCGCGCATCAGTTCTTATAGATTTTATAAGAAAATGGTTCCTAAAATCTGATCAGGAAGTCATGTTACTAATTACTGAGAAACTGGCATGATCGTAACCCATATAAGTCTCATCAAGTTTCATATCCACCTCATTGTAAACATTTCACCTCAAAAGCGAGAGAAGTGCCGAGTATGATTTAAGTTAAATATTCATGGAAAAAATTATGGTTCATTACAATTCACTGCCTCCTCCATGAGCATATGCTGCCATAAAACCATAAAAGGCTGACCTCTGTTTCAGAAACAAGCCCAGTAAAATGGCCAATTCACTTTTATAATCGTTCTTTTGGATTTTATTATTTCTGTGATGCACTGTTGCCAGAGGACTGAGGGAGAGTTGCAGTGGAGTCACTGTTGCAGTTGAATAACCCATTAAGCGGTGATGTCCGCATGCGGGACAGATGGAGTTGAACTTGTGCTCTCTACGGATGCACTCATCAAAGGGATCAGTGGATTTACAGGGCAGGATGATTTTGCTCTCTTACACTCTGAGGTGGTCACCCCCCCCCCCCTCCCCCCACACACACACACCTCCCGTGTCCCTAATAGTCTCGTTGGCGTCCTCTGTGCATTTGGTCATGACTGAAGCCAGCCCCTCTACCCCTTGCTTCCTCGTGGTTTGTGGGCAGATATTTGGAATGTGTGTGTGTGTGTGTGTGTGTGTGTGTGTGTGTGTGTGTGTGTGTGGAGAGAGTGTGAGTGTGAGTGTGAGTGTGAGTGTGTGTGTATCTGAAAAGTGCCAAAAAGTGCCATAGTGCCAAAAAGTGCCTGTGTGTGTGTGTGTCTGTGTGTATGTGTAGCTATATGTGTATGTGTGTGTGTGTGTGTGTGTGTGTGTGTCAATGAGTTTGTGTTTTTGTGTTAAGTGTGTAAGAGTCAGTGTGATGAGCATGTGTGTGCAGTACAAGTGAATGTCTGAGTGTTTGTGTGTGTGTGTGTGTGTGTGTGTGTGTGTGTGTGTGTGTGTGTTTGTGTGTGTGTGTGTGTGTGTGTGTGTGTGTGTTGGAAAGAGGAGCAGATGCCAGTGTTGGCCAGTCTGTCTCAGGAGGGCCCCAGAAGCATATTGGTTTATAATTAATGAAATTACAGCCATTATCTGTTCTGAAGACGCTCTGATGCTTGCGCTAGATGGGGAAGACATTACAGGAGGAATGGAGGGTCCCCCCTATTTTATCCCTCCTTCTCTCTCTCTCTCTCTCTCTCTCTCTCTCTCTCTCTATGTGTCTCTCTCTCCGTCTCTCTCCCTCTCTCTGTTCTCCATGACATTCTTTCTTATCTGTATTCAGTCTTTTTTTTCTTTTCACTGTCTCTCCTTCTTTGTCCTTGTAAGACACACACACACACACACACACACACACACACACACACACACACACACACACACACACACACACACACACACACACACACACACACACACACACACACACACACACACACACACACACACATACTGTACATACACACACACAACTTTATTTTGAGCCTCCTGTTGTGTTTGGGTGAGAGCATTAGTTGTGATGATGGTAGAGAGCACTGCTGTCTTAGTGCTGGGATGGGTGTGTGTGTCTGTGGACGTGGCTCTATGGCAGGGGTCCAACTCTTCCCTCATTTGGTGGAAGTAATGCAAAAATAAATGGGCATTCAGGGAGGGGATGGGGTGGAGGGGAATTGGCTGGGCAGCGACAATGTCTGTGTGTGTGTGTGTGTGTGTGTGTGTGTGTGTGTGTGTGTGTGTGTGTGTGTGTGTGAAAGTTGAATGTGTCAGACCATGCATTTGTATAATAAATGTATGCTTGTACTGTGATTGTGTGTGTGTGTGTGTGTGTGTGTGTGTGTGTGTGTGTGTGTGTGTGTGTGTGTGTGTGATGAGCGAGCATTGAGGGTGTCGCAAAACACAAACCTGGCTCCCAGCCAGAGGTTCCTGTGGGGCTTACGGGAGTCCAACAGGAGGCAGCTGACATGCGCGCTAGCGCTAACGCTAACCTCATTCTGCTTCACCTCGTCCTCCACGTTAACTAATCCAATTAGGACACATTCAAACAGGGCTCTAATAGAATAACCACCCCCAACCTCGGCACCGCTTAGTGCTGTGCAGCCTTATTGTCCTGGTGATTTTCCCTCTCTCTCTTTCTCTCTGTGTGTGTGTGTATGTGTGTGTGTGTGTGTGTGTGTGTGTGTGTGTGTGTGTGTGTGTGTGTCTGAGTGTAGGTGGTTGTGGAGGTGTGTTTGCGTGTGGATGCAGTTGTCATTCTCTCTGCCTACTCAATGTGTGTGTGTGTGTGTGTGTGTGTGTGTGTG
>JAODXP020000031.1:21762079-21769579 GCA_027497455.2 Sardinella longiceps
GTTCTAACAGCCAAAAGCTCATATTTCATGTAATCATAATGTCAAATAACCATGGCATTTTATTTATAACACTTTGAGAAAGTCTCTAAACATACTGTACATGGTGAAGGGCGGAATGTTACCATTCAGCCAAAGTGAAATGCTTATAAAATCCTTAAAATTTTCAGTTCAAAGGAAACAATTTTCGCCATGCAATGTTCGCCACTGTTTGCCGAACAAGTACACCTTGATCCAGCCAGATCAGATTGGGAGTGTTTTATTTTTTATTTTATTTTTTATTATAGTGTGTTATTGGATGAAATACAGTGCATTAAAGCTTGATGTTGTACTAACCATCCAGTTATGCTAACTTACAAGTCAATATGTTTTCCAGAGATTATAAGTCCAGAGGCATGTTTTTTAGGTTGTCTATGCATCCACCCCTGCTGTATTTTCAGAATGATTCATATTTGGTATGTGCAAGATGTTCACATCTCGAAGAATTTACTGTATTTAAGAAGTTATTTTGACCATTGTGACCATGGAAGCAAATACTATACAAAGATCATGGAATACTGAACTATAAATCTAAAAAAATAGTGATCAAATTTAATAGTATGAGTGTTGTTGTATGAAGTCAACGTGGACTAAAGGATGAACTGCTTAGATTCCCATCAGTTCTGTAAGATATGTAGCCTATTAAATGCTTCACTTCACCAACAAATGTTACCGTACAGTATATGTTACTTGACATGCTATGTCAGCCTCCTTGGCAGCATGTTATTCACAGGGCTTTATATTCGCTAAAAAAAAAGAGGAAAAGACTTCACTGCAGCATACAGCCTACTATTCCCACTTCACTTATAATTTTTCCTGTGCAAGTACAACACACATGCCATAACAACACTAAAATCTACCGGTAAATTGAAATAAAATTTTATAGGCACTGAGGACCTAAGATCATAGTCTGCACATATTGGTTCAAAATGAAAAGATATAACAAAATCACAAATAACAGTGCACAGAAGTTATGTTTCTTTCATTAATCTCACCATTTTTATTGTCTGTCAGAAACACAATTTCAACTCATCAAAACTCCTCTGTTTAAATATACCCTGTGTCACTGTCTTTGGAACAGAGATTTGGCATTGGAACTTGTGCAAGCCCCATCATATATTTTAACCATTAGAATCACATACTTTCTTTTAATCTTCAAGGGAGCAATGAACGGGACATAAATATATAATCAGAAATATTGAACAGGCTAAACCAAAGTAATGGATTAAAGTACAGATAGCTATGTAAACATATTGACAAACTGTCGCCAGACTCGACTCAGTGTCATCAAAGACTTTGAATGTACTGTAATCCATAATGGTGTCGACATTTTTAGAAAAAGTTAAATAATACCAACGCATCCAGTACAATTCCCAATTCCCTTACTTTACCTCTTACAACTTCTTACTTGACTTTATTAATAGTCACGAAGAAAAACACAGTAAGTCTGTTTCCTTTTCTTAATCTGCCAAAAAGAGAATTCCTTGTCTCACAAATATCTTCACTGAGAATGAGTTCTCATCTGTTTCTCTTTAACTCCCCTCATGAGAAATAAGGAGCAAAAAGACTGAACAAATCGTTATTTAGAGATCTTCAGCTAAACTTTAGGTAAATTGACTTGGATTGAAACAAGAAAAAGAATAGCCCTATACTCAGTCCTTACTTACTTCGAGTTCATCAAAGATCTCAAAATACCCTCTTTCATCTCAATCTATTCAGGCTCATTTAGAGCATGAGATATTCATTGGGAAATGTATCCAAACCTTCAATTGTCATGGGCGTAGAATCTGCATCAACCTTTTAAAATCATTGGTACAGCATACCAATCATTTAGTCTAACATCTGCAAACTGATATAAACAATACTGCCACTGAGACACAATGTGTTAATTTCTGCTGTGTACAAACAGACTGCAGTTTGTTGATGTTATAGTCGTTATTACCATTAATAATGCCACGTTGAGTCTGAAAAGTTATTTCATCTCTTCTCGTTATTGCCTCTTTTTGGGTTGTTTCAAAACATTGGTCTGAGTCTAGCGAAAATCTTGACTAATGTTTAAATAATGCAGGATGAGCTGAAATAGGCTACTCCTAAGGGGAGAAGTGGAGAAACAAATTATTTTGCTTTCCTATGGGTGTGATCATCTGACTGGCTCATTTGGTTTACATGATTTATTAATCTTTTTTTTTTTCACAAAAATACTTGTTTCCACCATGTGATCCCTGACATCAAAACATCCATCCATAATCTTCAACAAAGCCACAAATCAGAAGAAAAAAAAAATAAACACATTACACAAACCCCCCAAAACACAAGCAATTGCAGATAACTCATATCAATAAATAGGGTTGAGTTAAAATAAATTGAAGAAGTTGAAGCTGGTATGATCAGACAGAATACACACACTCTCTTACAGTTCAGATCTGAGCGAGGTCACAATCAATCTCACAACAGCTGATGACGATGAGGCAGGTCACTTACAGGTGGGAGGTACTGCAAGTGTAAACAAGTTCTGAGTGTGATCGTGGTTTCTGCACCCTAGGGTGATGTAAAGATGGAGTCATGTGGGATCAGAGAATTTAGGTGGGGGGTACAAAAGGGGTGGGGGTGGGGGTAGGGGTGGAGGTATAAGACAAGCAGCTGAAAAAACGTCTGATCACAGTTAGCCTAGTCTCGTGAGGAGGCTGTGTTTACCACTGTGTGGACTGGTTTATTTTTCTCATATGGCTGGCTCAAACCTTTGTGCACATGTCCTACCGCAGGAGCCATTTCCTGTAGGAACATGCTGATGGTGACGATCACTGAGTCTGATCTCCACTCTCTGTGTGTATGACTGCTCCCGTTCCTTTTCATCTCTCATTGGACAGTCCTTTTTTGTGGGAATGCTGCTATCTCTGCTGTTTGGCTGCGGTTGGGGAGCTGTCAGGTGACAAATGCACAGGAGCAGGGGAGCATTCTTCCTCTTCTTCCTCCATGCGCTCCTCTTCCTCCTCCTCCTTCTCCTCTCCTCTGTCTCCCCTCTCCCCTGTCCTGCTCCCATCCGCTCTCACTGTTCCGTGGCGTCCGCTTGCCAGCTTGTCATTGCCACCCTCGTCTGCCTCATCACGTGGGAGAATTCCGTCCTTGTTTCCGCACAGTACTTCCCCTTCCAGTGCTTCCTCCTCCTCCTCCCCCTCCCTTTCCTCCCCCTCATCTTCCTCTTCCTCCTCCCCTGCTGCTGCCTCCTCCTCTTCCTCTACCTCCTCCTCCTCCTCTGCCTCAGCGTCTCCCGTGGGCTCCTTGGCTCGGCCGTGGTGGCGCGCGTGGTAGCGCTGGTTCTGAAAGAACTTGACCACGGTGTTCCTGGGCAGGCCGAGCTGGGCGGCCAGTGTGTGGATGGCCTCCTGGTCTGGATACAGGCCCACGTCCTGGATGAAGCTCTGCAGGATCACCAGAGCTTCCAGGGAGATCTTGGTACGTGACCGTGGCTTCTTGGAACCCCCGCTGGTCCCGTTACCACCGCTGAGGCTGCTGCTGGCGCTGCTACTGACACTTTTACTGGTCATCCCAAGCCTCTGGCCAATCACGCTGCTCTCTTCAGGGAGCATGATGGATGATGGCTCTAGGCGCATGGGCAAAGGGTCCTTCAGAGATGGAATGTGTTGCCTATGTTGTGCCTGATGAGAAAAAAACAAGATGGAAAAGATTGATTAAAACTTTGTACCTTATTTCTTCATTTATAGGTGTTGCCATGTCATTACAAGAGATAAAACAAAACAACGGTAGATAAATGAACCAAATGCCTCTTTATATTGTCATAAACATTTCTAATTAAATATTTATCTCAAATCAGACAGAGACAGTAGAATCTGTTTTAAAGGTGAGTTCTCATGTCCTTCGTCTGGCCTGAGGGAAGTCCCCTTCACCCCCCCTCCCCATGTGAAAGCAGAAGGGTTTGGTTCTCCACGCCCATGAATTGGCACGCATAGCCTCAAATCTGTGGTGTGTAAAAATTAAAGGATCTATATAAGGATAATAGTCATTCTTTCTCGCTCTTCAATAATAACAGGGTTAGTGCTCAAATAATCTCAAGGCTGAGCCCAGGGCCGTAAAGTGTCTGGCGTGGCGTGGCAGCACTGGTCAGGAAGTGTGTGGGCTCTCTCACCGCTTTGTCCCTGAGTGTCCCAACAAACCCCCGTAGTGCCCCCACCGTCATAGTGATCAGCATGGGTGACGTGCGGCGACAGCACTGTCACAACAAACACATGTGGCCACAGCGGACACACTAGGGAGATACTATTTATTTGAGGTAGGTTTCCAGGATTAGCATTGTATTTTTGCTTTGTCGTTGTTTTTTTGATGTGTTTGAGTCTCTCTCTCTCTCTCTTTCTCTCTGTGTGTGTGTGTGTGTGTGTGTGTGTGAGAGTGTCTCTCTCTCTCTCTCTCTCTCTCTCTCTCTCTCTCTTTCAGAACCCATATATATATATCTGTTTGTGTATGTGTTTCAGGGAGAGAGAGAATGTGTGTAAATGTATGTGTGTAAAGGAGAGAGACAGAGAGAGGAAAAGGAAAGAGAGAGAGAGAGAGAGAGAGAGAGAGAAAGAGAGAAAGAGAGGGAGATTGAGAGAAACTGTACCACTAATGTTAGATGTTGCATGTTGTTGAGTGTGCACTGAAGCACACATATATACCGAGGTCCCAATGCACTCTATATCCCACACACACACACACACACACACACACACACACACACACACACACACACACACACACATACATAGAGACCACAGACATCCTCTTCATTTATCATCTGCAAAGCAGAATATGTCCCAGCAGCTCCAGGAAACAGGAGGGCTGCCAGCGTGTGCTAAACGTCTGTGAGGGAAATCATTATAAGCAGCCTCAATTATGGGCATCACTCACGTGGAAATGGGAGCCAGATATATGGGTGGAACAATAACATCTTCCCCAAACATTTTACTTGCGTGTGTGTGTGTGTGTGTGTGTGTGTGTGTGTGTGTGTGTGTGTGTGTGTGTGTGTGTGTATCTGTGTGTGTCACAGCTGTGACACATGTGTGGTCTACAGTGGTTCGCTGGAGCCAAGAGGCTGTGGTGTTTGTATGTGTGTGTGTGTGTGTGTGTGTGTGTGTGTGTGTGTGTGTGTGTGTATCTTGCGTGTATAATAGTTATACTACTATAACAGTAAATCATTCACTTTATAAGTGTGCACACTCTGCACACACACACACACACACACACACACACACACACACACACACACACACACACACTTACAGTTTTCCCCCCTGTTATCAATCTCCTATCATGAAACACTGTTATCATGACATGCATCAAGAAATAAAATAAAACATTTCTCTTTGCAAATAGTCTGTTCCTAGTACTTCCCTTACAGGTTACGCTGTTTGTTTTTTTTAGCTCACTGTGGATCTCAATAGTTTAAAATGGGTAAAGAGAAAATGATGAGAGAAAGAGAGAGAATGTGTGTGAATGTATGTGTGTAAAGGAGAAAGACAGAGAGAGGAAAAGGAAAAGAGAGAGAGAGAGAGAGAGAGAGAGAGAGAGAGAGAGAGAGAGAGAGAGAGAGAAAGTGGATAGAGAAAGAGAGAGTTGGTGGATGAAATGCAGAAAAAGAGAAAGAAAATGAAACAGAGAGAGAAAGAAAGAAAGAAAAAGTGAGCGAAAGAAAGAAAGAGAGGCGCAACATTGGAATGTGTTTATGGTGTGACCACAGCTTCCTCCCTGAGCTTATTTATTAAAAACACTTTCAGAAAGGAGAAAAAAAAACAATAAGATGAAGGGATGGAGGGGGGAAGAGAGGGGAAAGGAAGGGGGAAGGGGTGAGTACTGCTAAACAGTGGCAGTAAAGTCACAACAGCCTGACATCAACCTACAAGTACTTGTACATGAAGACTGAACCCTTAGTCTTAATCCAAGTAGTTCTGTTAAGATCACCACAGGCCTATGTAAGACTAACACGACTTTCATTTTTGACACTGGCTATTTTTGACACTGGCTATTTTTTCTCTCTCATGGTAAGTTAGAAAAAGGTTACAGTACAAATGTTCTATTTGATGTCTCAATCCCATTGAAATTAAGATCTTTAATTTTCAAATGTGCTACCTCTCAATGATCTGTCAGTGTTCTTCACATTGTGTTTAAAAGTTCAAAAAATGAAAAGTTTAAAAGTTAGTTCAGTGCACAACTGTCATTATTACATTATCGGCCTTTACACACAACTCCCAAGAGTGTAAATTCAAAATCTGTGGAGAAGGCTGTTATGCACCTTTTTTGCAACTGCTTTTGAGTGTTTGTTTTGTGTGTGTGTTTTAACCTTCAGAGATGATCAGCTGTTCATTGTGTTCTTTTAGAAAGAGACACAAAACTGTGTGTTTGGACTTATGAGTTCCCTTTTTTAGCATTATTTCAGACCTTCTCACTCACCTGTAGTTCAGCAGCGAGGCTGTGAGCGCGCTCAGTGTGGTGGTGTCTGGATTCGTCCTCGTAGGCAGAGTCGCGTTCTGCCTGCGGCAACATCAGGAACCGCCGGATGGTGCAGAGGTTCTCCCAGAGGGTCCGGTTCTCTGGGCTTGGGTTCTCTTTCCAGCGTAACAGCTCACAAAGCCAGCCCTGAAAATGAGTCAGATAGATGTTCAGCTAAATGTATAAGAGAAGAATGCACTCCATATCTCTCTCTCTCTCTCTCTCTCTCTCACACACACACACACACACACACACACACACACACACACACACACACACACACACACACACACATACATGTACATAGTGACAACAGACATGTATAGAGAAGAATGTAAATAGAAGAATTGCATTTCCTGATTATTAACCAAGTTTTATTAATTGATTTTGCAAATTTCTTGTGAGGTTATTACATGGTTGGGGGCTATACATGGGAATACATTTCTTTCCATTATTCTACTTTGTCATGATATGATGATATGATTGTGATTCAGTAGATAATATTTAGTAAACTGAGGTTAAATGGACAGGCAGGACTGCAGTTTTCTATCCCCGGAGATCCATCTTGCCAGTTGCCGAATATTGAAAGAAATGACAACTACATTGTACATTCTCAGGAATCAATGTAAATGTATTTGCAAACCAAAGAGTACAAACTAGAGGTGATCATTTTCTTTTGTTGCATTGTCTGGCAAGCCGGTAATAAACACGATTTTGGTTATATCTACTTTCAGTTTCAATGTCATGAACCTGAGACTCCAGATTCTGCAAGCATGGTTACCTGGCAGTCAATGCTAGAGGCGTCCGACAGAGCCATCATTGACCCTGTAATGAGCCATTTAATCATTGAGGTGACTATGAGGCTGGTAAATTAACGGTAAAATGTTGCTTGGTGTCCTTTTAATACTAGGATGAGGTCAATACATGTTTTTTTATATTCTTTTTTAAAAAGTTTGAATAAAACACTGAACTGAAGATTATATG
>JAODXP020000031.1:21789579-21894579 GCA_027497455.2 Sardinella longiceps
TAAACTGACACGATTAGTACGCAAGAGTATTACTTAATTTAAATTCATGCAATGTTATAGAATAACCTATCAGCTAAAGCTGCAGAATGCCGTGCCTTAAATAACTTGTTTTTGTTTGCCTTAAATTTCTCTAACGCCGATCAAAACAAATTCCTTTACTGGGGTTTCCTTTTCTTTTCTCGTCTCGTCTTGGTCAGTCAAAAGTCAACGATGTCGGGATGTATGACAGAAATGTGGAATAATCCCAAATGACACCTTTCCCTGAAGCCGACACTCTACGGAAGAGGTGAAGTGTCTGATCTAAGCAAATGACTTTTCCTTGCCTCTTGAAGACGGAAGCGATGATACCTTACGCATGGGAAACAGGACAAATGGAGAGAGGGAGCGCAGAGGGAGGGGGCAACGTGGGTGCGAGGGAGGGCACAGATGCTGCCTTGGGTAGGCTAAACGCATTTCTGCTCTTCATTCAAACAGGCGGACGTACGTAGAGCGACTAAACTAGGCTACATCAGTGTCGCCTAAACTACATCAGTGAAAGTAAAAGCCACGGGCAATTTGGCCACAAACCTTAAATGATTGATGACATTTTGTTGATGATTTTGTTGTTATACAAACCATCACATTAAATTTTAACATTAGCTATCATTAAGGCTATTTTTTAAGCTATTATGGATATACCCAACCCATAAAGGCTAAGGTGAGCAAATTGTTGTTGTTGTTGTTGTTGTTATTGTTGTTTTCACGTTACAGTCCCATGATTAGAAAACATTCATTATTCTGGTTTGAATACACACATAAGAGAGTTATTGCATATCTAGGTGATATTAATCCACTTTTCAATAAATCAAAAGCATAACTGATTTAAAGTCATGTAAATGCACCTGCTTAGCTTTCTTTATATCAAAAAGCAATTGGACAGTAATTGAACATAAAAATATTTTTCAGAGTTCTCCGTCTAGTACTTGTTACTCCTTTTCTGTTCACGAAACTATTGAGTGTAAGATGATAATGGAATGTTTTTGAGGTGATGAAGACGACAGTGTGGCACAATGGCTATTGTGCATGTGTACAATTTTGTGGCCAAAGGAAAGTCACCCTCTTTCACTGTCCTTCAACAACAGGTATGCAAAAGGCTTTCCAAACACATACACACACACCCACACAGACAGACAGAGAAAGAAATGTGCGCAGACCCTCACTTTTTGACAAATTCATGTACGCCTGCACAAACTCTCTCACTCTCTCTCGCTCTCTGACACACACACACACACACACACACACACACACACACACACACACACACACACACACACACACACAGAGCAGATGAAGTTGTGATGGATGGCCTTGCATGCCCTGCCTCAGGCTGAGTGCTCTTGACAGCTAACCACAGGGCTATTAACTCAACCTCAGCTCAGCTCTGGTGGGGGGGCCTGAGAGAGAGAGGAACTCACACACATAAGCGCAGGCGTCCCAGTCGAGGTTGAGTTGTGGAGCAGACCTGGCGCAGACCTGGTCCGGACACACCAGGGTCTGTTCACTCTTTATTTGGGCCCCGCTGCGTTCCTGTAAAGCCACACTCCTGCGCTCTGTGTTAGTCATGTATTACACATTATGAATGATTTCATGAAGGCTTGATAGAACTGGTAAACTAAGAGGAAGCGTGTGGTTTTCTCCATTATCTCAATAGTGTTTTTAAAGACATTAATCTGAGTAGAAGCTGCAGTGGACATGTTCAGCAACTTGCTGAACCCAAGACCCAAGATTTTATATTTATTTATTTGTTTATAACTATACTTTCTGTCTTACTGAACTATAACTCACTATAATTCTCTAGCGCATAGTGATGTGGAATTTTGAAGTGTGACTTTTCTAATGCACAGAATCTTTTGGCCATGTTTACCTCAGGGCTCCGCACCCTTGTCTGGGATAGTTAATTTCAACAAACTCCCCACAAAACTAGCTGTTAAACGGGTACGCTCAATACCAAGACTTTGCACTGATGGGTTAAAAATTAAAACAGTTTACAGAGCCCAACAACTCTTGCCCTTTGATATATATATATTTTTTAAAATCCAACACCTCCATTAATATTTGAGTGAGTTAGAAATTTTCTTTTTTTTTTTTTGTGAATCAGTCAGGCATGTAATTTCTTTATAATGGATAGAATACAATCAACACCTAGAGTATGGCCTACTGTTTTGTGTATCCATACATCCATGTCCAAGTTTTAGTTTATGACAAGGTCTTCTACTGGTGAACCACAGAATCTTTATTGTTTTACAAGTATTTTTTTTTTCTTTTTTTTTTTCGATTGATTACACTGGATGTCAGAGCTCTGACTCTTTTTCACAAAATTCTAAATTCCACACTCACCTATTGTGCACAAAAAATACAGAATGCTTAATATGTATGATAAATTTAAACTATGTACAAAGCATGCATTGTATGTAACAATTTAACAAGTATTATGAGCACAACTGAAAAGCAAGTTTTTGTCTCACTAAACACACTTATATAAACACACAGACTACATGTATGTATCTATCATATACATATTATGAGCTCTTCTGTAATTCATGTGTTTTACGTAAGTTTGTGTCTATAGCTTATGTACACCCATAGTCTACATCAGAGAAGTAATCTGCAGAGAGAAACTGAAAAATAGTCCACAAGGTAAATATGTGGGCAATATGCGAAAGAAATCCCCAAATCATTGGTTGTTGTAAATTATCGTATTATTGATTGAAAGAAAAAAGCTTACAGAAATGTCTATCTTTAAGCACAGAGTCGCTCAAACAGAGGAGCAGTGCCCCATGTTCCTGTTACTTGTAGACCTGTGTGTTGTGTTTTCCAAAAGGGTTTTTTGTGAGCTGAAGGCCATGATATTGGATGTTACTGTAGGATGTTGGTGTGATAGGCTGAGTGGCATGTCAAGATTCTTTGTAAGCCGTTGAAAAAAAAAAAAAAAAAAAAAAAAAGTGGTTTTCCCACTTTGGCCAAGAAGTTTTATAGTGCCAGTGAAGTTAGGAAGAAAAGTGTTTGCCATAGTTGATTTGTTTTCCTCACCGTGTGCTAAGAATCAAAGAGGGTATGCTGCCACCTTGAGGCCAGCAATGAAATCATGCACTAGTTAGTATGTCAGTGGCAGCAAAACTGAAGAAGACTGGAAATAAAAATGTCCATACTTTTTATTCAAACATCCATACTTTAAGTGATCATTTTGTCATTATTAGTTATTCAGCCAGTGTAGTAGTTGTCAGCTTTCAGATATATGCCATGAAGTGCGTACTGTTTCCTACAATGTGCTACTGATATGTAATTTTATTGGTAGGGTTGGGGACATAATCCAAATTGATCATTTATAGCTTTATTTGGATTTTGCCCATCAACCCACTCTCGTTGCAGCAGATATTAGTACTCCACATCATACAGCGCCCCCTGTCTATGATATTGTAAAAAGGCCTCTTTGTGTCCAGTGTTTGGGCCAGCTAACGGTCCTTTGCAATGCATGCAAATGGTGTACCTAGAGAGAGCTGAGTCAGATCCTAGACTACACAGGAGGTTTGGGAGAGGAGGAGGAGGAGGGGAAGGATGGGGGCTTCCAAAGCACTGAAGCATAATAATCCAGCTTGTCTGCGCTCTCAAAATTTGGCAGAGGTCTTGCCTGCATACTGAAGTAGTGTGTGTGTGTGTGTGTGTGTGTGTGTGTGTGTGTGTGTGTGTGTGTGTGTGTGTGTGTGTGTGCGTGTGTGTGTGTAAGACAGACTGTTCCTGTGCCTTAACTATTTCTGAGTATTTCTATTTCTTAATCAGACTTGAATTTGACTTACATATGAGTCCGATAAGTGTAAGTTGCTTATGTATTTAAAAAGTTTGTTATGTGTCTATGTACTCGTGTGTATACTGTGTATCTGCGCATGTGCGTGCATAAGTGTGTGTTTCAGCAGTAGTTACACAGACGGTCAATGGCTGCAGTCCACACCGGCCTGCCTTTATACAGCATAATCCCGGGCGCTCTTTTCTGGAAAACCTGAATAGCATCCGAACCACTGACTCAATTTTTGGGTCTCGTTCTCATGACAAAGCAGTTGTCGGGTCAGGTTTATAAAACCTGGTGGGTATATAAAAACAACTACGGGTGCACGCCTAGGGCAGCGCCTCTCCTCTTACGTATTCTTAAGGACACTCACAGCACACACACATACATACATACATACATACATACATACACACACACACACACACACACACCCACGTACACACACACACACCAACGGCGGATCAGAACATGTCCAATATGGGCAAGGTAAGGCCACACACAGGCCTCACTTGTAATAAAAGACATAGAAACAGGATATAATTGGAACTATATTCACAGAAGTATACTCTATTTAGAAACTTCCAAGAAGAGTGTTCATGGAATTATAATCAAAGGAAAATGCACAGGAAATACAAAGAAATGTTAAAGAAAGGGCAGTTGCCACAAATGTCAGGAGGAGTTGAAGTTACTAAGACTAAGATGAAGAAGGTTTTATTTTTTGTCTCGAAAGAAAGAGAGGTCATACAATCTTATTGTAAATCTTAGTTAAAAGGCTATATTTGTGGGGCAAGCAAAGCTTTTGAAACGTTTATATTTGCAGGAATATGTGTATTTCATTAATGTGAATTTCTATTAATGCATTGTGAGTGAAATCACTGACTGACCTGCCAACCTTTTCTATCTTCCCCAGATTATTTTCTATGAGGACAAAAACTTCCAGGGCCGGCGCTATGAGTGTGACAGCGACTGCTCGGACTTCCACGCCTACCTGAGCCGCTGCAACTCCATCCGAGTCGAGAGCGGAGCCTGGGTGGTGTACGAGCGCCCCAACTACATGGGCTACCAGTATGTGCTCACCCGCGGGGAGTACCCTGAATATCTGCGTTGGATGGGTCTCAACGACCGCCTTAGCTCCTGCAAGATCATCCACTTTGTAAGGCCAGACATATAAACATGGGTGTTTTTTAAATGCCATATTGTCTTTTCCTTCTTTCTTTGTTTCTTTCTTTCATGTTCTGTTATAAGTTGATTCAAGTTCATTACTGCAAATCCAAACTCTCCTCTTTCCTTACATTTTCATCCCATCTCTTTATTTCCCTACACTCTTTGCTGGATGTCACAGGCCAGTGGCTCCAACTATAAGATCCAGCTCTATGACAAGGGGGATTTCGCCGGCCAGGTGTACGAAGCCACCGATGACTGCCCCTCGGTACCAGAACGGTTCCGCACCCGCGAGGTCCACTCCTGCAAGGTGCTGGAGGGTGTGTGGGTCTTCTACGAGCACCCCAACTACCGTGGACGCCAGTACCTGCTGGAGATGGGCGAGTATCGCAAGCCTGTGGACTGGGGCGCTGTGTGCCCTACTGTTCAGTCCTTCCGGCGCCTCACTGAGTAAAATAGCCCTAGCCCAACCCAACCAATCATCTTTCCCTGCCCCTGCAGACCTCTGTCCTGCTCTCCCTGTTCTTCATTTTGGAACCTCCAGCGTCTATGGGGTGATCTCTCTCCCTCTCTCCTCCCTGAGATACCGCCGTTACCTCAGAGGCCGCAGCTGAAATAAAGCTGAGAGGACTTTGCAAGAGCTCTTGTCTTTATTATTATTTAAGTGTGTGTGTGTGTGTGTGTGTGTGTGTGTGTGTGTGTGTGTGTGTGTGCCTCACTCGATTTGATTGCTAAGTATAACTGCACAGGCAATTTGTCTGTCTGTGTGTTTGTTTGTGTGTGTGTGTGTGTGTGTGTGTGTGTGCATGCCTGTGTCTGTGTGCATGTGTGTCTGTCTGTCTCGACCTCACTTGATCCACCTCCCCTCGAGTTAGATAATTCAGTTTCCCTTTAAACAATCAACCCCTTAAAGATCAAATCAACTCTTGAGGCAGTGAAGCACACACACACACACACACACACACACACACACACACACACACACACAGACCAGACACCCTCGACCAGATTTGATTTTTGCCAAAGTGATACAGGAAGGAAAAAATATGAAGGAATTTATTGTGATGCCCCCCTAAAATTTTGCACTCTAGACGGGTGGCATAGGCTGCCTACGCCAGGAACTGGCCCTGCTTAGATATAAAAGTAATAATAATAATGATAATGATAATGATAATGATAATAGAACATAGTTGCCTACTGAACCAACTTTTAGACCAGTTTCCAGGCACACTAATGCTTGTTTTAGTGTGCAAAAAAACAAAGATGGCACCAAGTATGTGCTGTTACTGTTTTATGTAGGCCTACTGAGCATGTAGCCTATTGTTTCACTGCAAACAGTAGGCCTATGAGAATGACAGAGGCAGCCAGCTAAAAACAACTAGGTCTATAAACTCTGGCATTTTTGGGCTAAGCATCTAGCCACAGGTCTTGGCTGCATCACTTTTTTCCTCAAATGACTTAACGAGACTGGGCTAGTCCAGAGGATAAGGTTTTATGTATTTTTGTTTGTTTATTGTTCATTCAGTCATTCAATAAGAAATATTCATTTAGCCTACTTATTTCACTATTTAACTGTTCCACACTCCAGCCCAGTTGGTGGCAGTAATGCGCATGTTAACTTGGTTGTCAATCGCCTGAAAAACCTAAAGAAGACATTCAGAACGGTGCAGTGTATCCTTGGTAGCATAGTAGTCGTCCGCATACATAATAAATTAGACTATTTACAGTAGATTTGTCAGTTGTTCTGGTTAGTCTACTGGACGACTTGAATGTGACTGCAATATATAGCCTATGGTTAGCTTACAGACATATTTTTTCAGTTAACGTTAATAATTTACCTGGTAGTAAAGCACACCAAACATGGCTTTAGTACCCTACGATGAAAGCGCTGCCGTTTTACCTGCACTCGCAAAACTACGTGACACTTCTGCTGAGTTCCACTTCGCCAACCACAGCGTGCGTTTGACACAAGACTGGAACCGGTTGGGTGTTGCCGCTGTCGTCTGGGATGCCGTGAGAAAGACGTCTTTCACACTGAATGACATTATACATTATTATTGTCAGAGGTGTGTATAACGTTACCTGAGTCATAATCTTACTCTTTTCGTAGGCTGTGGTACTGTGCATGTTTATGGAGCTGGGGCAAGTTGAACTGAAGGGAAAAACTGCAATTGAGTTGGGAGCTGGCACGGGCCTGGCAGGCATAGTGGCTGCTCTTCTAGGTAAGGACAAAATTGCATGTTTATCTCCTTGATCAATTGGTATAGAAGGAGGGGGGCGTTTATGTCAATTTGTTATTAGAAATCTTAAAACTCTGAATAGCAAAAGGAGAAGCAAAAGGTCTGCAAGCACCCGGTTAGGCTACGCACTTTGATCAGTGCAACAAGTGCTAGAAGCAAGAATTCTATAGCCACAAATTATGCAAATAAGAAACGTTTAGACAGACTGCTTTTTATGCAAATCAACTTGAGAACAGTTAGCCTACGATCTAAAAATCTTAGACTATCTTACTGTATTTAGTCATATCACTGGTGTGTGTGTGTGTGTGTGTGTGTGTGTGTGTGTGTGTGTGTGTGTGTGTGTGTGTGAGTGATTGGGGGTGGCAGCAGTTTGTGTGTGTGTCAGGGTTTCATGGAACTAAGGGGGCATTTGTTCAAAAAAGGTTGAGAACCTTTAACTGACGTCATGCATATTTTTTTTAATCAAACTCAAATTTGGAAGCATTACCCATCCATTTTAATAATGCAATAATACAAGCCTACTCTATGAGGAAATGGTATGCATGGTATGCATCAAGAATGTTTCTTTTCTCTTCTCTGTTCACAGGGGCCAATGTGACCATTACTGACAGAGCACCTGCCCTTGAGTTTCTGTCCAACAATGTACGTGACAACATCCCTCCAGCTCTGCAGGGGGCAGTGCAGGTGTCTGAGCTGACATGGGGCGAGGGCCTCGATCACTATGAGGCTGGTGCTTATGACCTCGTCCTGGGGGCGGACATCGTTTACCTGGAGGACACGTTCCCGGCCCTCCTGCAGACTCTGGAACACCTGAGCTCAGAGCGTACAATTGTCTTGCTTTCCTGTCGCTTGCGGTACGAGCGTGACGAGCGATTCCTCGGTCTGCTCAGGAGGAAGTTCGCTGTACAGGAGATCCACTACGACGCCCAGAGGGATATCCATATCTACAAGGCCACTAGGACAACTCAGAGGAGAGATCTGTGAAGCATGCTTGTCAAGGTTCATAGACAGCAGACCAAAGTTACCAATAGTGCTGCACTAAATCTGAAACTGACAGACTGATACTGACCTTTTACGCTGTGGGCATTTAAGATCAGTGGGCCTCATCAATCAACACCTTCTTAAGATTTTCATTCAATGGTGCTTAACAAGATTCTGTAAAAAGTCTACAGGATGATGCACAAATACCAAATAAGAACAAATGCTAACTTTAGTGAATGCCAGAAGCTTTGTCCAAACTACAGTATGTAAGTGAGATTTAAGAACAAACATCTTCTGAAGGACTGAGAACCAACAAGTCTATGATGTGTACTTGTGTTTCTTACATAATAGCTTGACTGCTTGTATGTCAAACTGCCTCTGTACGCAATAGGATAGATTGGCTATTACTCAGAGGAACAAACAAAATGATATCGCCGATTGAAATGACCGCCGTTCTTGGCTCTGCCCGCTGTCGTTACACTCTACACACATGGAGTGTTTTGATTGGGCTGACGTGAGTGGTGTTAGACCAATCACAAGACCTACTATGTCTGTAAGCCCCGTCCCTAGACACACTGGTTGAGCAAAGCTATATATTACCACTAGGGTATGTTTAGATTTCTAGGGTATTTCATAAGAAAGGGCTCTTCTTAAACTACTTGATGGTGCTAGCTGTGGTGATGACAATAATTAATGGTAGATTTTTAATTATTATTAATCTAGTCTTTGGTAGTAATCTTACAATTGCACTGCAGATAGATAACCAATTATTGCCGTTATGTTAAAGAGGTGAAAAACCACTTTGATTGCCTTCATTCTATCGTCTCCATTTCAAGTATAGGTTACTGCATGTGGCTCTGGTTGTGGAGGAGATTAATAATTAGCTCCCCAGTTAATTGACTAATTGAAAACCTGATTAAGTGATTAAGCTGATGTCTGTATTGTGAAAAGGTCTCCGATACATTGACCTGCCTGCATGTTCCTGACTAAATCCTGTGGCTATTCAGGATTAACTGCTATGCATTAATATGTCCAGTGGGTGGCAGCAACAACACAATATTGTGAGCTACCAAACCCACCCCTTTCCCCCTGTATGTTGCTCAGTGCCAGCTTAAGACATGGAGGCTCAAACACTGAACACCAATCTCTCCACAACCAAAATCATTACGTATTTTATCCCCTCTAAATATTACACTCTCTGATGAAATCCTTACATTCTTAACATTTCAGCAATTTAGCTTTCAGACTACAATATCAGGAACTGACAACAACTGCCACTTTCAGGTGGACGGGGCCAGTGATTGCCATGATGACTGCCATTTTGTTCTGGACTATTCCAAGACTGTTTTCACAGGTCAGTGAAGGGTCTAGAGAGGAGTAAAGCTTTGTTTGAATTGATCGGAGCTCGACACCTGCTCACTCCTCTGCTCTGTGATTCGTCCCTAGCTGGAGTTTATGATGACTGATGATGTAGACGAAGGAGAGGTATTAAACAACCATAATGATGTAATGATGATGGTCTTGTTGTGTGAGTTGTTCAGTCATTTGTAATCGGAAGGCCTTTCTTGGTCTACTGTGTGTGTAGGTGTGTGTGTGTGAGAGAGAGAAAGATAGTGACTGTGTGAACATTTGTGTGTTGGTCTGGAGCCGTTTGTATGTCAGTGAAGAACTGAAGACTTTTTTTATATAAGGCAAAGGCATCTCCTTTTCCTTTGTGCGATAAGGCAAAAAAAAAAAAAAAAAAACACCTGTCCAACACCCCAGGAAGTGTCAGTAGAGAGAGAGAGAGCCTCTCATCAGTCCCTAGGCACCAGCATGCCCCCCTGCTGAAATGGACGAGCTCCCCAAAGGTGCTGCACAGGCTTGCCCCCCCACCCCACCACAAAAAAGCCTCTCTCTCTCTCTCACGGCTCTCTGGGTGTGCTGGCTGTCTTTGTCAGTTTGTTCACGTAGGTGTTCTGTCTGTGTGTCGCTGGCCATAATTGCCTGGGTGTGTAATTACAATCAGTGTGGCACTGAGCGAAGCCGGGGGCCTGTCCGCTAACCTCGGCTCATGAAGACCAAGCGCTCAGGGAGGGGAGCTTGTTAAACGGCCTCTCCAACACCATCCTCAACTCTATACACACATCAGTACATATCTGTGCACATACACACACACACATACTCAGCATATCTAGGGTATGTCTGATTTAAGAGTGGGCATCAAGTAAGAGTGAAAGTGATGTCTTGAATAAAAATGTTATAATTTAAAAGGACCAATTATAGAAATATGACTGGATTTTTGCTTTAGCCACTGGTCTACATATAACATGTTCAGTTTCATTAGGAAGTGTAAATAGGCTACATTTGGCTATAGGCTAAATAATGTGTTCAAAATGAAAGCACTCATTTATAAAAGTTTTGTGATGCAATCACTCTGCACATGGTAAAACCTATTAAACTAATTAGGCCTGGCAATACCTTTTAGCTGTTCTCTAATCACTGTAGTCTATAGCACAGCCTCAGGGCTTGTAGAGAATTAAGCTTCCTATAGATACTTTCAGTGAAACCAAGAAAATTACTTCTAATGCAAAACAGCAGACCATTATTGCTGTTAAAGTCATTTTTGCTAGTGTGCGTAGAGGAATAGCAGTTAATGAGGATTTGATTTGATGACCAATTATTTGTGAATTTACCACAAACAGTGGTGCATATAAGGACATCTGATGCTGAAGCCAGAAATGGAACAATTGTATTTCTGCTTCTCCCAGATGTGCCAAGGTCATGCGCTGTGAGAGGACTGGAAGGCCAATGACTCACTGTGTCAGCCAGATGATCATCTGTCCAAAGGCCAGTTTCAGCACAGTACCTCTTGTTGTGGTTAGCTCATACACACAGCAAATGGCATCAGATAATGGTAATGATTTTATTAAGTGCTGTAGGTATTTTAGAGTTTGTACAGTACTTGTCTAGTTATTTGCAGTTTTGGATAAATTTGATGGTGCCCTTCCAGCACAGCTCAATGTTCTTCTTGAACAGTGATGAAATTGTGAGCAATTTTCTCAAGTGGGCCTAGTTGCATACCTTTGGTGCAAAAAACAAAACAAAACAAAAGACGACTGTTGTTTATTTTGCAGATACTAATGCCCTTGACAAATTGCTATTACCTCTAAAATGATAATAACTTATTAAGATTACCCACTGTGAACACTTCAGTCATCAAGTTAGATCACAGATTGTAAAACATGTTTACAATTGAATACATGTTTCTCACTTTTCTGAAAGTTGGGAAAGACCATTCAAAGCCCTACAATGTACCTGTTGCTTTGTTGGTGGTCCTGCTGCTTCGGTGTTTGGGGACATGGTTAGAAACTTAAGGTGTTAGTTGACATACTGTACCTTTCTCCCGTCACTCTCACTTTAACACGTACTTGGCCTTAAGAGTATGTATAGAATTTTGACATTTAGTTGATGCCACATAGTAACCCATAGTAACCATAGTAACATAGTAGTAACATGACAGTAGAGCGTCGTCTACTTCATGCAATCAGTTAAACAAACTCCAGTTTCATTCGAAAGCAGGTCAACATGAACTTTATTTAAACATGGCCTGCTTGAATAACACGCTAATGATACCTCATTATCACAAGCTTCCTGCCAAGAGAGGTATTGCTATCCACTTGTACTTCTCTTGATTAATAATTCACAAACGTCGCGCCACTCTGGACTCTGCATTGTCACCCCAGAATCCTTGTGCCACCAAATAAAAGAGAGAAAAACAGGACACTGAAAGAGAGAGAGAGAGAGAGAGAGAGAGAGAGAGGGAGATAGAAAGAGATAGAGAAAGTGATTGACCCTCATGTGTGACAATTAGCTCTTGCAAATCAACAATGACTGCTTTCAGTGCTGGCCTCATGAAGGCTGTATCTCTGCAATGGCGTTGAGATTGATTATTCATCTGCATTAATCCCTGGGCTCATTATTTTCCATTAACTGGAGTGGGGTTTTGTGCTGTGCTCACCAGACTGCAAAAGCGTGATGAAGAGGAAGAAGAAGTGATTTCTCATCCCCTCCCATCTGTCTGTCTAATACATTTCTTCTGACCCTCTCTAATACACACGACAGGTACATCATTTCAGCATTACTTCTGCATGAGAGGCACCAATACCCCCAGGGCTTTTCTTCCACCCTCTCAAAGGCATCTAGGCCTTTACATACTGGCATTCCCCTGGGACATGAGTAATTTGACAGATTATGGAACACATGCCTCCGCTACAGTATTTGAATGGTTTTCAGATTCAAGCCATGGATCGTCATCATCCATTCATCTGTCCGTTCATCCATTCAATCATCAGTCTTTTCATCCTTTCATTTACTAATTTTTAGCCTATATATGAATTCATTTATCAATCCATCCATCCATCCATCCATTCAATCATCAGCCTTTTCATCCTTTCATTTTCCCATTTTTAGCCTAAACAGCAGTCACTTAGTTCATACATGACTTCATCCATCCATCCATCTATCCATCCATTCACACTTGTGTCCACATGTTCATTCACATGGAGTACATCTCTATGTGTGGAGCCATGAATAATCTCTCTCTCTCTGTGCTGGTATTGAGCGGTGCGGTGGCTGCACCTGCTAGCAAGCCATTGTGGGTGATTAAGGGAGCGTCGGAACACAGGCGCTCCATTCTTTATCGGCTTTCATACCTCATTTGTCCGTTTATTGAAAGGCTGTAAGATGTTTTTGTGTGCCTCTGTTTATTCCTGAAGAGCAATCAGTCTGGTTGTATTTATAGGAGGCACAGCCCTCCCCCCTCCCCCACACCTCCTCCGTCTTCCACCAGCCTACCATCACCCAATGCTGTGGGCACTCGCAGAAATTGGCAATTTAGGGGTGAGTGTCTCGCATCGCCAACCCACATCAGTGAGGTGACAGACAAATCAGGGTGTAGGAGAAAAAAAAAAGAAAAAAAAAAAAACTGTCCGTAACATCCTAGGTGAGGATGTGCCATTAAAATGTTCTAGTCAAAGCAACAGATGAGGAGGGGGAGAGAGAGAAAAACTAATTATTAATAATAAGAGGTAGGCCTAACTAAGCCTTATTGTGTGGTCCAGACAGTATAGTTTCCTGTTGGTCAAACTATCTAGATAAGGATCCCAGGGCGGCTAGCACTGTATTCACTTTCTCTGGCAGTCTTGAGTTACTCCCAAAGCTCTGTAATCATGTTACACACTGACTAGCCCCCTGTGTTTGGAAGGCAGGTCTCCACACTCAAAAGATTTGTAGGCATGATAGCAGTTAACTGGGAGGGACATTTTAAGAAAATCCATCACTTTACAGCTGTCATTTCTATAAAAGTATTGCTATAAGCTGCCTTCTTATGCACTTCTGACATAAGCACCTGTACATCTACATTTAAGGAATAGTCCACCTCTTTAGAAAATTGGTTATTCACACCCTTACCTGAGTTAATGTGAGAGAGCATAGTCTCAGTGCATGCGTTGTCCTAGCTGGCAACCCCATTTCTACCTTTGCTTAGCATAGGCACTGAAATAAGTTGCAAAGAGTTGCTATCTGGCAACTTTGCATTCCAGCCTATGCTAACTAAAGCTAAAAATGGGAAATTTGATGCTATACAGGAAAACCATGCATGGACAAAATGCTTTACCCATGTAACTCAGTAGGAGGTAATAACCAATTTTCATAAGGGGTGGAATACCTTTATTCTGCAACTTACGAAGGAGTTTTAACATTCAAGCAACAACACAAATCAACACAAATCAAGTAAAAACATTACAAAAACAGCCATTTGCAAGAGGAAGTGCAAGAGTGTGATACTGTAATTGCTAATAGGCTATTGAGGGGTTTCCAACAAGCCAACTGAGAGTGTTTTTTCAACTTCACAAGTGTGGACAGCACAGTGCTTATATGAGAAAATCTACCGCCAGTTTCAGATATTCTGATCAAGTGCAGTATAATAGAGTCACAGGCAAATTATGATCTGTAGATTCAGACTCTATTATGATGAAAATGAGAGTCAAGGTCAGATGAAAAATTCAGATAAGTACAGTGAGTTAAGCGCTGACAGTCAAGGTACTCTCTTGTACTGTAGTAATTGGCCCATTTTATAGCACTTACAGATAATGCCTCTCTCAGTAGCCCCTCATAACAATGTGTAACGTACAAAAAAAGGCCATTTGGTGTTTACCTGAAATCATACCAGTGAGCATTCAAACACGAACTCCTACGAACATGAATAGAATTATTGTTTCCATGGAGCCCGTGTTTGAGCTGCCACTTTGCCAGTTGCCGTGCGTCAGCATCTGATTAGGAACGCATGCTTCAGAGAACTGAGCTACCGTATCAAATTAAAGCAATTTTAATTAAACGAATTAAAGTCCAATTCACCACCTGACTACTCCATGTGATGAAGAGAAATACTTATTGGAATGGATAAGCTTCTGAAACTTACTGTGGTGTAATAGATAGCATTCAATATGCAATTCACAAGGGAGAGGTAGGTGCTCACGGTGGCAATAATTCACTACAGCAATTGACTGAAATTAATGCAGCCATGTTTTGATGGCCACATTTCAAACCATAATGTAAACTTGGGTAGCACTTTATAATGACTGTCTTCTACAAATGGTTATTAAATAAATTACGAACAACAGTAATATGTTAATTGGAAAGTTGGTGGTGTCAATCAATGAGATGAATAAATTCCATCAAGTTTTACCATTTTTTAATTTAGTCAAAACAAACTGTAAACAAACTATTAACTTACTAACTATGCTGTTAACTGCTATCTACGGTTAAATAACTACTTACTGATGTTAATAATCTATTTAGTAACCATTTATAGAGGACGATTATTATAAAGTGCTACCATTGTATACTACGAGGCATTGGGAAACTCATTGCCAAGATTACAGTATGTTCTCATTAATAAGCTTATTGTGAGATGCTCTCTCAGATAAAGTGGATCCAGTTTGATGTAAAACCTTATTGCCAGGTTTGATTGAACAGGTAAGTAAGTTCATTTTATTTTATTCCCTAATGCCTGTTTTCATGATGTGGACATTTACTATTATTTCTGGGAAATCCCCTTGCATCATTTAACTAAAAGCATTATAGTGAGTCTTGCAACATGTCCCGAAGACTTCAAAATAAATTTGAACCCATTACATCCAGAGCAATACTGGATGGCCTGATTTATTTTTGTCTCTAAAATTGCCATGAATTACAGCCTTGAACGGAACAGATTTACAACCCAAATGATTTCTGGTTTAATATGTTCCGAAAATACGGCCCCATTTAGTTGCCTGGTTACTTGAGTGAGTTATGTTGAAATTGTCAGAGCCTGAAAATGTCTACCACAGCAGAATGATAAATCCTTCGGGCTGTCCGAGGTCTGGGTGCAGGTCTCTCTAAGGTCCTCTTCACCACCTTGTGTGTACGGGATGGACCCTATTCTGTACATGGTTCACTTCTGTCAGGAGAGGAAGGACCAATGTGTCCCAGAGTCTAGACCCCCCCCCCCCAATTGGCAGGTGAGTTAAGCTGCTCCTCCTCATCTGACCATCCCTGTATACAGCCTGTCTGTCTAAAATTATTTGATTGGCTTGAACATATCTGACTTGCACAGATATACTGATTAGTGAAATGACAAATGACACTAATTCACACTTATATTTTGTGTGTGGGGTAAATTTGGGCCGTCCACCTAGGCCTAATATGGCATGAAAATGGTTAATCAAGATCAGACATGAAAGACTCATGCAGTTGTGTGGTTGTATTTTCTTGTTTCATATCGAACAACGTTTCAGTTGATCCTGAGGGTCTCTTTCTCCTCAGCAATGTCCTCAAGCTGTCAGTTCAATCAGTGATATGGTTGCTTTCTAAATGCAATCTCACTGCTTCCCAGCTGTTGTCATTTGTTCCTTTTCATTTTGCTTTGTAGACAAAATCTAATATTCATTTGTACTTCTTCTCGCTGTTGCCATGTTTTATGTCAGATCAGATACCCCCCCTGGGTGTCTTTGCTTTTCCTGCTTCTCCTCAGAGGATGGTGGTGCCAGATTCATCTTCTCCCCGATCATCTGGCAGGATGTGCAGAACAAACAAGTGGCAGATGCTTACACAGGCTCTTCAAAGCCAGCGTGAGCAATGCAGCTCCTTTTACACATGGTGACATGAACACACACACACACACACACACACACACACACACACACACACACACACACACACACACACACACACACAAACCTTGTTTGATGGAATGGAGGTGTGTAATGAGAAGAACTTCCCCAGGGTTCTTAATTTCAAAGAGCTCAGATCATCAGGGCCCCAACATCTGTGGACAAATCCTGCTCTAACCCCCAGTCATCCTCAGACTCATTTTATATTGCTTGTAAGATCAGTCTCTTCTCACCTAAAGCTGGCAACAGACCTACCGATTATTAGCCCCGATATTGATACGATGGAACGTCAGGGCCAGTCATGGGTAATCATGAGTATAGTCGCAAGTTTCAGTCTTGGATAGAATCGATATGTGTGTTTGGGTGACAGATTTGTAACGATGCGATTCTTCCCATTGTTGACGCAATTACGACTGAGTCGGACTGAATCAAACATGTTTGATATGATCTTAACCGGTCCGTTCTGTGGTCGCTATGATAACAATTACAGTATGACATTAAAATGCCAAAAACTCAATCGTTAGGTTTGTAGTCATGAACGACTCTCAATCATCCCAGAATCGTAAAAGACTGGCGTTCTAATCGTAAAAGACAAGAGAAGAGAAAGTCGGTATGTCTGTTCCCAGCTTAAAATACTGCACTCACAGGTCATTGTGTCGGCCCTTCTTGGACATGCACAATCCTTGGCCTGCCTACAACATTTGTGTTGAGACTGTTGCAAATGAACAAGATGCCGGGGTATATACATACTCTATAAACATGTCTTATTTGATCAGCAAAAAAAGAGTTTAAAAAACTTGCAGATCCAACTCATCTTCTAATTTCCTCAATAACTTCTAGACTTCCAAATCTTGAAGACAGGCATGGACTGGCCATAGGGCATACAGGGCAATGCCTGGTGGGCCGATGGTCATTTTTGGGCCGGGGCTGTCATTTGCTCATAATTAACTTTAATTAAATCTCTTATATTCATGCAATATGTCCAACTTATTTTAGCTATACACAACATTACTATTATTGAATAAAATCATGGTGGGCCGCCATGGCCAAAAATGCCACTTTTGCCACTTTTTGGTCCCAGTCCGGCCCTACTTGAAGATTCTTTTTCTCTTTCTTTCCCTCTCTCTGTGCTGTGTAAGCATTCTTCCTCTAACATGTTTGGCTCATGGAGTTGATGTTGGAGACGAGTGTTTAATTGTGTGTGGCCGCTAACTAACTGCTCATTGATGTACCGGTGTTAAGACCGGGTGAGGGAGTCCACCATGTATTGAATGCACATTGTTTCTCATTAGCCATTTATTGCTCCCTCAGCTCCAGGGGACCCAAGGCTCTGTAGTATATACCCAGGCACAGTCACAGCAAAGACACTACTAACACAAGTAATGGAGGAAGTAGTAAACTATTATTGAAAATAAACATAAATTTCAGTTTACAAAATTTATGCAGTATTTATTAATGTTGGAATGGGAAGGGGGGGTGGGGGGTGGATAGGTACACACATGACAAGTGTCTTAAAGTCAAGGATACTCTAAGCTTCACTTAAGTAATAGTTTGGCATTTGGCACAAGCATAAAGCCCCATTCATACCTCACATAAAAGACGGATACGGATATGTGTGTTTCATACGTACTTTACGTCAATTTCGTCCGGACTTTGACACGAAAATGGGGAGCTTATGATT
Organism: Sardinella longiceps; assembly: GCA_027497455.2. NCBI lineage: Eukaryota > Metazoa > Chordata > Actinopteri > Clupeiformes > Clupeidae > Sardinella > Sardinella longiceps. Next base: position 21,807,658 of record JAODXP020000031.1, read on the forward strand.
ACGGACGAAACGGATGAAATTCATTAGGAATAATGGGGAGGGGGCGGGGTTTAGCACTTGTAAACATAAAAACCGTACGGAGGTATTAAGAGACAGAAATTCAGACGTAAGGACACACGGTGGGTGTGAATGGGCCTTAACTCTAACACAACACCCTCGTGCAGCTTTTTAAAAGCAGAAGCCTATTTCATAAGGTTTGCTATCGGAGACAAAAGGACAATGGTGACAAACCAATTTGAAAGCATACATATTTTTATGTCATGGAACCTTATTAACCAGTTCAGGAACATTTTTTTCTAACTGACTTAGGAATTCATCAATTGTTAAGGTGGAACCCAAAACCTGAAACTTTAAAGGGACAGTCCACCTCTTTATGAAAATTGGTTATTCACTCCCTTGGGTAAGAGCATTTTGGTCTCAGTGCATGCGTTGTCCTAGTCTGGCGACCATAATTTTACCTTTAGCTTAGCATAGACACTGGAAAGTAAAGTTGGCAAAGAATTACTATCTGGCAACTCTGCATTCCAGCGCCTATGCTAAGCTAAAGCTAAAAATGGGGAAAATTGGTAATGCCATACTAGGAAAACACAAGCAATTAGACTAAAATGCTTTTACCCACATACGTAACTCGGAGTAAGGAGGTGAATAACCAATTTTCATAAAGAGGTGGACTATTCCTTTAAGTACTGTTTCTGTTCAGAATGACCGATGTGCGAAAAAGTCTGTTTCAAAAAAGTTACCCGACATTCATGTTCCTGCTTGTACAGAAGAGCTCTTGGAAGCCTCGGAAGCCAAGGTCATGGTTCATCTGTGGTGACTGATGGTGATAAACTGCTCTGACATTTCCAAGACCCTCCATGGTTCCTTGGAGAGCAGCCTGAGTGACGGGGAGGTGGAGCAGACATGACTTCCTGTCCCTCTTGAGCTTCCTGCTGTGCCAAACCTCCCCCAATGGAGGTTCACACAACATTAAAACAACATTCACACAACATTACCGTACAGTTTGTCTCACTAGACTCCAATATGCATTTTAAACTTGGCAAGATGGCAAGGTATTTTACAATGACTTTACCATAGGAATAAATAGATTTTGATTGTGTCTGACACATTTCGAGGTTGTTAATTAGTAATAGTCTACAAGTTTTCTTGGATAAAACATGTTCACTTTCTTAAATGATGAAAGCAGTAACTCATAAATTGTCAGAATGGGTCTGTTTTATATGCTAGTTTGCTTGCCTGTTGCTTGAAGCTGCCTGGATCGACCTCTGGCTCTGGGCTCCTTGAGAAGACAAGAGAAGGAAAAGAGATCAATGCTTTCAGAGAGTACACAACACAACATGTTCAGTTCAGTTCAGCTGCCCTGCCTGCCTGCCTGCCTGCCTGCCTGCCTGCCTAGGGGAGACAGAGGGGAAAGAAGTCTGGGGTGATGGACTGAGTAATAATGTCAATGAGAGAGAGAGAGAGAGAGAGAGAGAGAGAGAGAGAGGGGGGCGGGGATGGAGAGGAAGTAGGAGAGGAGATGAAGAAAGAAAGGGAGATGAAAAAGAGGCTGGAAAAGAAATAAAGAAAAAATAAAGAGAGGAGTGGTAAAGGAGATGCCAGAAAAATGGTGGAAAAAAGAGGTAGAAATAGTGACAGGATGACAACATTGTAGAGAAAAACAGTGAGGGAGAGAAGAGGAAGAAAAAAGAAAGGTGGATAGAGAAAGAGAGGAGGAGGAGGAGGAGACAGACAGCAGTAGGCCATCAGTATTTCAGTGGTGCCACCATCACATGTCAGTCACCATCTCCTCCTGTCTGTCAGGCTGGTGTTTCTCCAGTGACTAAGCAAAACAACAAGCCTCTCTTGAGGGACCTCTGGTTTGTTTTGGGGTGGTGGCTTCACGGTGACGCAGTTACTGGTACGTGTAAGAGATGGGCCACATCATCAACATGAGATTGCTGTTATTTGAAATACATGAGTTTTATCATTGGTAAACTGTTAAATTGTCTGGATAGAGCGGAATGGACAATGCCAGAATATAATCCTTTCATCAATCAATCCAACCTTTCTCACCATTCTAAATTCTTTGTGATGGGGCTGAGACTATTCTTTCATACTGTATATAACAGCAGTTCTGGGAACAGACATCTGAAGTACATGCAGGATCCAATCCAATGAAACGGAAGTTTTGATCAGAAATGGACAGTCAGCACTTCTACATTTCCCGGGGGGAGCCTGGGCTGAACCACGGCCTTGCAGTGAACTCCTCCAACCCTGACTGATATTGATGCAGCAAGGCAACTCCAACTTCCTCTTACAGACCAAACTATCTTTCTGCAGCAATTCCGTCACCGCCACCATCCTAACACTCTGCTGACCAAATGCATTTTGGGTAGCCTGGAGCTGAGAGAGGGTGAGTAACGCCTCCATGTTGCCCGAGGGCTTTTCGGTTAGGGAAAGGGTCCACCGATTGGGTCCACCCCGCCTCAGGCTCTCCCTTATGCTGCGTGTGGTTAAAGGAAAGCTTATATTATGAAACAGCTTGTGTGGATGGGGGCCAGGGGGATTTCTGCTGAAAATGTATAGGAGAAGTTTTGAAGGACTGTGCATTATTGTGTGGAAGGAAACTTGCACAGACGTTGTTTCCAGGCAGGGGCGCCGCTAGGGGGGGAAAAGTTAGGATGATTCTAAGGGCCCAGCACAGACAGGGGGGCCCCAGAGAAATTTTTAATATTAAAATCCATATTTGAGGGGCCCAAAAATTATTTTGTCATAGGGCCCAAAATTTCTAGCAGCGCCCCTGTTTTTAGATGACAGAATAGATATAGAATGGTCTGTTTACCAAAATACTGCACACAGTCTCTGAGGGTAAAATGAGTGTAGTATTTCAAACATCTATTGAGAAATGAAGGCAACACAATCAAATGCATGTCTATATATGAGGAGTATAACTAGCCTGGCTATCACCAAACTAAATAATCCTAAGTGATATTTAGTGTGGAGACCCACCTGTACCTTTTCTCGTAGCAGAAGCATTGTTTGCAATTGTCTAGAGCAGTTTATTGGGCGCTACGAATGTCAATCATTACGTCTATACGTAGTTCCGAGCCAATACTAGAGCCACCAGGTAAAATGATATAGAGCGTCTTGCCAGTCCCTTTTTGTTCTGTGATTGGGTACCTAAAACAGGGGAGAAAATTGTGTATGGTCACCATGCTGCTTTGCAGAGTGAAGTGGAGTGGAGCGTGCAAAGGAGCATGGGTACTCCCAGGCTAGAGCATAACAAAACTCCAGATCAATATTGGACCAGCACACAGCAGTACTTATACAAATCAGGCCTGGCATACTGAGATGCACCAGCTCCATTGACTCCATTGACATGTCGGTTAATCCCACCTTGAGAACAATAGTGCTCCTCACTGGAGAAACACAAGTGTGCGTGAGAGGGAGTGTTTGGATGTCAAGAGAATAATTAAAACACAGGTTGGTGAAATGCAGATGTCCAATTAACACGACCCTGCCCACGGTGAGGAACAGCAGATCTCATTAACCCTAATGATTTCAGGCAGGAAAGAGAGGGGAGAGAGAGAGAGAGAGAGAGAGAGAGAGAGAGAGAGAGAGAGAGAGAGAGAGAGAGAGATATCCGGGGCTCATATTCCATTTATGATGAAAATGAATGGGATATGAATGATGTTATGAATGACAAACAGCTTATTAAAACAGATCCTCTGAGCCACAACAGCCTAATGCCAAATGTTACCTACAAAGCTCTCACTGTAGACCAGTGCAGGGCGATTCCTACAATAATCTTTTCACTTGAATATCCTCAAACAATTATTTCATTTATTTTTTCATTCATTCATTCTTTCACTCACTCACATTCATGTCTGTCAAGAGTGCTCAGCAGACCATCCCAAATGCCAGTCAATATAAAACCCCGAGTAGACCTTATGCCTGCCTGACTATATTTGAGTAGCCAACAAAGAAAGCTTTGTGATCAGCCTCTTCACATGAGAAATAAAATGAAAAGATAACAGCGTGTGACCACAAGGTCCCCTTGAGTAGAATGACGGAGAAAAAGACAGACAAAAGGAGAGAGAGAGAGAGAGAGAGAGAGAGAGAGAGAGAGAGAGAGAGAGAGAGAGAGAGAGAGAAACTGAAATGAAAAAACAGTCATCTCCTCTGGTGTTGGCGTTTTCATCACCTGTCTTGTCTGTCTGTCTGTCTGCCATCACATTGCGTATTCTGTCACAGCTTGCACATAGGGCACCTCGGTCAAATGTTTTTTGGTTAGATTTTAGACAGCCACACACATCTCAGTAAGACACTCATGAGCACACTCAGACACACACACACACACACACACACACACACACACACACACACACACACACACACACACACACACACACACACACACACACACACACACACACACACACAGAGACAACCCCCACTCAAACATGTAGGCCTACACATGCACAGAAACACACTCACGCACAGACACACACGCACACACACACACACGCACACACACTCTTACACTCACACAAAGCCATCTAGACCCCATTCAAACTGACATGGAGAATGTGTGTGTGTGTGAGAGAGAGAGTGGCAGAGGGTGAAGTGAGTTTTCTTCCCTATAATGGGATTCTTTCAAACACACCTGCTCCCAGAAATGTCATGAAATGTCATCCATCAGTGTGGAGGGCCTGTCTGGGCTCTCGTCAGAACCGGACTGCCTGACCCAGCCAGAGCCAAGGTCAACCAGCCAGCTAACACCATTCTGTGTGTGTGTGTGTGTGTGTGTGTGTGTGTGTGTGTGTGTGTGTGTGTGTGTGTGTGTGTCTATGTGTGTGTGAGTGTGATTGCACCCGTTCCTGAGAGTCTTTGTATGTAGGTCTGTGTGTGTGTGTATGTGTATGTGTGTGTGTGTGTGTGGGCGTGTGTCTATGTGTGTGTGAGTGTGATTGCACCCGTTCCTGAGAGTCTTTGTATGTGGGTCTGTGTGCTCCATACCTGTTCTTTTATGCCTGTATATGGTCTAGTGGTAGTCTGTAGTCTGTGTACACACACATTTGCATGTTTTTAAAGGCTATGCGTGTGTATTTGTGTGTCCACGACAAAAGTTTGTGTCAAAATTCACTAGCTGAGATCATGCATGCTGTGTGTGTTGACAAAACACTCACAATGAAATGGAATCTGGTTGCACCACAGATCATTTTATCATTGTCTGTAGTTGATTTTTAATAAGGATTAAATACACTGCAGCCATGCAGCAGATGAACATCAACAAGCGCTGGGCCGCTCTCCTCTCCTCACAGTGTGTTTTTCTCTCAGCCTGAAAATGAAGAGATTTGCAGATGTGAGCCAAAACAGACATGAGATGATTTAACAACATTTCTTTCAACAACATTTCTCTCAGCATACTGTACTGTGTGTGAGAGTTGAGTGCAGGGGCTGTCCTAGCCTCTATGGTGCCCTGGGCGATAAAAAAAATAAAATAAATATTAATAAAAAGATATAAAACTGATGCAGCACGCCTCACCATACTGTCATGGCCTAGAACAAGAGGATAAAAATCGATAAAAATCCTATATAATAATCCTATATTACTTTTGTAATTATGGCAATATTACACATTAAGTTTTGTTACGTTGTTCTTACTTGTACTTACCCAGTACTTCACGGGCTGTAAAATAAAGCGTGAACGTGTGTTATTCCAGCAAACTTACACTGTAAGTACCCAGTAATTTATCCCTTGATACTTTTTTGTTACACCATTCTTACCTAATACTTACCCGATACTTCATGGGCTGTAAATTAAAGCGTCACCATTTATTCTTTATTCATTCTTTTCTCTCTCTCTCTCTCTCTCTCTCTCTCTCTCTCTCTCTCTCTCTCTCTCTCTCTCTCTCTCTCTCTTGCTCTCTTAAACAAAAGTACTTCTGGGGCCAGTGTTGATAATTAGCAACTGCTATAAACACTATGAAACAAGCATGGGATAGGCTGTGTACTTATGTGTATTGTTTTGTCTATGTATATTGTATCTGTCACAATCAATGAAACAACAAAACCACCCTTAAAATGAAGCCCATCACCAGACTCCCGATACTGACACACCCACCCACCCACACACACACACACACACACACACACACACACACACACACACACACACACACACACACACAGACCGCTGTCATGTGCCATGTGCACACACAAACACAGAAGGCTCACTCACAGCATCACTCTCTGTGACTGTGAGAGTTATTATGACACTTGTCTGACACTCAGTGTGACTCGGGCCGACGCGCTCAGCCACTCTCTCACTGATTCATATGGAGCTGACATATGGCTCCCATCACACACACACACACACACACACACACACACACACACACACACACACACACACACACACACACACACACACACAGAGAAGTAGGACCACAGGAATGACAGAGGTGACATTCGGATGCTCTTTATTCTAATGCATTAGTGGCCTAGGAGGCCGTAAGTCTCCCAGGTGTCTGTTCTGAGTATAGGCCTTGTCTGATGGTATATGAGTGTTTGGAAAGGACATAGGCCTAATATAATGATTTTCCTATTTGGCATTCATCCAAACCATCAAATGTCAAATGTCAAAGAAAAACACAGAGTTGTGTGCACTGCGTGAGTCATGACTTTTGATGATCGGGCTTTCATTCTATGTTATAAAATTGCACGTTCATCAGTCCATTTTTCAAAATGTCTTGAGGGAGAACTTCTGGGCCATAGCCCTGAATGTTTTCCATTGCTAGCGACACCCCTGTGACTCAGTGTGTAGAGCTGTGTGATATGAGAGGAGTCCTGTGTTGCTTGTTGAGATGGAATAGCAGGTAGCATTAACAGATCCTACAGGGCTCAAACAGACCAGATGTAGCCCACTGGGAACTGAAGCCTGCAATGTAAAATCTCCTCCTCTGTCTTCAAGCTTGGAGTTTTAGCTGTTTTTTCCTTCCCTTAACACAGTTGTCTCCCGCTGCACTGTATATCTTTTTATCCCTTCAGTCTTACTCTTTCCTTTTCTCTTTCTCTGTCTCTTTCGTTCTTTCACTCTCTCTACCGCTCTCCCTCTGTTTTAAATCATCCCCTCTCTCTTTCTCTCAATCTCTCCCTCTCTCTCTCTCTCTCTCTCTCTCACGCCTATACCTTGCAGCACCATCTGCCAGCCTCCTCACCAAATAATCTCCACTGTCGCCTCTGAGCAAAAAAAAAAAAAAAAGCACACTCCCACAACCAGACCCAGCTCAATCTCTGCCCCAGCTTGTGTGCGCTTCCCCTGAGGTTGCCTCTCACCCGCTCTGGGGGACTTCCAGACGGGCCTAGACTGTGTTCCGGCCGCTCTGAGCCAAGACCGGCAGTCACGGGCAATCACGATGTGACTCCACCTCCGTAATGAATGATCTCTATCACTGCCCTCACACTTCCCTGAGAGAGAGAGAGAGAGAGAGAGAGAGAGAGAGAGAGAGGGGTGCTAAATTTAATCGCCATAATCGTAATCTCGTAGTAATGATGTTGTAAGGATAAAATATGCTACACTGTGGGATCTTCCCCCATTAAAACAGCATTTGGAGAGAGGAGCAGTCTTCATATGTTGTGAGAGATGAAGGAAGCCCTGGGGGATATAGGAACGAGGGTTTTCTGCGGTTTCAATTAGTTTTCCGTCTGAATGATTCAAATGTAATGCTCCTTTTCTCATCAACGCTCGCTTATTTGCGGTTATATTTTCGTTCTTTCTCTCTCTTCAGACACCCCCCTCTAAGCCATGCTATTTCTCTTATGCTTATCAATTTATTTCATAATTGTTTGGAATTTATTTCATAATTTTTTATTTCATTGAAATGTTATGGAATATTCTCCATATCTTAAATTGCTTCGGATTGTCAACATTTTATATGCTCCTAATTTCAGGTTCAGGGTAGTTTTGTTTCTGTTGTTCTCTTGAAGGAATCAGCAACACCAAAGGAGGGGTTGCAAGGGAACACACACACACATATACATTTGCTAAAATGTACAGTATACCATCCTTGCGCTAAAGATCACATTGTTGACAGCTAATGCATCTTTGCATAAAAGATTCCCCTGACATTTATGAGGGGAAGAGTAAAAGTCCCTGTAAGCAACATCATCTTTGAGCAAGTGTGAACCTTGCTTGTTACTCAGAAATAAAACTGAGAGGAGTTTATAAAAGCACTGCTACGGGCACTACATGTCCTGGTTTGAACTTCAAAAAGAGTTTTTGTTTGTGAATGTGTGTGTGTGTGTGTGTGTGTGTGTGTGTGTGTGTGTGTGTGTGTGTGTGTGTGTGTGTGTGTGTGTGAGTACAGTTTGGGCCTGTGTGCACTTTTATGTGTGTCTATACAGTATAGGAGTGTGTGTGTGTGTGTGTGTGTGTGCGTGTGTGTGTGTTTATTGTTGACATCCAAACAATCCTCCAGTGGAACACATGCTCTGCAGCAACCTCCTACACACACACACACACACACACACACACACACACACACACACACACACACACACACACACACACACACACACACATTTAACCACGCAAAGCCAGTAAACACAAGCCTCCCCTGAAGTCAATAGCGGGTCACCTCTCTGGTTAACTGCAAAATGGCCCTGGTCTGGGGAGAGTGATCCATCCTGCTCTCCTCTGGGTCCAGTTGCCTGCCTCTCTGCCCCCATGCTTAAGCACTCTAATTAGGAAGCTGCTCTGGCTCAGGCCGAGTCAGGAGGGTCATTATGGGCCGAGGATGACGCCATTTATTTCCATTTGCCTGCATGCTGCGGAGTGCGTTGGCTGCGGCTGTGGCAAGGTGGGAGAAGAAGTGGACAAAATGGCCACCGCATATGAGACAAATAGCAGATACCTTGGGGGTTAGGGGGTTTGGCTTGTAGAATGTGTGTGTGTGAGTGTGTGTGTGTGTGTGTGTATGAGAGAGAGAGTGGGAGTGAGAGAGAGAGAGAGTGCAACTGACCCTGCAGCTTACTTAAATTGACTTTGGCTCATTGATATTCTGTTGTTTTATTTACTTAGAAAACAAAAAATGGCAAAACTACAAGACTAACAGAGACTGAAAAAAAAAACAAAAAACGCGAGAGCGAAAACCATAACGAGGGAAAGACAAAAGGCAAAAAAAAAAAAAAAAGCAAAGTGCCCCAATTCAAGACACATTGATACGATCAAATTAGTGAGTGAAACGTCATCAAGACAGTTTGAGACTGCAAACCTCTGCCGACCAAACTAGGGTCACTAAGTACCATACCGTATCTTTCATTGGTGAGGAATCCTTAAAAAATAATCATGATCTGGATCACCACCAATATTTTATTGGTTCTTCCATGGGCAACGATAGCCTAGAACTTTAGATGTACGCTAGCGGTAGCATATTGATTTGCTCAGTGAGTACGTCTAGCAATCAAAAATAGGGAATAGGCTAGTTGTACTCAGACATTGGTGGTGTTATCCAATCCAAACACTCTATGTGGACAGGAAGTCGTTGGGTGGGCTGAGCGTTGTTTGAATTGGCTTGTTAGTTGCTGTGATTGGTCGTAACCAGAGCCATCAAAAGCGCTTTCTATGGCTCTGGTTGTAGTGCTATCCTGTTGCATGCAGAGGCAGTTTGAAAGATTCCGTCCTTATCCATCCATCGTAGCCAGACTATACATTATATGGTATGGTATGGTATGTCTTGTCAGGCTAGGGCCACAACACACTTCTGGTAAAAAGAAATACATAAAATAAGTATTCTTTTTCTAACTTTTTGGTAAAGCTACTAACAAACAGACAGTCAGACAGACAAATTCTGACAAAAACATAGCCTCCTTGACAGAGGTAATCATATGTTGCTGACATTGATTCTTCTGTGTAGAATGTACTATGGGTCAATGATGTGGTGTCTTATGTACTTAACTGTTGAATTACGACATCAACCTTCTAAGTTATTTTGACAAGTTTGCGTTGCTGACATTGATTCTTCTGTGTAGAATGTACTATGGCTCATGGTACATACTGTATGTGTGTTGTGCTTGTAATACAGTCTATCACTTTCGCTCACACGTTAAAAACTTTAAACAAAAGAAGGGATGAATCATTAATGTAAAGACTAATTCACACCAATGAATGAATTGATGAAATTAATCAGATATTCTTTGAATGCTCATTTTAAAATGTTCTTAATACATTTGCATGACTAACCGCACTCAACTGCTGTTGCTTACCCTCCCCCTGTAGAGGAGGTGATGGATGAGACTGTGGATGGGGTTTTGCATGTCTGCTAATATCATGCAATGCAATTTGCATTACAGATTCAATCTGGTATTCTCCGTCAGCCTACATATTAAAGCCATTCATCTCAATTAAACAGACAGAACTACTAAGATAGGGGTTAACAATTTCCCCAATTACAGTATTTTAAACTGTCAGAAGTGTGTTATGTAACACAAAAGCAAGAGACTTGAGAACATTGTATTGGTGTTTTATTGGGCAATAATATACTTTGGATACCTAAAATCTCATTTTACAATTAATGTTTCTCATTTTGTCTCGTCTTATAAGTTGCATATCCCAGTGTGGAAATTTCCGGTCAGGAAATGTTCCCATGATACCAGTAACACTGTTAAATATGACAATATTAGGCCTGGGTATAGAGAGAGGGGCAGAGGAACATCACTGTCTATGCAGTGTGAGGATGGATTGCTCTTGCACTGTCATCCCGACTTGTCTAGACAGCCATTATGATGGTATATAAAAAGACCATGATAAGAGCCTGTGCCCTGGAGTGACAAGGTTCCCTTTTCAAGGTGACTGGAGCTTGCCTGGAGAATGGGGCCAAGATGCAGAGAAGGAGAGAGAGAGAGAGGTAGAAAGAGAGAGATGACTGGGTGTGCTCATTAATATTTTTTCTCCACCTCTAAAGCTACTTCTACGCTCCCCAAACAAACACCCACAACCTCCGACGTTCAAGTTGGGAGTTGTTGGTTGCGGTCTAGCAAAGGAATTCCAGTTCCAGATTGACTTTAGAACAGTCAAATTCTATCCAGCAACCACAGACTGACATTCTACACTAACCCAACTGTTGGTGTTTATTGGAGTTTGTTGGAGCTGTGTGGACTGGAGGCATTTTCAGTGGAAGCAAGTAGCTTCACTCGACTGCAGGCCTATTTCACAAATCCACTAATGTGATAGGAGCGTCATTTGTAAAACCAAGAAGCTTTGTTTCATTATGTTTTTCTAATGGCAACTGGTGGCAGATCAGTCTTTGAGAGCCTACACTGTATGCCCACATAATGGCCAGGTCTAATCAGGGCCAAATCTATGCTACTCTGGTACCAGGTTCTGTTGATAATGATAGTTCCAACATTTAAAACTAGGCATTGAAAATTGTCCAGATAACTACTTACCCCCGAGCTGGATTCCCCCAGAAGATACAACTAGCAAGTGGTTTTCTCCGGCTTGCTCAAATGTGTCAAAATTCTGCTCCCTGGCAAACGTTCCAACTTTTAATGATGTTGCAATATACTTTAGCTCCTTATCACACCAAATTTCTCCCTTAACTGAAGAACATCCAATTGTCATGTTAAAAATCAGTAACATTTCTAGCCTTCTGACTTCTATAGAGAGCACAGTCCAAAGCTGGAGATGCATTGTCGATGTACATCCATGCCAGGCTTATATATATGGCCCCCAAACATTGTCAGTGGCAGGCCCTTAAAATCACCCCAACCTTTACTGTCCTTGGCGTGGTTGCTGTCATTTGGAAAAAAAATTTGGAAATTTTCTCAAATTTTGGAAATAGAGTTTATTCACCTCTTAATAGAGTTTATGAACTACAATAAAACTTTTAACATTGCCAAATCCCATTTAATTATCCTAATTCAAAATTTATCATCCATCATTAAAAATGTCCTGTATCTGTTGCATACAGTATTGCGGCCCACTTAGCAATGATCACAAAATTCATAATTTACCCACGTCTAATTTTACCACTACAACACTGGGTATGGCGTAGACTCATTTAGCAAAACAGCAGCCAGCGCTAATATGATGATGAGGGCAAGAAAACAGCATTTCCGTTTCATTTTCTTATATGTGCCCTGTTGGCTGCAAAATCAATCTATGTTGTACTAAGTGTGATAATCCTTATATTATTACACCAACCAGCAGCACTCTGCAACCAAACAGCAGGGATATGGGTTGATTGACTCCAGACCTTTCCCTTAAGTGCTAAAAGTTCACTCTCCATCTGGGAATTCAGTGGAGCCTGAGACCATGCAGTCCCCTCTTGGGTCCGCCATGCCCTTTGTAAATGGAGGTGAGTCCGAGTGCCACTTGTCTGAAGAATACAATGAATATTTCATTTCCTGTCTTATAAAAGCTTGGAAATGAATTTCACCGCCGAGATTCAAATGAGTTGAGGATGTTAAAATATTTGTGAAATCTACATAAATTTCCATAAGTAAAATTCAGACTGCAGAACTAGACAGTGTCGCCTAGAATGTTATTTGCCTTAGATATGCACATTCATCACACTCTTCTACACTGCTGTGTGTCAAGCTATTACACAGAAAAATAAAATACATTAAGTCATTTGATCTATCTATCTATCTATCTATCTATCTATCTATCTATCTATCTATCAATCAATCAATCAATCAATCAATCAATCAGTAAAACCAGTATTAATTGTCTTCCAGTATATACTTAAAATCATGGCTTTTGATAGACTAGCTTCAATATGGCTGGGTAAACAAGAGCAGAGATCCCAGTAGTATCCGTCCCCGAGCCGAGTCACGCTCTCCTGAGCACCCCCATCCAGCTCAGTCTCGCAGCGGTGCACACCTGTTTGCACAGACAGTGGGGGATGGATAGATTGGGGCCATGCTACCGGAGACACACGAGTGAATATAAAGCTTCTTATAATCCACTTGTCTCCTTCTTTCTCTGCTCTCCTCACAGCAGTCAAGAAGCTCAGTAGGCCAACAGACAGACAGACAGACAGACAGGCACCCAAGGCAGCCACGCAGAGACTTAATTGTCTCCAACCTTCCCTCCTCACAACAAGTAGTTATAGCAGACCAACAGACAGCCACATAGACAGACAAACGGACAGCCATTTCTATTTATCCTTCCCTTTGCCTGTGGTCAAGCAACTCCGCAGAACAACAAACAGTCAGATACACACAGACAGGAAGAGAGACAGACAGGCAGATGGACTATTGTCACTTGCCTTCTTAGGGGGGTTTCACACTGAACACGCTTTTCCGCTTGTAAAACGCGAGTATTCTGAAAAATGAGTGACAAAAACATGCAAGGTCGAAAATGATAAATGTACGTCTTGTTGCTATGACAGCTAGATTTGGCTAAACCGCTAACTCCCCGACTTAGCTATGACTGGCAGCTAGGCAACGGGCCCATTGTTGAAGAAAACGCGACCTCAAAAGTTAAACTATTTTCAACTTTGAGCGCTTGCGTTTTTTAGTCGCTTGCGTTTTTACTTGCGCTTTTTTTACGCGAGGCGCGTAGCAACGGTCAAGTCGCATCGTTCCATAGGGAAACAATTGAAATCGAGCGCCTGGAGGTGAAAAAAGCGTGTCAGTGTGAACGGGCTCTTACAACAGTTATGGTTCAAAGGACCAGCAACAGGTACCTGTAGTCTTTGAGGCCTTAGCCTTTGCTAAGAACTTTTCATACTGTAAAATGTATTACGTTTTTTTCTCAGTCGCTTTGATACATTTCTCAGGTCTGAATTGAAATTTTCAAAACTAGCTTTTCAGTCTTTACATCATGGTGTCATTGGTGCAGGACTGTCTCATTTCTTTGAACAAGTTGCAAATGCTTTGGTGCAGCCATGCAAAAAATATGCACAATTCTCTTTTGAACAGACACACCCCGACAAAATTTAAAAAAGTCTTTAACTGCAAAATGGTTGCCAAATTATGCCATAGCAGAAGGTGATGCATATAAGCAAGGTGTAGGAGGACTGCGCTGTAATTCCTACAGCACCTGTACAATGCTATTTTTTGTGTTCCTTTCTGTATCACAATCACATGGTCTGTCAACAAATTACAGTACAAACACTAAAAGCATAAAATTTGTGAATTTTGTCCAATCTCTTGAAATCAAGTTGAGTCCATGCCTATTGATGATTATCAATTGAAGCCAACTGCATATTCAGGAATTGAATTTAATGGTTGTTTTTGTTTCTCACCAAAATCTCACATAAGTGAAGGAATGTAATGCTGCAGGGTCCACAAGCTCTGAACCTGTATAATGAAAAGATCAATGGATTCACCCTACTAATGGTGATTTATTGCATAGATTAATTTGCCTTTTAGTGCTTTTCAATATATTGACAATCCCTGTGTACAGATCACTGCCACTTTAACTGTGTTCATCTGAACCCCTTAGGCTATACAGTACCTGACATAAATTAATTCAAATGACATTTCCTAAAGCCAACGCTATGGTGAGGAGAAAGACGAGTCAGATCTTTTTTCATCCCAGTTCATCCCAGTTTCTTTAGAGAGGACCACTCAATTCTGAGACTGTCTGGAACAGATATTTTTCTTTTTCGTCATTTACCCAAATTTTTTTAGCCGTACCATAATTTCTCAACTCTTAACTCCTTTATCTTTTTTTTTTTTTTTTTTTTGTATTAGTGCATTACAATGCAGGCCAGTAAATGCAAAACTATTCATTCATGTGGCATGACATTCAGAGTTCTCATCACACACTGGCACTGGTGCACTGCACCTGCTGTGTCCGTCCTGCTGTGTGCTGGTGTGGCAGTGCCCTGAGCCAGGCGTTTGGCCCCGGGGGCTCCCGCACGTCTCTGCATGCACCGCTTGCACCGCTTCAGTGGGGCTAGATTGAGCTCTCGCAGAAATGGCCGCCACTGCCTGACCGGGAGGCGGCTGTGAGTAAATTGGACTCCCGTTGCGACCTTATCGCGACTCTGCAGCTCGGCGATAACTCACGGTCCTCAGGCCGGGCTAACTGCTGGGTGCCTCTGACCACCCGCTCCACACACACATACACACGCAAACACATGTGCAAGTGCACACACACACACACACACACACACACACACACACACGCACACACACAATAGTGCTTGCCCAAAGTGACGGTGTGTGGTCGACAGTGGAAACGAGATCATAATCTTCCACAAAGACCTTTTAATCAACAACACATGAACTGCATGTTCACGGTTCAAAGGCTTGTCTTCTGTCCTAAGACCCATCAGAAAGACATGGACAGTCCTCTGGACATAGATAATGTCATCGTGGCTTGCTGGACAAAAACCTGGACACTAATAGCTGGAGATATTTCTCTGTCCTTACAGAAACTGTCCCTACTCTAATGAGAATAGCCAATGAATATTGTGTGTATAGAATTGTTTTGGCAGCTTAATTAAACCTGGGAACAGGAATGCTTTTTACCTCACTCACGTCAGATCATGCGCTACGTAACTTTCGTAAGGCACTTCCGCGCAACGATCTGATGTTGAAGCCCATCAGAGAGATTTCAAGCCATTATTCTCTAACCGGACCAATCAGGGCCGCTAGCTGCTGTAGAGGGTGTGACGTAGCGAATAAGCAACTGTTTTGAATCCAACCAATCCAACAAACTTAACCAGCGTCATCGGTTGGTTTCGATGTGGTTGGCTGCAGTGTACGTCAATTAAATTGATGGACAAGCCGTTTGCCCAGTTAGATTCAAGGATTTCTGGCTCCTGAAATATCTCGTCTATCGCTGAATATCAGATGAACGCGCGTAGCGCTACATCTGACGTGAGTGAGGTAAGAATGCTTTAGCATCTGAACCAAATTTGAATGAGTGCAGAGTTTCTTTGTAATTTAATTGCATCTCAATGATATAGCACCAATAAGTATAATTAACTAAAATGACCAATATAACATCAGTTAGAATGGTCTCCAAGTACCTCAGAGACATACTAAAACTAGAATATGAATCTCTATTTGTAATACATTTGGCATTGATACAACGTGTTGCAATGATACAATGTTACCTTATATTATAATGCTGATATAACATAGTTATAAACAAGTTATTGCATTTTTAAATCCTTTTATCAGGTGTCATGACAGTTGACATACAATGATACAAGCTGACTTTCTATTTCTATCAAATTTCTTTGACCAACAGCATGAAGAAAAACAATTATTCTGATGTTTTGGAATTTTTTGAAAGAGCAAAGAATTTAAGAGAAAATTGCTTATGTATCCACAGAGATATAGACCATTCATTTAAATCCATCTCAGCCATTTTGTTTGTTTGTTTGTTTGTTTGTTTTTTAGGTACAGTTGTTGATCACAATTTTCTTTTCTTTTTTTCCCAGGACAAATTACGTAGTTGTGTGATTGATTAGGGCCATGTGGTTGTGTGGCTTGCTGAGTTCTGAACGCTGTCCTGGCGGTGTCCCTCTCCCGCCTGTCCTGTCCAGGGCCGTTTCAAGGTACTTGGGGGCCCCAAACAAACAGGACATGGGGGCCCTTCACCCCCCGTAAATACTTACATGAACCACATTGTTATAATTTTCAAACATCATCAATATAATTATTTGTATTGTACAGTTGTCTATCTCCAGTTTAAAGTCATTTTTTATTGGAAAAACACCAACTTAACTACTGAAATGATTAAACAGTTAATCTTGGGGGCCCCTTTCAGCCTGGGGCCCCAGGCAATTGCCTGGTTTGCCTGCCTTGTTGCGACGGCCCTGGTCCTGTCTCACTACTCTCTCCTCTCCTCTCCACAGCTTTGGCAGGGCTTCCTCTTTGTGTTCATCATGCTGGGGGAAGAGGGCGCTCAGGCAGGGAGGATGCAGGGCTTTGCCAAGAGAAGCAAGGCGCCCCAAGCTTATTTATGCCCCCTCGCTCTCGCAGATACGCTTGTCTGGACTTGGAAGTGTGTGTGTGTGTGTGTGTGTGTGTGTGTGTGTGTGTGTGTGTGTGTGTGTGGGGAGCATGTGTCTGTGTGTCTGTATGAATGCCTCCATTCTTTGCCTGTGTGTGTGTGTGTATACTGTATGTGTGTGTGTAATGGAGACTTTTTTTTACATTTTTATCTACCAGATAGGCTACTGGCAGCCAAATGATCAAATTCACCAACAACAGAACAGTAAATCATTTGTTTGAGTCTGAAATCTTCCAGATTCATTTTACTTTCCAGGGTTGCATGGTGTATGTGATTTAGCATTTCTGTGCTTTGTGTGTTGTGTGTGGGCCTGTGTGCATGCATGTGTGTGTTTGCGTGTGGCCAATCTCTCCTTGCCTCTACGCTACTCTAGGAGCGCTTGACAGGGTGGTTCACGCCCAGCTGCCCTTGGCGGGATTGAAGTGCGGAAAACATAGGCAGGGCTCCGGGGTCTGTGTGCGTATGTGTGTGTATGTGTGTGGGCATGTGTGTGCCTGTGTGTGTGTGTGTGTGTGTGTGTGTGTGTGTGTGTGTGTGTGAGTGGCAGGCGGGCTGCCATGAATTATGCAGCCGCCCGCCAGCTCCAGTGCCAAGCGTCCAGGTCTGGGCCCGAGCGCTCAGAGCGCTGCCGCCTGATTGGCGCTGACAGGGCGCTCGGGCGCTCTCCTCCCCGCGGGCGGCAGCTGTCGGCAGGTGAAGGCGGCCTCCTCCGGCTCCCTCGCCGCCGCTGGCACCGCTGGAGACGCCTTCGGTTCGACTGCCAGTCCTGGACATCCACCGCAGAAGGTGGGGTGGGATTTGTTTTTAACCATACCTCTTTGTCACTATGGGTGGCACTGCCATGCATGCGGGCTCTCACTGCCACCCCTGAGTCTCTAGGTAAGGTATACAGCAAGTAACAAGCCTCATTATAGCCTACCTTAGATTACATTACTGTGGTTGATGATGGTAAGTTGCATATATAGGGTAGCAATCTGATTGGTAGGGCGATCATTACAGCGATAGCCCCATGTGGGTGTCAAATTACCATGATGGATGGGGCAGGAAGAGATGATTGACAGGCGGCAGTTCTCTGGGACTTCATCAAAGCCCGTCTACTTCTGAATATAGACTCCTACTGCGTCCGTTACTCCTACACCTGAGCACATAGCATGTTCTGCACTGCAGGAGGAATGAATGGATGTATATGTTCCCTAATGGGAAGCCCGCGCTCAAAGGATGTCATTAGTCAAGAGTGGGCAGATAAATGTAGGTGGTGAGAACTGTAGGGGTGCACGGTGAGTCTATACATCCTCCAGTATGTTGGCTCTGTCAGTGCGTATACTTGTACATGCACCAAGATTAAAAATCACATTTTTGCCCTTGTCCGGCTAAAATCAAACTTATACTGTATGTGCTGCACAACAAAGATTCACAACATGTAAAAGACGAGGGAAAGTGCAGTGATGTTGTGCTTCACCTGCTTCTACCCATAGAAATGGATTCTACTCTGTCTGTATTCTTTACTAATTGTTGTACACTAAAGGCCAACTGGAAATCATCTATCTTTGTGGAGTCGAACGCACTTCATTCAATAATTCGATTTTGTCAGATGAACTTTTATACATGTACTTGGGTAAAGACATTGAAATTAATTAAATTTTAGAATTATTGCCAATAGCTGGATTTAGATTGTGCATATAAACATACCGTGTGATTGTTGTGATATGAACCAAAATTAAAGTTCCCCTTCAGAGCCTCTGCTTGGTTTCGTAGCTCACCTGAGGTGGTACTTAGCAACAGAGTAATAGGGACTAAAATTATAGGGACTACAGTGAAGAAGTAAAACAAAAAACAACAACAAAAAAAACAAACAAAGCAAAATTGTTAGGCAAATTAGGCAAATTGTTGTTGTAAAAAAGTAATTGAGAATACGACATGGAGGACCCATGTACGTTTCTGTGTCACCCTGAAGGTGAATCATAGCTTACCTATGACTCCCTGAGGTCTTCTCTCTTCTGCCAAATCCTGGCTGGCCTCCCATTAAGCCGAATATAATGAACTGCTGATTTCATTAAATAACAAGCAGAACAGGACAACATGGCAGTCTCTGCTTCCCTTGTTGACAAAAAAGCGCTGTAAGAACGCCGTATGTGAGGAGATTATTAGCAGCTCAACAACATGTGTTTTTTTTTGTGGCGGAGCTAATCAAAAATGCAAAACACTGCACTCTCTCTCTCTCTCTCTCTCTCTCTCTCTCTCTCTCTCTCTCTCTCATTATTCTTGTCTCTCTCATGCTCTGTCATTCCTGCCAACGTAATGACTTGCTATCAGTGTTTTTAATGAGGCTGAGAGCCTGGACATTAGACAAAAGAAATCAGTCAATCATTCAGTTTAAACCTTGTTTTGGATAGGGCTACATGCATGAGTATCTGTGTGTGTGTGTGTGTGTGTGTGTGTGTGTGTGTGTGTGTGTGTGTGTGTGTGTATGTGTGTTGGTGTGTGTTGGGGTGGTGGGGGTGGGGGTTGGTTGCTAAGGCAACTGCTGTCGCACATGTTGCCTGGCTAGTTGATAAATGTGTATTGGGTGATTCCTCCCGTTGGTTTGGGTGTGCTTCTCTGGATGTTGAATGGGATTGTGAAGGTGGTGTGTGTGTGTGTGTGTGTGTGTGTGTGTGTGTGTGTGTGTGTGTGTGTGTGTGTGTGTGTGTGTGTGTGTGTGTGTGTGTTGGTAGCTGCACAGACCGAACACTGATTCCAAACAAACCACACATACAGACTCACTCTCAGCATTACATGTCAAGGGAGGAGTAACCTCTCTCCTCTTCCTGGCAGATAAAAAGAAAAACATCTGTTTATTTATTATGGTAATTCATCAACATGTTCCCTGCAAATACCAGGAGTACCTGGACAGACAGACACCAACAGCAAGACCAAAAGAACACCACTACAAGAAAGCCCTGTGCTCTTGAACCTTGGCCAGGTGCATTTTGTCTAGTTGAGCGCTCAGACATGCTGAAAAATGCTATGAAATGTAACACGAATTCCCCGTTGACCTGACTGGTCGGATGGCGGTGATAATGATGATGCATGGGAAACGTCTCGTCCGACCCTGGAGGAGGACTCCCCTTCTGTGGTGGTGCCACAGTAAGTGGGTCAAGGATGTCGTGAAGGATGGATGAGCCATAGAGGGGCATAGAGAAGCTGAGAAATCTCAGCTGTGACTGCCTCTGCATTAGAGCAAGGGGAACACAACCAGTCAAGGTGATCATGCCTTTCAGTGGCACTCTTGTGGGTTGCTTTGATGTTTGTTTGAAAATAGATAAAGCAATACTATTTCACATAAGGATCATTGGTATCACATTAAAAAGATATTCATTTACAAAATGTATTAATGCTTTTACTATCACTCTTCAACCATTCTGTATATTTACGGGGAACCAGCAGCCGGGTGAGCACCACCATATCTCCACATACTCAATACGGTATTTTGCTGGAGTACTGTGTCAAGACCGGTCAAGACACTCCTAGAAATTGTAGTTTTAACCAATTATTAAAAAAGAAACTGAAGGCAGAAACTATAAGTGTCACTGTGAAGTGAATTATTGCCCGTTACGAGTGTCCAGACTCAGTTCAGACAGAAGAGATGTATGGTAGTCTTGTTTATCAGGCAAGAGAAATAACTGTTTACGTAAAGATGATATACCTCATGATTATTGGGCCACATCTATGTCTATATATACTATTTTTGAATTTTATTAAAAGCTATTTTCACACTAATATCATTGTTATCTTGAGTTTGCACAAGCCATAGCTGTGCGCTGCATGGGGTACGGAGAAGGCTCATCTATGTTATCTATGTTTCTATACATTCTGTGCCTTTTCTTTATCAAATCAATCTTATAGGAGAAATCCGGTGTGAATCAACCATTGATGTTCCAGCTCATCATGCAAGGAGCAAATTCGATACAAATATATCATATAATGAACATTTGATCTGAATTAGGCAGAGGAAGATAAGCTGACATAGGTTACTGTAGCCCATTCACTTAGTGTTAGCTTCCAATTCAGTGTTCTGTCTATGACCACAGTTAAAAGTTATTTTAATTTTAATCAGAATAGTGGCAATTTTTAGTTTGTAATTATATTGATATGTGACATGCAGCATGCT
Organism: Sardinella longiceps; assembly: GCA_027497455.2. Lineage (NCBI taxonomy): Eukaryota > Metazoa > Chordata > Actinopteri > Clupeiformes > Clupeidae > Sardinella > Sardinella longiceps. The sequence continues at coordinate 21,828,777 of JAODXP020000031.1, forward strand.
CCCATGTTTTTGGATGTCTCAACATCTGTCTCCATGCCAGTGTGTTGGCCCATCTCTATGCACAGGCACTGTTGCTGTCTAAAGGAAATACATCACTTGTACTTGTTTACAACTCATTAAGTCTCCAATCTATAGCCAGCACTCCTTCTCAGATTAGCATAATAAAAAGCAGCTGGAGGGATGCCCCGCATTCGGAGCCCTTTTAGAAATAAAAAAAGGAAGTCCCTCCCGTCCCCCGCCCCCACCCTCACCCTCCATTTACCACTGAGCCCAGACTGCTGTCTGGCACTGACATGGAAAAGCACATCAGTGTGGAGATGACTACCAAAGAGCACTCTGCCCCACTAATTATGGACTAATCAGTGAAAGAGCTTTTCGAGAGACGCCTGCTCCAGAGGCAGCCGCTCTGCTAATGATCGGTCAAGTGTGCATACCACACACAGAGAGTATGTACTTCACACACACACACACACACACACACACACACACACACACACACACCATACATACGCAACAAACACACACACCGATACAACACACACACGCGCACACACACACACACACACACACACACACACACACTACACATGCGCAAATTACAAATTCTACATTTAATAATTGACTAAAAATTGACAAACAGTGCATTAAATCCCAGCACTTGTTGACCTGTTGCCATCTTGTCCAGATGACCTTTTCATGACTTTCCCTTGATGACTTCTGTCCTTAACAGTGTCTGGCCCGGGAAGAGATCTGGTCTTGATTTAGACTAGGTCTGTGTCGGGTTCTGGGTCTCTGTCCTGAGTTTAGTCTGGGCCAGATCGGGGCCAGATCTGGGCCAGAGTCCACCCGGCATCCATGGAGAGATTGCCGACTAAACGAGGTAGGAGTGCCATCTTCAAGAAACACAATTACAGCGGTGAGGGCTTATTGGGTTAACCATAGCCATCGCCTGCCTCTGATTGAGTTGTGGGAGAATCGTAAACGGTTTAGGGTGACTTTGAAAGTCTCCCCCCTGCTTCAGACCCCACTTCCACACTTGCACCTGGACCTTAGAGGAGAGTATTATTAAAAGATGGAGGAGGGGGGGCAGGGCAGAGAGAGGTCAAGATGAAGATGAAGAGGTCTGTGGTTTGGTAATCTATACTACAAAAACACAGCTAATAAACCAATTCGGATGGTGACCAATGTATGACTTTGAGAGAGAACGCAAAGTTTGATTTTGGTATAGGCTTTGGGAACATTTGCACATTTAAGTTAGGAAAGTCCGCACACCAAGTTGCTTCCAACATGAATGATGTCTGATGAAGGGCAGGTGACCCCGAAACATCAAGTAGCTATTAAATTCATTTTGGGAGCAACTTGGTGTGCAGACTTTACTCTTTACTTGTAGTTTCGTCCTGGGTCCAGCACCCTTTTTTTATACAGATGTGTGTAGCCTACTTTTAATATTTTTTCAACATTTGCACATTTATCAGACAAACAACCAGCCAGGGTCCCAGGGCTGCCAGTTAGTGCTAAGCTACAATAACTTGCAGTATAAATGAGCGTGTGCACAGACAGACAATTTACTAGCAAATAAGAGAAGTAAAGATGGAGACGCCAAGAGAGCAGTTCTGAGGTGGTGGTGAGCTGTCAGGGTTGATTTATGCACCCCATTTTCTTAATAAGTCACGCTTGGTGTCAGCTATGCAATCTCAGATACTGGCTCACTCCGGAACAGAACTACATCGGATTTGGGACGAAGGTGGGCCGAATCTGAGCCAGATCCCAGCTGATGCCCGAGGGGGGGCGGCTTGATTGTCCGTCTCTCCATCCCTCACATGGCAGGTAATTGAACATACTTCCTCCATGTGTTCCGCCCTGTAGGCTCCCAAATGAGAATGGATTCAAAGTGGGCACTGTGAACGCCTGTCTTGTCTCTTTGCTCATGTCTCTGGGGGTGTCTAGCTGCCAGGATTCATTTATTTTAGAGCAATGTGTGTTTGAGTGTAAGTGACTCTGCATGTGTAAGATATGCCTGGCAAACTGATTGTTTCATTGCTCACATTCCTCTCTCTGTGTGTATGTGTGTGTCTTTTCTGCAGTCTGTTTCATTTGTCTCTGTATGCGAGATGTTGAGTATATGTATGTATTTATGTATGTTTGTATAGATGTTTTTGTATGTGTGTGTATTATATCTATTTGCCTATATACATTCAGTAATAGATGTGTGTGGTTGGATATAGTATGTTATGTGTGTGGGGGTGTGTGAGTTTGTGTGTGTGTTGATGTGCATGCATGTTTGTTGGTCTGTGTGTTTCTACGTGTGGTATTTAATTTGATTAAAAACTGAACTGGTGTCAGTGTTTGTAGTGTAGTGTAGAACACTCCACTGATTTATAGATTTTTTTTTTTTTTTTTTTTTTTTACCCGTGGAGTTTTTTTTAAGAGGCTGAATTTGAAGATGACATTTTTAGTGAGCTTGGAACAAACAGCCTTCAAACTTTATCCTGTGAGTGCGCTGTAAAGTGCCTGAGGATGAAAGCTCTCACATAGATGTGTACACCGTAAAAGCCGCCAGGGAAATCACACTGCAGTGTAGGCTACTGTAGGGCCAACATGACCTCACTGCCACACTGCAGTGCATTGACTCCGACTGAAGTATCCTCTCCCTGTAAGAAGCACTCATGGTAACACTTGAGTTTAGGGCACACATTTTCATCATTACCTTGCAGCTTATTACTAATTAAAGGAATAGTTCACCTCTTTATGAAAATTGGTTATTCACCCCGTTACCTGGAGTTACATATGTGGCTAAGAGCATTTTGGTCTCAGTGCATGTGTTGTCCTAGTCTGGCAACACCATTTTTACCTTTAGCTTAGCATAGGCCCTGGAAAGTAAAGTTGCCAAAGAGTTGCTATCTGGCAACATTACATTCCAGAGCCTATGCTAAGCTAAAACTAAAAAATGGGGGAAATTGGGGATGCCATACTATGAAAACGCAAGCACTGATACCAAAATGCTTTTACCCACATATGTAACTCCAGGTAAGGGGGCAAATAACCAATTTCCATAAAGAGGTGAACTATTCCTTTAAGTAATGTAACCCTAACCCTAGCCCTAATAACACACTAGCCATTTTCTTGTCATTACAAATCATTAAATACCTTGTTCTGCCTGAGCTTATTCTAATGAGAATCTCTGGAAAATAAACTCCTATTTGACACAACAGGAACAGTTTTACTGTAATGGACAGATATTGGATATTGAACATGGGGATTTGTGCATTACAAGGGCTTGTGTTTATGTGGAATGGGGAAGAGTGGAAATGCCGGAATGGTGGATAGCGAATATCATGCTGAATGTGACTCATCATATGGCATCACCACTTTTCACCCAGGAGCAGTGGTGTTAGAGATAGAAAAATAGAGATGATAGGAGAAAGGGAGGAAGACTCCAAGACATTTTGAACAGATCTATTTTATAATCCATTTGGTAATACACACACACACACACACACACACACACACACACACACACACACACACACACACACACACACACACACACCCTCTCTCTCTCTCTTTTATTCTCTCTCTCTCTCTCTCTCTCTCTCTCTCTCTCTCTCTCTCTCTCTCTCTCTCTCTCTTGTCTCCTTTCCATGGTTTCCTCTGTGCTTGTGTACTCCCGACCTCATCGACCTGTACGCAGTCATGCCATGTTGACCGCACATCGTTCATTTCCTCTAATGCAGTAACTGCACACAACTCCAGTGCCTCAGACAAGAAAGTCTGAAGTCTCTCTTTCTCTCATTGCCTTTCTCCTTTCCCTCTCTCTCTTCCTGTCTCTTTGTGTATGTGTGTGTGTGTGTGTGTGTGTGTGTGTGTGTGTGTGTGTGTGTGTGTGTGTGTGTGTGTGTGTGTGTGTGTGTGAGAGAGAGAGAGAGAGAGAGAGAGAGAGAGAGAGAGAGAGAGAGAGAGAGAGAGAGAGAGAGAGATAGAAGTATCTCTCTAGGAATACACTGGAAGACACAATTCTGATGTGAGTTTCCAGGAGTGCACTCTTCTCCAGACCCTGCACTTTCAAATCACATCAATGGAATATGTTTAGTAGTGTAAAGGTTTGTGAAGGACTGTGTGTGTGCATGCACGTTTGATTGTGTGTGTGTGTGTGTGTGTGTGTGTGTGTGTGTGTGTGTGTGTGAGAGAGAGAGAGAGAGAGAGAGAGAGAGAAAGGGAGAGAAAGTTGTATTGTGTGCAATCAATCCTTCCATCCAGCCCTCCGTCGCCATCTGACTCAGAGCTACTGTATTTCTCCAAAGTGAGACAGGCTCTCTGTGACTTACACAACGAGGAAACACACCGTCAAGGACACACAGCTCTGTGAAGCAACAGGAAAGGCAGCCACCATTCACACCAACTCAGGAGTCAGACGGATAATGGTCAAAAAGCCTAATAGTGGCTTTAATAGTGAGTGCACTACTCTAGAGGAGGAGAGGCTTTGCATGTTAACCTGATCTCATAGACACATAAAGAACAGTTCAAAAAGTATTTCACCTGAACAGTCCATTCCAGAGGGGAAGGGAAAGTGTTCAAGCAGCATAAACAACACGGCAATGTGTGTGTGTGTGTGTGTGTGTGTGTGTGTGTGTGTGTGTGTGTGTGTGTGTGTGTGTGGCGAAAAAAAGAGAGAGAGAGAGAGAAGGAAAGATATAATATGGCCTTTCCTTCCATCATCACAATTTCTCTCAATTTAAAACAGCAGTGGCTCTCAAAACACACACCATTGCCCTCAACAAATCGCCCCCACCCCCCCACACTCACACACACACGCACACACACACACACACACACACACACACACACACACACACACACACACACACACACACACACACACACACACACACACACCACTAAGCATCTTCCCTGACAACAGCACTAGCACTAGCCTGCGGCCCTAGAGGTCTGCGGGCCACAAGGTGCATTAGTAGCTGTGCTGGTTCTCATCATTAGCAGTAGGAATTAAGGAGCCTGCTAGCCTGCATACACTTAACATTTTGCCATGATTAAAGACTAGCTCCAGGGTGACATTTTTAGTGGCGTCAGGCACAGCGGGGGACAAAGCCAGTTTCGCTCCTCACTGGCTCACTGGGTTGAGGAAGGTGATCACTCCTTCAAGGACACCTAACAAGAGTGCGGGATCAATAACCACAGGGGCTCACACACTGACAGAGCAATGTCATTGTAAAAATATACTGTATATAAATATATTATATACATATAGCAAATTTAACTATCTCAGGTATGTAGTGTAAGGTAGGCTAATGCAGTGTCAGGTTTATGCACAAGATAATACTTTTCCAGGGTACATGCAGTAGTCTTTTATTACGGAACGATCCATGTGAAATGGTGGCTAAACAAAACAAACAAACAACAACAACAACAACAACAACAACAAATCAACAATGATAAGTACAAAATAAATAATAAATGAGCTGCACAGTGTCCATTGACTGATGCCCAGGCACATGTATAGTCAGATCTAGACCACCCACTGTGGTACATCATGGTGATCAGGGCCATCATGACTGTCTGTCTGAACCAGATGCACCCTAAGGAGAGCCCAGAGGAATGGAGTCATTATAGCTGTCTGAATGGGCCATTCCCTGGTCCCCTCTGGGTGCTCTCCACTGGGTCACTATCTCATTAGGACACTAAGAGGAACCATAGGAAAACAAACATGCATGTGTGGATGCATGCTGATGCGCAAGCATGCATGTGTGTGAGTGCATACATGTACAGTACAGTACAGTACACACACACACACACACACTCAGAGAGGGGTCCAATCAATCATCATCTCTTGCAGTGAAACACTTTCTCTGACACATTCTATGTATACATAAATAGTGCAACTCCTCTCTGTCATGCGTGCATGCACACACACACGCACGCACGCACACACGCACACACACACAGACACACACACACACACACACACACGTAAGGATCAATCAATCTCTTAAAGGAAGAAAGACAAGTACACACACAAACACACACACATACACACACACACACACACACACACACACACACACACACACACACACACACACAAACTCCATGCGGCGATCCTGTCAGAAATAAATCAACATGAGCATGTACCTCCCCCCATTCCTATGGACTGCATCACTGAGCTGTCAATCATGATAATTCACATTTTATCATCAAGTGGGCGAGGAGCAACCCCTCAAACACACACACACACACACACACACACACACACACACACACACACACACACACACACACACACACACACACACACCATTCCTCAGAACTGTCCCAGTTGGCCGGCTGCTATGTGTTTACACAATGCTGACTGACAGCTTCCATGAACTGACCAGTTGACTTGGAGACAAAGGGGAGCATAAACAAAGTGGACAGCAGAAAGAGACACGCTGGGGAGAGGAGACCCATTTAGCCCTGAGACCGGAGGAGAGAGAGAGACAGAGAGAGACAGAAAGATAGAGGTGTGTTCCACACACACAGAGACTCAAGGAAAAAGAGACAGAAAGAGATAGATAGTGTATGTATACTGATACTCTGAGGCAGGGGCGCTGCTAGAAATTTTGGGCCCTATGACAAAAAAAAATGTTTTGGGCCCCTCAAATATTGATTTTGATATTAAAATTTTCTCTGGGCCCCCCCCTGTCTGTGCTGGGCCCTTAGAATCATCCTGACTTCCCCCCCTAGCGGCGCCCCTGCCCTGAGGAGAAACAGAAATGTGGCCCCTGCGCTGACTCTGGAGGAGTAGCAATGGGAGATATTGTACCATGGCCCAGTTTGGAGGGGCTCCATAAAATAAAATAAAATAAAATGAAATAAAAATGAAGATTTAAATAAAGATTTCTCTCTGATCCAGCAGTAAGTGCATTGCTGACTGTGTCTTCCCTGACAGCACAAAGAAGCCCTGCCATGTTGCTCATGGCAGTTTCCTTAAATGATTTACTTTGTAAAATGTATCAAAAGCCCCCCGTCCCCCAGTGGAAGTAATCGGCAAGACTCAAGACGTGAGGGCAAGATTCTGTTTGTTGGTACAGGCTAAATCATTAATGTCTGCAGTGGTTAAAGTGGGATTTGGCAGGAGGGGGAACTCTCATATTTTGTGTCGGCACAAACTAAAAAAAATGTATAGAAGAAGAATAGGATGATATTGTTCATATATCTGAGGTGCCGGTACTGCGTCCCCCCGCGTCCCCCCCACTTTAACCCTTGAATGTCTGTCAACAAAACATAAAAGAACATAAATTGTATCCATGGTATTAACATGCAAGAACCATAATTCATTTTTTCTTGATTTTTCTGATCCAGCCAATACTTCAGAATCCACATTTCCAAACCAGTTAACACAATGGCCTAATAGAAGCACTCAGAAGCCCAAAATCACGTATTTTTTTTCACAAAAGGCTCAAACAGTGATGAGACATTTAAAACCTGCAACAAAAGCACATCTTTCCTCCAAAAATAAATGGCATTGTCGCTTATACATGTATTGACATTATTTTGGGCTGTGCAATTCTGTAACCAGACAGAGATGTTGAATGTTATATCACCTTTGTTTAAAGCAATATACCGGAGTAAGTTTAAGCATAGTCCTGCTGCACGAGCCTTCTAACAACAATATATTTCGCATGAAATTAAAGATTTTCGAACAGCACAGACCTAACGCGAGCGTGAAACACTTTACATTGAGTCAATGTAACCTCAGATCTTACTTTCGGTTTCCAACAGTCAGGTCCCATTGATTCAGTGTAAAGTGCCTGTTCGCTTCTGCGTTCGCGTTCGATCTGTGCTGTACCAAATTATTTTGTTTCACTCGCTAACTAGCGCATTTAGCAAGCTCTTTCAACAGGGCTATGCTTGAATTCACTCCGGTACTCTCCTTTAATCTTGGTTACACATTGTGTATGCTTACCTTAAGGTTCAAATATGAGCATTGGTTTATGTAGAGTTAGTTATATAATGCGGCTTGGTAAGGCTTCTCTACAAGTGGTATGTTTTTCAGAGAGATGGCGCACGACGCCAGCAGTCTCATTGTGTGTGGCTAGCAAGCTGTGCCTCTCATGAAGTCTCTCCAGAAGAAGTTACCATTCCAGGCAGCCAGCGCTGGCTTGTGAGGCTGGTTTGTTATTTCTCCATCCTCAAGTACCCCTCACAATCCTCTTCTTGTCCCCAGTCTCGGAGCTGGGGGGGCGTTACCATAGTGACCCTAATGGGTAGGAAAAAAGCCTTGTTGTTGGGTCTGGGAAGATGGGAGGAGGTCGTTCACTTGTAGGAGAAGTGCTCCAATTATCACAAGCCACAAGTCGCTGTCCGACTGAGGAAAAGATGTGTTGCACACTGAAATAGGGAGAGAGAAAAAGGGAGAGAAAGAAAGAGGGAAAAGAGAAAGAGAGAGAGTGTGTGTGTGTGTGTGAGAGAGAGAGAGGGTGAGAGAGGAGGGTGGCTTTGAAGATAACCAAAGAGCGGAAATGAGTCGTCTGAAGTGAGCGCGCTCCTTGTGGGCTCGGAGCGACTGGGCTCTCGGCAATCAGCAGCATGGTGCGGGCGGCGTGTGCTGATTGGTTGTTTGTGAGTTTGTGGCAGACCGAGAGTAATTCACGAGAACACAGAGCGTGATTAAAACCGCTTGAAATCAGCCTAATTTACACATGGCTTCTCATCTGGACGGAAATAATTATAAGGCTGGCACACCTTCAGTGCCGCCTCAAGGAGATTTGTGAGTTGTTTTGAATGGACGCAGTCATGATAAACTGGTCGAGTCATGTCCTTGAAACTCAACTTTTGTTTTTGGATGTCAACTGACACATGTGCCATGAACCAATACTTGTTGACTATTGAATCGCATAGCCTACTATACAAAATACACTGTGTACTCTCTCACTGTAATTTCATCACTGACTGTTAGCCATCGCCTTTTTCTGGTCTGCCAATGCACCTAGCCACCAATAAGACAACCGGTCTTACATGACTATGTTTAGTCAAATACTACCAAGATTAACTTTATAGTGAGCCCAATATAATTTTTTTTATATAATTTAATTTCAGAATATTGTTTATATACACACGCCATGTTGTTCATTATCCCTTACATATGCATAGTCAAAAAACTGAAATTGCTCTACTTGCCTTCGCAAATAATAACTAAAAGGTAACCGACTAAGATAAGTACAGTTGTTGTTTCACCAAGCAGTGGTGTGTTTTGTACATAATGCATTCTTTTCACTTCTGCAGACACCATGCAGTGCTGCAACAGACTCCAATTCTGTTGTTTTCTCCAGAGTGTGGGAGTTCCCACTGGGAAACGCTGACCTTTTCCCAGTCGAAATCTATCACTGAAGCCATGCGCCGGGCTAGCGGGATTGCTTGTTTAATTACCTCATTTCCTGCTGGAGTGTGACAACAAAAGATGATCTGCAGCACTCAAGGGTGTCATAGCAATCACAAAACAAGCTCAGCTGCCTGCAGCAAAACAAATGAGTGCCTGTCTTTCTATGAGTCACAAATGAGTCTTTTCTTTAATATGCGGTCATAAGACTAAACTACGTGTGGCAGAAATGTTTTGTGATGGGCAAAGTATTTGCCATTAACATCAGATTAGGTGGTGTTCAATTACGGTGACGTTGTCATGTTCCCATTGTAGGTTGATGTCAAGGGAGATTTCAGATTAGATTGTGAATATGATTTTATTTGAGCACAAATGGAGCTCCTGTCATTTCCGTCAGATCCAGGTGAAATGGCAGCAGGACTGTTCCATCTCTAATTCCTAATCTGCTTCCCACGGGGGATCCACAGGGAATTTACATGTCAAGTAGGAATTTACCAGATCTGTATGACCTGTATGTCTTCAAATGTGTTTGTATAAAATAATATTACTATATGTTTGAAGTATTGTTCAATCAGTCAGTCAGTCTATTTGTTTATAATGCAAAATGGGCATCTGCATTCCAAGACATTTACAAATGAGCAAACAATTAAATAATAAAAATAAATACCTGGAGACTCAAGCCAAAGACTTTGTGACCAACACGTTTGATCCCATTTTTTTATTTGAAAAATCATTTACCTTGTTAATCTGCACTTGAGCACACTGACACACACACACACACACACACACACACACACACACACACACACACACACACACACACACACACACCTCTGTTCCCATCGTCCCCCCTAGGACACATCCACAGTGAACCAAAGTGCACATGAGAATGACCAAGGCTTATCAAATCCTACTGAAGGCAGAACTTTGGCAAATGGGAAATGGCAGCAATGTTAAACATAATGTGGGATTGATGAGCTCCTTAAAATGATAGCCCAAGGCTTTGTTTGGCATTAACATTAACATTAACAGTGTGTGTGTGTGTGTGTGTGTGTGTGTGTGTGTGTGTGTGTGTGTGTGTGTGTGTGCGTGCGTGATTAGCTGTGTGTGGGGTAGGGTGCGGTCATGTTTTTTTTTTTATGTATATCATCACATGTCTAACAGGTGTGTGAGGGTTGTATGTGTGTATGTGTGTGTGTGTGTGTGTGTGTGTGTCCATGTTTAAGTGTACACATTAATGCATTTTTGAATGTATTGATTAACAACGATGAGATTGGATTGATGGTACGTTAGAAGCCCTTAAGGAGACACCATGATTGGCGCCTCAGTGGATGACACGTGCGGTCTCCATGGCAGCCGTCTGCTTCAGTCACCCACCAGTCACTGAGTGTTCTGCTGAGGGAGAGGAAGGAGAGCAATTTGATAACGCCGTCACACACACAGACACACACACACACACACACACACACACACACACACACACACACACACACACTCCTACATGTCCTCATACATCTCCTCATGTTAGCATGTCATATGTACATACACCACACACACACACACACACACACACACACACACACACACACACACACACACACACACACACAATGAATGAATAGCATTTATTGTCAGTTCCATTACATGTACAAGATATACAAGGAGTTGAAGTTGCGTTTCTCACTATCCTAACAGTGACACTACATGGGGGGTGGGGTAGGATAGGAGAGGCCACTGCACGTTAGTGCGCCGCCTAGTACACACACACACACACACACACACACACACACACACACACACACACACACACACACACACACACACACACATACATGTCCTCATACATTTCCTCATGTTAGCATGTCATATGCACACACACACATGACACAGACACACACACATACAGCCATAGCACAGGGACATACAAACAAACACCATCATATGCACACTGTATGTACATCTCTATTTGAGCTTTTTACTATCTGGGTTTAATCAAATAATAATAAATTCTTGGTAAAATAGTGATGATACTCACTGACCTCCCACAACCCTTCAGTACTTGCGAAAGAATTGTCATGTTTTTTTCCTCCATCATTTCTTTGACTGGATGATTCCGACTCCATGGGTCCACTGCGTGAACTGTAACTAACTGGCCCTCACACACAGAGTAGCCTAGAAGAATATGTACCAACTCAGGGCCGTTTCAAGGTACTTAGGGGGCCCCAAGCAAACAGGGCATGGGGGCCCTTCACCTCCCATAAACCACATTGTTATAATCTTCAAGCAACTTTCATTAATATAATCATTTATGTTGAACTTGCAATTGTCTAACTCTGTCATATTTAATTGAATGAACACCACCAACTAAACTCCAAAAATGATTAAACAGTCATTCTTGAGGGCCCCTTTCAGTCTGGGGCCCCAGGCAATTGCCTGGTTTGCCTGTCTTTTTGCGACGGCCCTTTACCAACTGTTCAGTGTTGGCCTATGATAAATCGAGCCAATTTACAGCATTACTGGACTGTGAGCTCCACTGCTTATACGGTCATTTAGCACTTCTCTACATTAAGAAGCTTACTCTAGGGGTGGGAGTATAGAGAGGAGGACCCTTTGCACAGATGTGAACCAGACCAGGGCCGAGTCTGGGCCACATCTGCACCAGATGTGCGGAAAGTTCTGGCTGATTCATGGCATGTGTGTTAGACTCAGTTACAGTGCAGGACACACACACTTTGCATCTGGGACTTCTCTCTCCATGATGTGCAGACTAATTTACACATGCAAGGTTTAATTACTGGTGTCTAATGAAGAGGCTCCGTCATCCATCATCCACTGAAATGCCATCAAAGGTGTGTATGTGTGTGTGTGTGTGTGTGTGCGCGCTCGCGCATGTGTGTGTGTGTGTGTGTGTGTGTGTGTGTGTGTGGGAGAGAGAGAGAGAGAGAGAGAGAGAGAGAGAGAGAGAGAGAGAGAGAGAGAGAGAGAGAGAGAAAGGGAGGAGAACAAGGGGCAAAGGGGCAAAGAAAACTGAAATTTAAACAGAGTTTCCCCGTCCTCATTAGTTAGCGTTGGCTGCCCTTTCACTCCGTCCTCATATCAGATGATCATATCTCCTCTTCCTAATGCAGCAGCACTCGGTGAGTTGAAGCAACACGGATATGGGTTGATTTATCCCAGACCTTGCCTTTAACTCAGAGTCAGTGATATCCAACAGAATCATGACAAGTGAAAGTGCAGCACAGAAGTGAGAAAAATGATCACATGACTCTCAGTCCATGAGACTGGCTCTCTCAGTGCTCTACATCAATGTTTTTTTCTGGTTTTGCAAAAGCTCATGGGAACATGTCGGGCTGGTAGCAGCATATTTCCCTCAGACCCCCATATGATCATTTTTCTCACTTTGGTGCCTCACTTTGTGTTATTCTGGGATATCAAAACAGGAAAGAGGAAGGGGGGATAGAAACAGATAAGATGAAAGTGGAGAGGAGGGACTATACCCTCAAAGCAGAAGTAAAAAGAAAACAGAACACTTTATGATATTGACACACTATTCAGCATTGATTAACTGTTAACTAGCAGTGAATTAAGCATTAACTAATCATTCACTAAATAAAACTATGCATTAATTAACTAATGGTTAATTTTGGAGTAGTCTAGAGAAATTGTGTACCATTTCTGTTCCCAAGTGTTACAAAGAAAACTAAACTTATTGTGTAATTATAGATTCAGACATAATATGTTGATTTTAACTTGTTGCCATTTGGTTGCAAAGTGGTCAAGGTTCAATGGTCAAAAATGTACAAAAGAGAAATGATGCTTTGATTTAATACAGTTCCTGTATCTTGAACGACTGTCCACAAAACACTTAAATAAAAAAAAATGTTGTTTTTTGGTGCTCTGCTGTCTAGTCGTTGTGTTCTAGAAGCCTCTGTAGCTCCCCAAGTTGCCTCGGCCATTTACGTCAATGCTGTGACAAACCAATTTAATAGGCTGCTATTGTGTATCTAGGCAACCTTTGAATAAAATAATGGCTATGTGCCCTGCTTATTGTCAAGGCAAAAACAACAACATAACATCAGCTACTGGCCAGCTCTTCACAGGCCATAGCTATCACATTATACATGGACCTGTAACGTTGAAATGACTTGTGCTTTACTCTCTCTCTCCCCCTCTAGGGAATGGTCTTGGGAACATAAGACTGGTTTTAAAAATGTCCCTTTTCTCTTTTTCTGGCATTTTCCATCTCTCTGCTTTTACTGTCAGTGTTGAGATAAAATGGCATGAAATGTCACGTGGGTCATGGATGAAGGACAGAGAGAGGGTGAGGGTGTGTACTGGTGTGCCTGTAGTGTGTCTGCAGTAGTTTAGATAAGCTTTATGGATGAGACTGTTAAGAGTACAGCAGCATTATTGTGGAAGGAAGAGCATGTCTTGAGCTTTTTTATGGGAACTTGGATTTGCCACTTCCAGGATATCCTTGACCAAACACACACGTCCTTGTCGAGCCTTATTTGTTCTTCATACACCTTCTGGCTCTTAATAAAATACCTGCAGAACCTGTACAACAATTGTACACACACACACACACACACACACACAGACACAGAGAGAGAGAGAGAGAGAGAGAGAGAGAGAGAGAGAGAGAGAGAGAGAGAGAGAGATACAAACACAGACAAACAGAGGGAGAGAGAAAACAAAAAGATAGATAATTCACAAACGTCTTCCAGCAGGCATCTCAAGAGGACTGTGGAAAGGCTTAGAAGTCCTCTTGATTGGGTGGAGGGCAATCAGATTCTCCTCTCCCCTCTCTTGCCACCACCCTCCCACAACACCTCCCCCCCCTTCTGTGTGAGTCTCCGAGGCAATCTTCCCCCCAAGCGTGACAACAGGCAGACAGCACTAGCCCAGCCTGAGGAGGCGCGGGAGGCAAGCGAGCGAGCGAGCGAGCTAACGCTCGATCTGTTACGCTTCGTCGCCCCCTCAAGCGACGGGGTTGGACGGAGGGTAGATGGAGAGAGGAGAGGGTGCTTGTGTGTGTATGTATGTGTGTGTGTGTGTGTGTGTGTGTGTTTGTGTGTGTGTGTGTGTGTGTAGGGGTGGAGTGGATGGCTTTGGCTAATGGCACCAAGACCACCCGCTTCACCCAACCCCACCACCACTAGTTATCCTGATGTGATGTGTGTCACGGCTTCCAATTCTGCTTCAGGTCAACTGAGAAAAGAAACAGTATCCACCTAATCCACCAAACTCAGCTCTGGGTATTAGTTCTTTTGGGATTCAAATTTTTTAGAGCTCCTTGGCACTAAGCCTCTCATTTTGTGAGAACAATTTGCAAAGATGAATGTTCCTTTTTGTTCTGTGTCCTCCCTTTCTTGCCATTTTGTTCCTTGGGGTCACCTGTGACTCAGAGAGCAATGATGAGGGCCGGTGACTCTCATGAAGGTCATTAGTAGGACAGCCCTGAACTCCGCTGCTCAAATGTCACTGGGAAAAGACCACCAGGCCGCCGCACACCTCCACAGATCAGTCTGGCAAAACATTTGGGTGTCAGTGAGTGTAGCTTCCTGTTCCCTTCTGGGGCGGAGGTGGTTCCCATCGCCTGCTTCATTTACAAGTGATATTAACGTCATTTGGCCTGGCTGGCAGTTGAACATGTTCTTCTATTGCTTATTATTAACACCCTTCTCCCACCCTCACCCACACACACACACACACACACACACACACACACACACACACACACACACACACACACACACACACACAAATCAGGCAAATCAGCTATCAAGAAACATGATGATCAATCTGACCTAAACCCCTTTTGTGACATTTCTCCCGCTACTCAGAATGACTGTCTTCCTCCAATGATTACACTGGATTGAAGGGAGACCATTTCTCTACATGGTTGAATGCCTAGAGAAATGACCTCTAATGGTAGATGACGTTGGGACTCATAGGAACCGAATGAGAACCAGATCTGAGCCGGATGCGATGTGGTGCAGTCACATTGCTCTTAACAGCTTGGCATGAGTGTGGAGACAACCTGACAAGATAAATGATGGTTGCATTGTGTGAATGGCTTTTAGATGATGGCATTGACAGAGCTGTGATCTTTAGATGTCTGGGTGCATTAGAAGCATCATAAATACAGCTGTTAGGAATTCTCCCAATACTCTGCACCCATAAATTAATTAAATTATAGGCAAAGCGTTGTATAATAAGGATAATAATAATAACCTTCATCATCATCATCGTCGTCATCATCATCATCACATCATCGTTCTCTTCAGAGAACACCTCTTGTCCTAGCAGTACCACACTCTAAAGACCCATGTGATAATTTCTTTCTATCACTCCTATGTAGCTTGATTGTTAATCCTTTTGTGTAAGTCGCTTTGGATAAAAGCGTTTGCTAAATGCATAAATGTAAATGTAAATCATCATGGAAAAAAATATGCAAGTTTTCTGAAAATGAAAATCATGCTTGATGAAAATAGAGAGAGTGTGAGACAAACACCATACCATCATAAAAACCCTTCATCGATAATACACTCCAGGTACAACATGTCTGACCAAATTACATGCATTAACTGTGCTTTTGCCTGCTTTGAAGCCACTCAAAGCTAGACTACATTGTATTCCCATTGTGTTCACATGCGTGTAGTTAAAAGCCTTAGCCCACCAAGAGTGCTTCATGAATGGTAAATAGATTTCCATGCAGCATTTTTTCAAATGAGACCATTGTAAATGTTGGTAGCCTACTCTAGCTGGCTTAAGTACTTGTAGACATTAATAAGACCTGCTTCATGCACAAATTTACACAGTAGGACTCGGCACCAATCAAAAGCAGTCTCACACATTATAGTAGTATTACACTATAAATGCATATTTCTATTTCCAGTGTATTACATCCTATGTTTAATTTTACGGTAAATTCAGTGTTTGTTGACAGTGAGGTTTTGATGAAGGAGAATTGTCTTTTATGGGTATTATACAAGCAGTTAAGCTGAGGTCTTGTGTTGTTGATTACTGTGTTACAATCAACTGCATTCCAGCGTTTCTATAACAAAACTAGGATTGGACATCACAGAAAATATTACCCAATCATTTCACTGAGCTATCATGGGTCACATCCAATGTGATGTCTGACATATCTATGGCTATTTTCTTTACTGATTGCATTTTTTGTCACAGTATTATGGTGAATACAATAAACAGTGTCAGACAAGATCTTTTGAGCCTTTATATAAATGTTTTATTCAATATGTTGTCTCTGTGTATACAATGGATTGACATAAACTGTACAGTGCTGACAAACTGGTTTTGCATATATGTACTGTATTTAAAGTATGTGGTACATACCGACTTATTTCATCTTTTTTTTTTACTTGTTTTGATACATATAGCCTACCACATGCAGGACCCAAGTACCTTCCCCCTACCATGCAACAGGTGAGACGAGACAAACCACGGGGAAGTAGCCCCGGAGAAGGACACATATCAGAGTATAACAGAGATCTCCTGTTGAAAGGATTTTTCTTTTTTGACAAGTTAGAAAAGACAAGGAAAAATACATCATGTAAGTCATCTTAGGTCAACTGGTTTCTCACCAGAGAGTGCTGACTAACAAGAACAAACAATGGGTGCAGATTGAAAAAACAAAACAAAACAAAAAACAAAACAAAGCAAAAAAAAAAAAAAAAAAAAAGTTAAAGAAATAAAACAAATAAAAACAAATGGGGGAAGGATAGATTGAGAGCAATCAGATGAAAAAAAAAACAAGAGCTGATAGTTAAGTACATTTAAATAGCAGTCTGTTTAGAAAAATAAATCCAGTCCTCTATGGACTAGCTTAGCTGGGCAAGGTGTATGGTACAACAGCCTGATTCAGTGGGTGTGCACGCTTCCAGAAGATTCCTCGTGCCATCTACCAGGGAACAACAGCCCAACTGCTTCAACACAATTTAGAAACATAAAACACTGTGAGAGGGAGAGGTTATCATTTTTTTCTTCTTTAAAATCGAAACAATATTTTGTACAGTCCAATTAAGGAAGCATTAACAAAGTGCAGTGCGGGACATTCCTCTCCAGGGAATTGAATGTCACCTTGAAGACCAAGAGTCACATGCTCAACCATGTTCAAATAAGGGTTAATGCTTTCCAGTAAGGTTGTGAATCATTCAAAACTCCAGACATTGCTGTTAACATGACAATGTACAAGCAGCTGGTTTGCCAGTAATTTATATGCACCCAGTTTTCTATGCTTAAAAACAGCTTGATTTTGGAAACTGGAATATACCTCTGACATAACAACATTATCTAAGTCAGTTTAGTTTTCATGTAGCAAAATGTCAATAATTAATTAGCTTTAGCATTATCGATCATATATATGATTACAAACTCTTTTGACAAAAAGGCTTTTTAAGATTCTCTGTGGCTCAAAATGGTATATTTTCAGGCAACTGTCATAGAAACGAAAACATAGAACAAATACAAACAAATATATAATGTGAATCATTAAATTTCTAAGTAGCTCAAACTTGCCTGGCTACATTGTTCAGTACCTGAATTCACTCTGAATCGAAACTCATTGGCCAAACACCTTAAGTCAGTGCAGACTGTGTTTTCTAGAAACTGATGGACAGTAACATCCAACCTGAACGCAGAGACAAAAAAAAACAAAACAAAACAAAAACAAAACAAAAACAATAAACATCGATATTTCAACCAAACATCGATATCTCAATCAGACATGCTACTACTCTTGCTTCCACTTTGGACACCGTCTGAAATTGAAGCACCCTAAACCCAGTCACAGAAGGGCTTCTGCCGACCCCAGATTGTTAGCTACAACACAAGAGACATCCTCACATGCAGCGCCAGATAAAATAAAAGAGAAAGAAGAAAACAAAAATGGAAAACTACAAAAAAAAACAAACAAAAAAAAAACAACTCTGTTGCTTTTTACATAATCCTGCATATGTGTCTCGCTTATCATTTTTGCTATTTCTACAAGTATAATCTTCATAACCAGCTCTCTCTCCATGCTACTAAGTGTGCCTGTAAACCCGTGCTGCTACAAGAAAATCAGGGTGCGGGAGACATGATGCGACGTTAACCTCGGCCTCAGAACTCTCTCTCTCCTTCACACATACACACACACACACAAGCACACACACCTAAGCACACACACCTAAGGGGCCGAACACCCTAGATGATGACGCCTTTGCTTCAGGGACACAAGACGAGAAGATCCACGAGATCTGTTTCAATTCGTAAGGGTGCATTTGGCGTCATTTCGACTAAGGGTGTAGTAACCCTCAGCGTCAACACAGGTTTAAGGGTACAGGTCACCGGTCGACGGACGCACAATTGACATACACCCAAGGGACCCCCCATAACATCAGAGACCGAGATGAGGTATTTGGTCTGAGGTGTTGGTCATGAGGAAAAGAGACGGGAGCGAGCGGAGAAAGCGCGGGGGTGAATCTGATATGTGCTCGGTCCTTCCTTAAGGAACCCAGCTCACCCTAAGTGGCCTAAAGTGCCGACAGGTTACTGCCATCCCGTGTCTAGACGCACACCTAAATTCAGCTTGCATAAAACCCTACCGAAAGTTTTGCCTTTGCCGTGGTGCAAGTGACGCAAACGTTTGAGCAGGGTGTTTTGTCATTTGTAAAACTAACACAGCGAGCGAAAGAGCTCATTGTCACGTCGTTAACAAAATAATGGCTGCCCTCCAATCCCATCACTGTAAACTTGTCTAAGGAAGCGAGCATTGGCAACCCATGTCCTTATTTGCTGTGTGTATTTCTGGAAAGGAATAAAACACTTCAACCTATGCCATTTATTACCGAGAATAAGAGAAAGAGCAATTTGACCATTGGGAAGAAAAATACTACGTGGACAAAAGAGAAAACAGGAAGTCAGGAAACTCAAATAGGAAAACGTACCTACATACATACATACGTACACACAAACATACATACAAACATTCGTACATACATAGAAAATAGATGACAATCTTGATTTGCGTCTGTACAAACAATCTCTCCAGACCATTGCTGGTGTGCCGTGGTATTCAGGAGCGACAAATGGAAAAGTCCTAAATGGAGTGGATCAGGCTGTAACAAGGAGTCTGAAGCCAGAGAAGTCGTTGACAGCCTTCCACAGGCAAAGCCGCCGAGTGAGGCAGATGGAATAGCATCATTCTCACAGAAGATTGTCACGAAAAAAAAAAACAAAAAAACAAAAAACGAACTAAGACAAGAAAAGAAAAGGAGAAACTAAATAAATGAAACTAATACCCAAATCAAAACAAAAGAGCTTTTTAAAAAGGCATTCCATATCGCATAGGGCATTCCAGTGACATAGTCTGTAAGGCTGGTGTTCCAGCTGTCCCTCTCCTCCTCTCCCCACTTCTCCTCCTCCTCCTCCTCCTCCTCCACCTCCTCCTCCTCCTCCTCCTCCTCTTCGCTCCCCCGGCCTTACTGTGTTAAACACCCAGTCTTTGTGACCCCCCTCTCCCCTCACGCCCTGTTTCAATTCAGCTGGCGACAAAGTGCCTCGAAGAGAGACACGGTTGAGGAGGAATTTTTGTTTATTCTTTTTTTTTGTTCCCGGAGGGAAGGGGGGGTTTGTTTAAGGGGTGTAGTTTGCCCTTGAATCTGACACTCACGAGCAAGAGAGTGAGGGAGAGTCCTTGCGAGGAGTTAAGGGGGGGGTGGGGGGCCCGTGCAAAGCAGCCCCTTTAGTTTCCCGCCAGAGGGGGAGGAGGAGGGCTGGGCTATGTCTCCTTGTCGGGCTTGCTAACGGGCTTGCCTCCGTTCATCACCACCGGCTCGCTTGTGCTTTTGCTGGGTGGCACGCCGGCCTTCGGGACCACCTCGCCCACGTCGTGCAGAGACGGCTCACGGTACATGGCGACTGCGGAAGAGAGGAAGAACAGATGGGGAGGTGGGTGGGTGGGTGGACGGATGGATGGCGGTTGATTGTGATTCAGTATCGGTAAGCATGACATTAGTTGCACACTAGCCTCACAACTTCACATTTATTTTGTATTTTGCTTTGGAATGCTTCCAGACGTTTCTAAACTCAACAATGCATATGAGTCATCACAGGGAGGTCAACTCATTTCACGTCAACTAAAACATTACAGGAACAGTGAAGTCTGGCCTGCATTGTTCTTGTAAAGACATTAGGGCAACAATCGCACAGGTACATTTTAGCAATAAAAATTCATGTTTTGCTCTTAGACAAATATTAATAGATGCTCTTTATTCTGCTAGTCTGTTTCCATCTGTCTTATCTGTCTTATTTCTTTTTCTCTCCATCAGAGCCCTCAAGCACTTTGAAAGTGTGGATTAGAGACAAAAGCAAACAAAGTTACACCTACTGTACATGAACCACTTATTTACCTGTACCTTTCGCCAGCAGCTTTCAAAGATTTTAGAAAGATGTACTCCAGAAAAAGCTACAGGTCCGTCAAAACATGCACAACAAGATTCTACAGTTTCTTTCCCAGAGCCATTCACACAGTAAAATGATGATCTGAAACCATCAAATACAACATCTCACTAAAATAAAGCATTTTGTACTATATTGCACTTTAAGCTCTCCATTTTGCACAATTTTTAAGTGTGTACATTGGACACATTATGGCTTTATGGTGTGATGTGTGTTGAGTAAATGTACTGTATTCTTATTTAAATGTGGGCATGTGTATGGGATTTTCGGTATAAATGTCTCTGTCCCTATGAATCTATTGTATTATCTACTTATCATCTTAATTTGGACCCAGTTCTTGAGTGTGCTGTGTGTTCTTCAAGCAACAGAGACTCAAATCTTATCAAATCAAATCTAATCCAATTTCCACCATATTTGATCATTTATTCATTTCCGCACATTTGAAACCCACTTTCAGGCTAATCGGCGGCACACTGTGACTCTCTCACCTTCTATGGGCTTAGGCAGGAAATGAGCAGCAGGTTTGGTCTTCTTGACCCGGTTGCCCTTCATGGGCTGGCCCTCTTTGTTGAGGCCCAGGAACCAGGCCCGGCCGGACTCCTGCTGTCGATAGAGCAGTGACGAGTAGATGACGTAGTAGTTCTCGAACACCGACTCTTTGAATTTGCATTCAGCCGTGAAAAGCTCCTGAAACAGAACAGGGAGGTGACAAAAGACACAATCAGTTTCAACAGTTGCATCCTGTTCACTTAAAGACAAAGGTCACTGGTATTTAGCAGAGGATTTTGTCCAAGGCTAGGCAGACTAGCTGTGGCATCAGGAATTGAAATGAAACCCCTTTTTTTATACAGTATAAATATAAATTATTTGTTGAGTGTGCTGAATTTTGTTGTATGCTCTTCAATGGCAATAGATATACACACTAGGGTTAGTCAATTTCAAATCATACTATTGACAGGAAATAAGAATATCTGCAATGAATGGAATTATTTAGAAAATATTTTTGTTGTTGCTGCTGACTTCAGAAAATGTCTGAAACAAGCTCCCGGTTATTTTCTTGATAGAACAGGTATACTGTCATATCATCCAGAAGAGAGGAGAAATAGTAAAAAAAAATGGTAGAATAAACATGATCATTAAAAAAAATCTAAAAATAAAATAAAAATACTGTCTCTTGGCAATGCTGTTTACGTGTTTGCACTCATCAAGAGTGTAAGAAACAACCTGTCTTGCTTTCAAATTTTCAGTCTTTGATGTCCAGTCCATAACAAGAGGAAACTCCTCATTTAAAAAGGTGTTGCGCACAACCCTACTTTATATTCTGAAAGAAAATGGCTCCACTCAAAAACACAATGGAAACCCAATGATCTTAAAGGAAAAGAGAGCACCACAACTCTGTACTCTGTGCTGTAATCCCGAAACATGGCACAAGCATATATTATTGTACCATGGACATGTGGATGTTTGTATACACCTTCAATATATTCCCTCTTGTTCCATGGTGTGGCTAAAGAATTTCAAGAGTTAAAAAATCCTGCACACTGTCCATTCCACCAAACAAACTTTAATACAACGTTTCGGTCATCCGACTCGGGATTTTAACTCTTGAATGATAACCCCACTGGGATAATATCCTACGCACCTGCCAAACTACTGAGGTGTGCAAAAGCGTCATTTGGAACAGTGGCTAAAGAATTTGAAATATGGAAAATTATATTTAGGCTGACATATCATTGCAAACTAGAGAAGCACTTGGAGAGCTCAGACCTCCGCCGAGACAATATGGTCTCAGACACAATATAAATTCCAGATTGTGTTCTGGTTCGCCGGTCGCCACCAAAATCGATTCAGATCTTACTCGTCCCAATATACACATTGTCCGAATATTTCATCCAAATCCGTGCAGTACTTTTCAAGTTATGTTGTACAAAGACAGACAGACAGACAGACAGACAGAGACACACACACACACACACACACACACACACACACACACACACACACACACACACACAGGCGAAAACTAACCTCCTTGGCGGAGGTAATAATTAAACAAAGGTATTTCTCACAGTAGAAAACCTTGGCGGACAAATAACGTTAACTATGTAAGGCTAATATCAGGCCTATGTTGGCATTTCATAAGATCAAACATTTGTCTTATTGGTTCTTATTGTGCAGTAACAGTATTCTACCAATTTAATGTAGCGCCAAATTGCAGCTACTTCTGTGGGCTTCATGGAAATGTACATTTGTATATCTCACTGGTCATGTTGGTTGTATTGATATCACTGCATATTACTGTACTAGACAGTGTGTCATACAAATTGTGAGCTTTGTGAGCTTGTGAGAATTGTAATTAGAAGCCTGACATAAGCCATGACATCAGACCAAATTCAGCACTCTTTGCCATGAATGTCAAACATGTCTGATGGCTCTTAATGATATCCTTAAGGACAAGACCCTCTCCACTGTCGGCCCTCTGGGAAAAAGCATTGGAACAACATGAGCAATATCGAACAGAAGTTGCCAAAAACACATGTACCTTAAGTGTGTGTTTGTGTTTGTGTGTGTGTGTGTGTGTGTGTGTGCATTTGTGTGTGTGTGCGTGTGTGTGTGTGTGTGTGTGTGGCGGGGTGTGTGTGTGTGTGTGTGTGTGTGTGTGTGTTGTGTGTGTGTGAACGAGAAAGGGAGAGAGATGGAGATAGAGAAAGAGTGCAAGGGAAAGACGGGCTTGCCGCTGCGCCCACATTGATATTCCATTCAGTAAGTTTGCCACATGAAAGGACATGCACCTGTACGTCTTTGTGGAGGGTTGCCACGGTAACACTGGTGGGAAAAAGGGCTGAACAAGAGGGCAATGTGCAATTTGGCAAATTCATCGCCACGTACAATTCACTGTGCATGCGCTTGCATCATGCTACTCTGCAGGACAACAGGAGGAAAAAAAAAAAATCAGCAGTCTTCTTGTTCTTCTTTTTAGTCTTTTTGGAAGGCTTTGAAAATCAATCCACACTTTGCCTTGACAATAATAACAAGAAGACCCATTTAGCGAAACCAATGCGCAAAAATATCCAGAGGCTCCTGAAAGCACCACTGAGTCACTGGCTGCCATGATGTAGCTTCCAACCTCAATAAAGAGAAAAAAGAAAAACAACAGAGCAAGATATTGTCCCTGAAGGATAGAAGATAGAAAAAGCCAAAGGGGAGAGAGAGAGAGAGAGAGAGAGAGAGAGAGAGAGAGAGAGAGAGAGAGAGAGAGAGAGAGAGAGAGAGAGAAAAGTTATCAAGGGAGGACAAATCCCCAGGAAGGCAGTCAGGCCCAGCAGGGATGCCCATCTTTTTCAGCCAAAGAGGACTCTGGGTACTCAATCAATGTCTGCTGCTATTGGGTGTAGGCTACATCTCACCAGGCAAGTGGGCATGCCACGACTAGGCAACACAGTAGAAGGGTGAATATCAAAGCTCTGCAGATACAGTACAGCGCTTGCATTTAAATGAGCAAATCAAGAGCCATTGTTCATGATTTCCCCAAACAATTCCATAAAAGGCTTTCAAAATAGTAGGCTACATTCTTATAGGCCTTTTATTGCACATGCAATAGGCTACATGATAAAGAGTAGAATTGCAAGATTCTTCACTATATGAAATGGGCAAAAGAAAATTCTGTATACTTCTGTGTGGAATCTATAATTGCTTTCATATGCATGAATTGCTTTAAAGGGAAACCATTTTATGTTGTTTTTAGGCTAATTTACCCACTAGCTCTGTAGAGTCAATTTGATGGTTTAATGACTCACTATGGAATGAATGCAGGCTCTCTTGGCTCCCCAATGACTTTGCAGAACACTTGCAAGAACACAATGTCACTAAAACGTACAGTGCAACCTTACTGAAAGTTATCATCATGTTCTTATTATCTGTTTGTGAGAATAGGATCTTGGTGTAAAAGTCTGTAGAAGGACTTCCGCCGTAAAACTACATAAATAAATAAATAAATAAATAAATAAAAATCTGAGACTTTCCTTCCTTTAAGATCACTTGAGTTTCCCAGTTTATGGGACATGTCCTAGAAATGCCATAAAGATGAAGAATGACTAGTGCATAAGGTTGGGTGATTATTGCTAGTTTACAGCAAACATGAAAGGAAATGCTGTTTATTTACCATCCATGTTGGTTGCTGCTAGTCTGTCAGGGGTAAATGATTCATGATGAGTTTTAGAGGAGGTTTGGGAGACTGACTGTAAAGTACATGTCAATGTTTTTGAAGCATGTGTACCCATTGCCTCTCTTGGGGAAACTAGTCAACATTTATCCAACATTGGTGAGTATAAAACAAAGAGAAACTGAAAAAAAAAACCCAGAGAGACAGAGGGAGAGAGAGAGGAAAAGCGAGAGAGTAGGAAGAACGAAAGAAAGAAAGAAAGAAAGAGAGAGAGAAAATCACTTTTCCTGTGCGGCGTCCCTGAGGAGGTGACTGTGTGAGCTGCTCTGAGCCGGCTGTTTGGGAGCACCTCTAACACTGTACTCCTCCAGAGCACTAACTAACCACCTCTGGGAGATAGCAGCAGCAGCAGCACAGTAAACACAGGAGGAGGATGAAAGGCACAGCCACTAATCCTCTCCTCTCCTCTCCTCTCTGCCAGGCACACAGACAGACAGACAGACAGACAGACAGACAGACAGACAGACAGACAGACAGACAGACAGACAGACAGACAAGCACACACACAGACAAACAGACAGACAGACAGACAGGCACACACACAGAGAGGCAGACAGGCAGACAGACAGACAGGCACACAGACAGACAGACAGACAGACAGACAGACAGGCACACAGACAGACAGACAGACAGACAGTGCTCAGCTCACTTAACACTGCAGGGCTGGAGACCTCAGCCGCACAGTTCTTCTACAGGTTCCTCTACAGCTTTACAGGGACGATGGGGAAACATTTACTGGTATATAACACCTGAGCTGTTTTCATGTCCCCAAATATCAAATTCAGTAAACAGGGTAAACAAGATACATAGAAACAAGAAACATATTTATGGCACAGCCTGTGTAAAAATGTAAATATAATATATGTTTTAGTTTTTTTTCTGAAAGAAAGAGGCAGCTTTACAGTATGCTAACCAAAAAGGGATCTTAGTAACAGGCAGGCAGAATCTCTCACACATAGAGTTGTTGTGACTCTGCTTCCCCTCATTAGGAACCAGGAAACGTTAATGAAGATGAAGATCCGAGCTCCTAAAAATATCGAGAGGCATTAGGGAGACTTTGCAGGCTAAAATCTGCGGCTAATTGGCAGCAGCTTCACCTGAGGTGAGGGAAAGGAAACTCCTTGAATGTACGCTGATGGCTTCACACAAACCTTCAGGTGGATAACAGTGTTATGCTGACTAAAAAGTGCTATACTGCTTAAGGTAGATTGTGTAAGCAGGATTTTACAAGGTATATTGAAGAAAAGTAAAAAAATAAATACTTCAAATGACATAATTTATTAACATTTAGCATCAACCCTCATCGACAGGATGACACCTGGCTTGTCAGTCAATATCTAAAACCCAATGTGGCCCTTCAGCCATACAGTAATTGCCCACCCCGTCCAAAGCGAAAACGCAGTATGCAAAAACGTCAAACTGAAAAAAAACAGCTTTTTGTGTTTTTCTTTCACCAAACCTCAGCATCAGATCTGTCCTATTAAAGTAGCCTACTAAATGTATGACTTATTAGAATATGGTGTAAGGAATCTTAAGCATATTGTATTTTCAAAAAAATCACACAATTGTCTGTTTTATAAAATAAAAACCTTCATGCTAAAGCCAAGTCAGTGGGAGCAAAATGGCACTTACTGCAGTTTTGCCTTTGTTTCACCATGAAGAAAGTTACACTCCTGACCATGCAGTTCAACCAAGTCAGAATGCAGATACTGCACAGTGCCATATTGTTTCACTTTGTTCTGAGATACTGCAAATTAAAAATGGCAATATCTTCAGGAATTTTAGCAAGACCCTGTTTTTTGACCCAAGACCCAAGACCCCTTAGCAAGACCCTGTTTTTTGCTTTATACAGCATCCCTGGTCTATGGTGAAACTATAGATGTGTATTTTTTTCCACAAACTGTCAAAAATTCAGCTAACCCAATCAGCAGCCATCAGATTCACTCTGGCCACTCAAACTCTAGGTCTGCCCAGTCTGTCTCTGTAACTGAGCTGGTGAAGAAAGACACAAGAAACAGCCAAGTAGATGGAACCCAAAAAAAGAACCATGAATCTCTACTAAATGACGTCTCCCTTTGTATAAAAGCACTGCTAAATGAATTAAGCCAAGGCACTGATGAATTACAAGTACAGCTAAATGAAGTAAACGAGTTAATTTGATGATCAGCGTTTGATGTGTTCTGTCCAGCTGTTGTCTGGGGCTCACAGCAAAAAAGGCCCAAGAAAGAGCATGACCCTTCTCTCTCTGATGTCTGGGAGAGAGAGAGAGAGAGAGAGAGAGAGAGAGAGAGAGAGAGAGAGAGAGAGAGAGAGAGAGAGAGAGAGAGAGAGAGAGAGAGAAATGCTCTCTGACAGTGAACAGGTGCGGTGAGGGCAGTCTGCGTGACAGACACCAACCCATCATCCAGGAGCCAGGCACGCTCCACACATCAAAGAAGTCTCCTAAACCAAAGGCAATTTACCAACATGCAGAGCTCACTGGGTGACGGTCACCACCAGGAAACATGAAAGGACCAGCAAAAACAGAACACCATCTTGGCAAGATGAGGACTTCAATTAGCTTCTATGACAAGGAGACTTTGAGATGTGACTTTTTTTTTTTTTTTTTTGGTCTTTTCTTTTCATTTGTCGGTCAGTTCCGCTGAGATCTGAACGTTCCACTCCTCGTATTATGACTTTAATAGCAAGCCCTCCTGTGCTGTTTTGTCACACTTGCGCAAAAGAATGAAGAAAAAAAAAAGAAAGAAAAAACCCTCCCATAAAAAAGGTCTTCCCTGCTGGGAGCACCAGTAATAAATATCCGTCACATAAAAGAGGAGATTTGGAGCAGCCAAAGAGGTAGCCTCTATTAAGGCCCAATTCTGTGGTTTTGTTTTGTGCAGCCCGGTAGGCTAGGTGAAGTCTGCACTGCGGTTCTGCAGAGCGTGAATGGGACACTGTTTTATGGGTCTAGATTAATCACCGCAAACAGAGAGAGGAGGAATAAAAGAAACAACAGGAACAAATGGTCCTGTGGAGTCTCAGGGGAGCCATTCAGGCCATTTATCATTTCCTGCAGTCAGGTCAACCAACCAAGATGGGAGAGGAGTCTAGCAGTGGTCAGGGTCTTAGCTGGTACAGGTAGTATGGATTTGGTCCTGGACATGGGTTTGAACCAAAGGCCTACAGGTACCTACAGTTACAGCTACAGTTCCTGTTTCATAAAAGTTTACTTCATTTAATGTTTATTTTTTTCTAGTGCAAGCTGAACTTGTTTCTTCCTTACAGAGCACAACAAGTCCATGTTTGCTGGGTGCAGATTGAATGGCTTGCCATGTTGGGCTGTGCAGATACCTACAACAATGGTGCCATAGTTTGGAATGTAGAGATAGAACATATGCTAAATTGTCTTTGCATCATTTTAATGGGAGAAGGATGTTACTGAAAGTAGTTTCTAGAATAAATTCTATAGAAAGTGGACCCATCCATAACACTAATAAAATGTGAGCGATTCTGAAATGAGAGGATTTGCTGTATTCAGGAGCAGAGGGTTCATATAAAATACAGAATACTCATATTATCTCCATGTTGTATCAAATCCACTACACTGGAATTGTCCTGCATCTCTCATTGTTTGCCAACAAATTATAATACCGACTGTGAAGCTTCAAATGTCACAATTCTGTGAAGACAATAGCTGACAGTTGACGCTCTCACAGATGTACTGTACATGCATAATTCTGCAGTGGCATTTTGAACAAATCAATTTGAGGTAATGTCCTCCTAACCACATGCTGTGGCCATACATGAGGCTAATACGAGTGGCTGGCTGGGTCCCACTCACAGTGGTATAAGTCTGGTGTTCACAGCAGGGGCCAAGTGATCAAATTAGGTGGTGTTGCGCTCCAAGAACATTCATATTCAGCAGGGGTCCGTTTGGGGATCCCCTGTTATGAAAGCCATATAAGTGGTGTGTGTAACTCTCTCTCTTCTCTCTCTCTCTCTCTCTCTCTCTCTCTCTCTCTCTCTCTCTCTTTCTCTCTGTCTGTGTGTGTGGTGTTCAAATATCTATTTAATGTCAGTCACTGAAAGAGAATGATATGTTTGAGAGGGAGACTTTCTGTTCAAAGTGACAAACATGAACAGATTCTGTGTCTTTATTGGCAGAATTGCTGTTTCCAGAATCGAAATGACCATATTATCGACCCTCCCACCCCCTCATACTTCCAAGTAAAGCGTAGGGGGTCTACGAAGTCAATCTCAGCAGGAGGGGTCACACACACACTCTATCACTCCAACCACTGCCAACACCTGCCCATCTGTCTGCCATGGCGGTCTCAACAACACCTTCTGCCTTGGTGCGAGTGGAGTGTAACGTGCTCCCACCTTCTTCCTTCCAATCGCCTCCAGGAAACAAGAAGCTGTGAGAGCAAGGAAGGGATGAAAAAAAAAAAAAAAACGTCTATTTTTAGTGGTGGTTTGGGTCCCTGTAGAGCCACGCCTGACCTTGCCACTCCTGCTGGCGAAACGCCGCTCAACCCTCCCCTGAACGCCTCGCTGTCTGTCCACAGGCGCCATATTAGGGCGGAACGTTCCAGATAATAGCGAGGCTCGACCAGCCGGCCGCCTCTCAAACCTCGGCGGGGGAAGGCTAATGGGGGAGATGAAATGAGGCGAAATATTCATGAAAGCGCTCGGCGTGACGCGGCGTTTCTCTTCAGATGAAAGAGCTTTGCGACACATGCGCTCGTAATGCAACACTCGCCTCTCTCTCACTTGTGTCGTTTTCGTTTTTTTTTTTTTTTTTTCCTCTCTCTCTGTTTCCTTAAAAAGCATTTCGGGTACCCTTTGCATTTTACTTTTCTTTATATGTGAGACTGCAAGGGGATCAGTGTGTTGGCCTGTGACTTCAGAAGCCATGTCACTTTGAGAAAGAGAGAGAGAAAGAGAGAGAGGGAGAGAGACGGAACCGTGCATTCCGAATGACTTCAGGGGGCTCCGGAACAAAGAAATCTGACAAGATAAGGAATCTGCAGATTGTGCGTAGCTCTCTCTGCCACAACCAAAGCAATTTGGAACACACACACACACACACACACACACACACACACACACACACACACACAGACAAAGTGTTTCACCCATAGTGTGGCTTTGAATGGGTGTCATTTTTACAAGCGGACAGGTTTGTAATTAACACGTAGGAAATCACTTCACACCCAGCCATCTGGCGACGGCACTGTTTCCGAACAGAAGCGGAAGAGAGAGAGAGAGAGAGAGAGAGAGAGAGAGAGAGAGAGAGAGAGAGAGAGAGAGAGAGAGAGAGAGAGAGAGAGAGAGAGAGAGAGAGTATGTGTGTAACAGGGCCTCAACATTTCCTTCCCAGTCCTGATGTGTTCCAACACAAGTGCATTTCCCTCACATATAACAACCGTTTTGCTGCATTCATACAAAAAAAAAAAAATCAATTGTCTTGACTTATTGAAAAGAAACACTTCAAAAATGAAGCAAAACTTGATGGCAATATTAACATCAACCAGAGTTAACACAAGTCTCAGATGACTTATGTAATCATTTATCGTCTTTTATGCAGTAAAAGTTCATGTAAGGTATTGCATATGCAATGCAGAAGCCCTCCTGCATTGTCACTCCACTCTTTGCTGACTAGGAGATTTTTCTACATCCAGAGAAAGACTATGTGTGTGTGTGTGTGTGTGTGTGTGTGTGTGTGTGTGTGTGTGTGTGTGAGTGTGTAGGAGGGACTTCCCCTATCAATTATTCAGCAGTGGCTCTGAGTTGGAACAAAGCGGCTCAAAAAGGCGGTGCTCAATCCCTTCACAAGCCCGGAGAGGCAGACTTAGTATTCTGCAGTGGCACAATTCGGTGCTCTCCCTCCCAACACACACACACACACACACACACACACACACACACACACACCTACAGCCTGGTCGGCCCCTGCCATTCAAATGGCAAAGCAGACAAAGGTGCATAATATGGTATAGTACAACATATGGTTATGATGAGTGTGTACTGTATATATATGTGTGTGTGTGTGTGTGTGTGTGTGTGTGTGTGTGTGTGTGTGTGTGAGTATGTGTAAGAGCAAGAAAGAGAGAGAGAAAGCCTGTGTGTGTGTGTGTGTGTGTGTGTGTGTGTGTGTGTGTGTGTGTGTGTGAGTGTGAGAGAAGAGAGAAAGCGTGTGTGTGTGAGAGTGTGTGTGTGCGTGTGTGTGTGTGTGTGTGTGTGTGTGTGTGTGTGTGTGTGTGTGTGTGTGTAGAGGGGTAGTCCACCATTTGAACTCTCTATCTCTCCAACGAGTCGGTGGTTGTCAGGGCCTGCAATAATTTATATTCTTGTCAGGTTGCCTGCACTCACGCAGAGAGATGAAGCTTCCTCGGAGACAGAAGAAAAGGTTTCACTGCAGAAAGGAAGGGAATTTAATGGGATTCCACATCTTTCCCTCCCAGTCTCTGTCAGAGTTCCCTCTCTCTTTCTCTCCATCTCTTTCCCTGTCATCCTCCGTCTGTCTCTTTGTACTACAGCTCTTTGTCACTCATTTCATCAGAGAAAATGGGACACCCCAAAGGCCCACATTCCTAATGTCTACAGACTGCCTTTAAAAATTGATTAGCGCCAAGGAGATACAGTTTGATCAGAGGAGTTCACAGGTTTTCTGACTTCCAAGCGACTGACATTTTTAAGAAGATTAGTTTTGTTTATTTATATACAGTAAATCCAATGTTAATCCTTAAAATAAGTTTAATTAAGCCTTTAAACATCAAGAAATAAGCAGCATTCAAGATACATAGGATAATTTGATAATGAAGAGTAATATTAGATATTTATAATATACAACATATTAATATATTAGATATTTATAGTAGTACTCAGATATTATTACTTGTATCTGGAAAAATACTGTACATAAATATATAAACTCCCCAACCAAATCTAAATATTTCATATATTGTATACATACAGTATATTATACATGTATATATTTTGTATTGAGACCAGAGAGTGTGTATCTTTGCTGTACACAAGTACCAACATTAATCCTCTCTGTGATGTGTACCTGCAATTGGCCTGTGGAGAAAATGAATGGATGATGGATTGGTTTCTCTTTTCATCAGGTTTGCTATGACAGGACAGGCATTTGCTGGCTTATTATTCAGTATGAAAACATGTCAGGGGAAGATTGCTAGTCAGAGATAAAAACCTCAATGCAAGAGACTGAGGGGATCTTTGGGTTGGCACAGGGACTGGAGTCTGTTCAATAGCTATGTGAAATTAAATTTCCATTAACAAAAGTACCAAATATGGTGTTAGCAAGACGGCTCTAGGATAAGGATCTAGCATATGACCGTGTTGGCAGAATAATTCAGAACAAAACAACAACAATAATAACATTAATGACTTTGTGAGATTTTGTAAAATCACAAACACACACACACGCAAACACACACACACACACACACACACACACACACACACACACATTAGTAATGGTTGGTGTGTGCTTACCGACGTGTAAAGGTGTCCCTCCCCGTTCATGGCGATGTAAAGGCCCGTCTTTACCGACTGGATGGCGACGACTCGGAGACCCACTGGGATGAGGTTGAACAGAGCTGCAGAGACGTGTGTATGAGAGAGA
This sequence comes from Sardinella longiceps, assembly GCA_027497455.2. NCBI lineage: Eukaryota > Metazoa > Chordata > Actinopteri > Clupeiformes > Clupeidae > Sardinella > Sardinella longiceps. The sequence goes on from JAODXP020000031.1 coordinate 21,861,474, forward strand.
ATAAGCTCACACTCATCTCTGTGTGTTTTTCTGTGTGTGTGTGTGTGTGTGTGTGTGTGTGTGTGTGTGTGTGTGTGTGTGTGTGTGTGTGTGTGTGTGTGTGTGTGTGTGTGTGTGTGTGTGTGTGTGTGTGTGTGTGTGTGTGTGTGTGTGTGTGTATGTGCAAATGTGTGTGTGTGTGTGTGTGTGTGTGTGTGTGTGCATGTGTGTGTGTGTGTATGTGCACAAGTGGTGGGTGTGTGTATGTGCAAATGTGTGTGTGTGTGTGTGTGTGTGTGTGCGTGTGTGTGTGTGTATGTGTGTGTACAAGCTATGGAGGGGGGAAGACACAGGCAGACACCAAATCAACACCCTGCGCACATCCATCAGCACTGGCGGAGAGCTGAGAATTACGCCACACTCCTGTTCCGTTCCCCGTCTTCTCCATTCCGTCTCTAATTATCTGATATATCGCCTCTCTGAACCCTCTGTTTTCCTCTCTCCTCTCTACAAAGCGGCAGCTCACTCACTTTCTCTACGAATACAAATACTCTCCTGACACTCTCATAAATGAGCCGTGATGGATGTGTCAAATTATGGCCAAATATTTGGGGCTTAAATCACTGCTTACCTGCCAAGTTCACTAATCACTCTAAAAATTCCAATTCATGAGGTATGTTAGGAATTTAAAAGGGATGTAACTCACTGAAGGTAAAAACGGGTGTAGCATATGTCAACAGTGAAGGTATTGCTTTAGATAGCGTATTGATTAATTTAAGATGAATGCTACGGATTTCCGGCCAGGGATGGTGTGGCATTGAATGTTCACAGACGACTGCCCCCTTCAATATGTCACCCTTTATTAAAAGCCTCCTCCGGAATCCACCTACACACAGCGACTCACTATCAGTACCCATACTGCAGATCCTCTCTCTCTCTCTCTCTCTCTCTCTCTCTCTCTCTCTCTCTCTCTCTCTCTCTCTCTCTCACACACACACACACACACACACACACACACACACACACACACAAAACATTGACCTCTGTTTCGAATGTTGCATATGTTAAAAGGTTGTGTCTGTATACCACAAACCACATGACACATCCAATAATACGATCATTAAGATAAGATAAGCAAGCAGACTAATCTGATCTCAACTCTGAACATGATCAGGTTTCAGCAGGCAGTACAGTGCACTCAAATATGTGAACTGACATTTACTGCTGGCAAATGAAACTGTGATTGGAATTGTGTGATGACTGAACGATTGAAATGCTTTGCCAAACTGAAAATAAGCATAGAATAAAAACTGGACTACCAGAAATATTCATCTAAGTAAATGAATTACAGTATTTCAATGAATTCAAAGCTGTGAAACAAGGTGTTCTGCTGCATAAATTACCAAAATGAGACTGTGAGACTGTGCTTGATTTTGTACAGATTAATATAATTGTCTAACCTTTACTGTAATTTTATTCTGGAAAGATTATAAAATGGCCTCTACACTATGATTTGCCAAGACTTGCTTTCAGTTTTGTCTGCTTTTTATTTCACAGTAAGAGTAGAACACAAACACAAGTGAGCCTGGCTTGAGCTCTGGAAACCTCTGCCTAGTCAGTACATTGACTCTGTGTATGATGGAGAGATTTACTATATTTACAATGAGAACTGACCAAAGTGAGTGTGGTCATGTTATTCAACCTGTTGCACAAACTGATTAATCAACTTCCAACTTCCACTGTTGGTAGCGGTAAATTCAATAGCAGTTTATTGTTTCTGATAGGATCGGACAATTCGAAACATCAGTCGAGCCACAATTCATGAATTAATGTAGGATGATCATGCACATGACAATTAATCAGACATCAGACAGCATGTTTACGGACTGCTGTCATGACAGGCTGCCCTGTCCAATCAATTAAACACAATTTTCAGTTTCAGGACATTTGGCCACCTACTGTATACCTAATCATGACTTAAATTCATATAAGTCAATACTGGAAAATATACTGTGATCATAATTGTTTTCAACCCCCCCCCCCCCCAACCCCCCCATTTTTTCCCATAAATTTTTGTTCTCTGTGTGCATCTTTAAATATGATTGTGTGTGTCGTATAAGCCCATGTGGGCTGGGCACCCTTTGGTGTATGACACAAGATAATAAAAACTACTACTACTCCATATTGAGCAGTCTTATCTGCAGAGATTTAGAAGGTGAACTCACAGGAATTAGTGCTGTCATCTTTGGTCCCATCCAGACATCCATCAGGGTTCATCTGCAAGTAGTATCCCTGCCTGCAATATAACCTGGTCACAATACCCTTTAGCTGGGGATCTGTAAGACACACACACACACACACACACACACACACACACACACACACACACACACACACACACACACACACACACACACACACACACACACACACACACAAACAGGTAAGGTTGACATGAATCAAGGACAACTGAAGACATATTTTGTAAATCTAGGGACATTATCATATAATGTACTACACACACACGCACGCACGCATACACGCACACACACGCACACACACGCACACACACACACACACACACACACACACACACAAACAGGTAAGGTTGACATGAATCAAGGACAACTGAAGACATATTTTGTAAATCTAGGGACATTATCATATAATCAGCACAACACCAAGACTTTTGTCAAAAGCAAAAATTTTTAGCATTTTTCTTTTATCAACATTCTGGAGTCTTTTAGCACAGCAATGCATTTCACAGACCAACTAAGAAGGCAAGCAACGCAACAATCAAACATGAGAAAATGCTTGGTATTCAAGCGAGGTACTCTTGAAATGTCACTGTCCTCAAAATCAGTGTTTTTCTTGAAAGAACGAGAACATCTTCCCTGTACACGCAGACCTTGTGCCTGCGCAGAACAGGACCTTTTCATCTCTGAACTGTCTAAAAATGTCAGCCCTTTTTCTGCGCACGGCCGCTCGAGCGTCCACTACACACGCCGCTGATTCATGGCGCCGGCGCTAGCTGATGTTCTACATCACTCCAAACATCACAGGGGCGTCTGCTGCCACGGCAACCCCATTGCGAGTGAAGGGGCCATCTCTGTTCTCCAATTTCCTGTGTTAGTCTCAAACACCCACCAGCAGCGGCCTTGATCAGCTTTGATCCTGTCCATGCTGCACGTACACAACCATGCTTCTGAGAGTGTAGACTTAACATGTGGATAGTACACACACCACACACACACACAGCACACATACACACATGGCCGAAGACACTTAGCAACAAGAACAAAAGCACACACACACACATATATACATAAACACAGAAACATTAAGGAAATACTGAAAAGGATGTGCAAAAACACACACACACACACACACACACACACACACACACACACACACACACACACACACACAGAGAGACAAAGAGAGAGAGAGAGAGAGATAAACAACTAATATGTTACAAACATCCTCTATGCACATAAAGTACGTATGCACATAGGAGTGGAGGACAGATCAATGCTTTTAGGTCAAAGTATTTCAGTAAGTCAAACTATTTCAGGTTAAAGGCGAGTAACAAGCAGAGAGAGCAACAACTCCTTCTGCATTATAGTTCTGTGTGTAGTGAATTCACAGCTACAGAAGTCTGCCACGGTTTCAGCTCCACTCGGCTCAGCTTGGGCTAATTCCCAACAGAGAAGCTTCAATCTTAGGGGTGACACTACTAAAGAACAGAGCTACAGAACGTCCAGCGCAGGTCACTAGAGAAACAGATGTGGGCTAAAATGAGCAGAAATAACCATGGCATTACCCTGCATCTGCCACTGAGGCACCTGCCATATGGGCCGTTAGAGACACATCACATGCAGGCAGCTTGAGTCACTTTGGAGGGAGGGAGCGCACGTACCACAGCCTGGCCAGGGGCTTCCACAAAGCTCACTGTGTAAGCAAACAGTCTATACAGCATTTATGGGAATAGGACAATGGCTGACATGTTGTACAATTATAATATGACATGCTTAGTTCAAATGAGAGTCAATTCTATGTCATGGCAGTACAGTATGTCAGCAGTGGATGACAGGGTCCTGTAAGGGATTGCTGGTGGGGAAGTAAAAACAGCATCCTACTGCCTACAGTATATCCTATATCAGCCTCTATCCCTGTTCTCTGAGGTTGTTGAATGCTTTCAGAAGGTATGTGAGAGCGACAACATTTGATGCAACATTCACCAAATTTGCAAAATGGCTGATAGGTGCACAGGAAAACAAAACTGAAATAAAGTTTCCTTTCTTTCAACAGTTAGCTTTGACTGCAGTTTTGCTTTTTCATCTACATTGTACCAAATTTTGTCATTCTCATACCTACTGATCGCAGCTCTCTGCGACATCAGACCTCATGGCTACTGGTTGACTCACACTAGATAATCCCTTTAACACCACAGTAACACTGCTCACTGTGGTCGAGGCAACTGTTGTTTTGTGATCCATATTCTGTCATAAAAACGGAAATGTTCCATTCATTCTCGGAGTATCACTTTGGGACCAACATACACACTAACATACAGTAAAAGAAGCGGCACCTACTAGACACTACAGTGTTGTAAAGAATGTTCCTCTCTGCTCAATAGCACCTACAGTAGAGCACAGAAGGCAGATATATAAGTTTCAAGCCCCTATCTGCTTTTCCAGAGAGAGAGAGAGAGAGAGAGAGAGAGAGAGAGAGAGAGAGAGAGAGAGAGAGAGAGACTGTTTGATGCTGCGGCTGCATGTCAATAATGCAGCTCTGGGTGTGGTTTTGCCTCTTACAGTTACGGTACTAAAACCTGCCTTGGCACAGATTTAGGGTTCTTAGGGAGTAGTGAGGTTCCAACTCTATGTTTCTAAATATACATAACTATTTCAATACACACAAACCTTCAATCCTGTTGCCTTATGCTTGCTTTGTGCAATCTCCGAATTGCAGATTCAAGATTAATTCCCTCTCCTTCTTGCAACAACACTCCCGGATAATGAGTAACGGGAACAATACATGACAATAACAATGAAATTGAATTGAATGCTTTCGTGCAAGCTGCAGAAGACCTCGGCTACTGCGTGTGGAGTGTGTGTATGTCTGTGTGTGTGTGTGTGTGTGTGTGTGTGTGTGTGTGTGTGTGTGTGTGTGTGTGTGTTGATGTCTGCGAGCAGCTGCAGTACAGCTCTGAATCTCTGAGTAGATGAACCAGTGCAGGCAGCTCACAGCAGCAGCAGCGGCAGCAGTAGAGATGAAATGTATGGGAGTTCCCCACAACCCCTGCATCTCCCTGGTGCAGGATTCCCCTCCCTTACACATGGCTCATGCACACACACACACACACACACACACACACACACACACACACACACACACACACACATAAACACACAGACAGACACACACAAACGCGCGTGCAAACTCACTGCACTCTCACACAGAACACACAACACATGAAAATACACAGATGCACATACACGTGCTCACGTGCACACACACTACATTTCCACAGGCACACACACTTACACACACACACACACACATACACACTACATTTCCACATGCACACACACACACACACACACACACACACACACACACACACACACACACACACACACACTCATAGTCACACCACTCAGACACTCTATCTCCGGCTGCCCCTGCCCCACTTTCAGTCGGAGACAGAGGAAGGGTGTCTCCCTGCGCACACCTCACCAACCCCCCCCCCCCACCCATCCCCAGAGAAAGCCCAAGGAGAGCAGAGACGGATGAGGTGCTATCCCCAGTAATCTGCCCGAGGGATTGAAAGCTGGCAGACGTTTTTCAAGCTGAAAAAAGGGGCGTCACGATCATCCTGTCCTCTATGCTCTTCTGCTCGAGTTGTTCGGTCAGACCGTTTGACAAACAAAGCTGGCTTAATTGAGAATGTGCCAAACCACCCCACCCACCCCCTCCACACACACACACACACACACACACACACACACACACACACACACACACACACACACACACACACAGACAAACACACACACACCGGCACACCATCATTTCTCTAATGAGACTTTAGTTTGCCGTCATCAGTAAGAACTAAAGCGCTGTAAGTAACCTTCTGCTAAATCAAGATGTTCAATTAAATGTAACATTTCACAGCTCATTAGGCTGCAGTGTGTTAGTTAGATGGTGCACTTGTGTCCTCCACTCTCTCTAGATTCGGTTCCAGCTTCGCAGGGAATCGCAGATGTCTCCGGGAGTGATTCCCGGGATTCCAGAATCCTTCGGTTGCTCTGTTGCCATGGAGAGAATGCTGGATCCCTTTCCTCTGTCTGTTACTATGGAGATGCCCCCCCCCCTCCCAACCCCTTCCAGGATTTCCCAGGTTCTGCTCTGTAAGCAGGGAACCTTATCAGGGATTCCCATATCCTGTCGGTTACTATGGAGATTTTTCTCCGTTCCCTCCCTACACTCCAGTCTCTTCCGAAATCTTATGAAATTCCAGCATGTCAATCAAAAGCAGCACGGATGTGTCCACTGCACGTATTCCACAGTCATTCGGAGAAAGAGACAGATTGACATGCTTGACTTTTTAACCGAGCTTATTCTAAGATCTACACAGCAGACTTCACCCTTCTTGTCTGAACTGATATGGAGGTTCCACATCTGGGCAGAACATATGGAATTCCTCGCCTTGGGCTATTTCTCCTTCAGCTAATGATACACACTCATTTAGCTACATCTATCTATCTTTCTATTTATCTGTCTACCTCTGGCACAGGCTTACTGCAAATACACTGCAACCACACTACCACACAAATACTGTACATACCGAATTAATGCATGCTGAGCTTGTACTTTCTAAGTTTCAAGGATATGTGCAGATTAGAAAAGCAGATATTGCAGATAAGCCACCCTCACCGTAGTAGTAGAATAGTTATTATGATATTCTATAGCCTATATGTAATTGCAATATATGAATGTCCCTATCATACCACATCACTCGAGTGTCATCATGCGATGGTATGCGTGTGGACGAAGAGTGAGACAGCTCACGTTCTGTCTAACCGTCTGTCTGAGTTTGACGGGGCGAGTCGTGTGTGCGTTTGCCCTTCAGAGGAACGCCACTGAGGCTGTGGCTGGATTTCAAACAGAAGCGCTCCATCAGAGCTCAGCTGGTCGAGTGGGCGCTGTTTCAAACAGAAAGCTCACACACACACACACACACACACATTCATACCCCTCTCCCCAAATACATACTGTGTCGTGCACACACACACACACACACACACACACACACACACACACACACACACACACACACACACACACATTCATACCCCTCTCCCCAAATACATACTCTGTCGTGCACACACACACACACACACACACACACACACACACACACACACACACACACACACACACACACACACACACACACACAAACTCACTTCACAGTCACCACCAAAACTTCCCGAGATAAGGCACAGGATTAAAAATCCACCAGCAGTGTGGAGATTGGCTGCGGTGATAGGGGAAGCCGTCATCTACAATGTCCTTTCACAAAGGCACTCCCCTGCTTTCAAGCTGCTGCCACTAAACAACAACAGCAACAACAACAACAACAAACATAAGAGCAAGTATGGAGGAAACACAAGCAGTTACATAACGCTACATTCATGGTCTTCAGCGTCATACAGGTTTTCAAATCCAGTGATCTACAATTACTGGTAGTCAGTACGTGCATGCGTTTGTGTGTGTGTGTGTGTGTGTGTGTGAGAGAGAGAGATTTCAGTACTGAGGTGATTTAGATTTGAAGGCAGACAGCAGTTAATCTTGTTTATTTGCTGTTCTATTGCTAGATAGATTGTAGCTAAAGAACAGCTGAGGGAGGTCCAAAAGGAGAATTTAAAAAGGAGGGATGAAATGGAGAGAGAAAGAAAAGAAGGAAGAAAAGGAGGAAAAGGAGGAGGATTGAATGGCAATCAAAGACGGCGGCTCAGAGATCTCTCCAGAACAAGTCCTGGAAGGATGTACAACAGAGGGACTCGTGTGCCAGATCAAAGGCTCTATCCCTTTTACACACACACACACACACTCACACACACACACACACACACACACACACACACACACACACACACACACACACACACACAGACACACCCACACACACACACACACACACACACACACACACACACACACACACACACACACACACACACACACACACACACACACACACACACACACACACACACCGTCTGCTTTTAAATCTGATGTGTTTGAGACGACACTGCATTTCCAAGAACTTAATGGTTCAGGCCAGCATTCGATCCCTGTGGCTTTGAAATGTAATTAAATAGTTACATATGACACTTCCTCCACTTCCTACATTAATAGATCTTTTAAATTAATCTTTATATGTAATTAATTAAGGTACTATGGAAGGGTTCCCATCAAAGCTTTAATCCTCCCAGAGAAATATTCACAGCTCACTTGGCAAGAAAAATAAACACGCCTTTAAAGAAACATTTCCTGTGGTGTAGGCTCTACAGTTCATGTGAGATTGGACAGTTCGACAGAGGTTCTCAACACACCAGTGTGATTACAATGTTGCCAAATCACTGTTAGAACACCTATGATGTTTGGAGTAGCATCACATTCAGGTTTACAGCGACTACATTTACATGGTCTTCAGTATGAGTATAAGACATGATTTGTATCATATTCAGGATATGGTGTCTATATGAATACTGAGAACACTTTTTAATACTGTAATAATTCAATAGTAAAGCATCTGTTATCTATTATCTTTAGTTCTAATCAGCATTGATGATGATCATGACTTGTGCGGAGTTCTGAGCAGCATATGTTGGGTAGCAATGGGATAATGACTTATCCGAGGTTCTGAAACTGGCATATGGTGTGTGTGTGTGTGTGTGTGTGTGTGTGTGTGTGTGTGTGTGTGTGTGTGTGTGTGTGTGTGTGTGTGTGTGTGTGTGTGTGTGTGTGTGTGCAAAAGCACTCCACTGTAGGTGGATGCATGTCTAAAATAATGAGTGGGAATTACTGCTGTGTGTTAAATGCACAATCTAGCACACAGCAGCAAACAAGGAATTGCTGCACGACAGGACGAAACTAATGCAGGTTTTCAAGAATTCAAACTGTGAGTTAGGGAGCGCTGTGTATTAGAGTTAAGAGCAGGAGCTGAGATGGATGTGAGGGTCTCTGTGGAAAACCAGTGGCCATCTCAGCAGGACATATGAAGGGGGCAGCCTTGGGTTCAGAGGGGGAGGAGGACAGGGCAGTTTGGGGTGTGTGTGTGTGTGTGTGTGTGTGTGTGTGTGTATGTGGGGGTGGGGGACTCACTGCTGGGTTGCTGTGAGACAGCCGAAAGTAGTAGGAGAAAGTGTGTGAGTGTGTTTATCGAGTTGTATCCACTCCATCTACTACCCAGAATGGTTGACTCTTTTTAAGGTGTGTGCATGCGTGTGTATGTGTGTGTCTGTTTGTGAGTGTGTGTTGGTATGGTTGTATTTGTCCATCACAGCATCTTACGTGTGATTTGTCAGTTTGTGAAACAGATGGAGAGAGACAATGAGTGTGAGATTTTGTAGAATGTAAATATGACGGGAGGTGTAAAGCACAACACTAATAATGTGTCACTGAAGATTTGTGAAGAGTGTTGTTCCATGCATACACATATCTTTGGATTTTCACACCTGTGTACATGATGTACGTGTGTGAGTGTGTGTGTGTGTGTGTGTGTACGCGTGCAAGTGTGTTTATGGCTGTCATTTTTTGCGAGTGGACATGTGAATGCTTTCATATGCACACACCCCGAAACACACACACACACACACACACACACACACACACACACACACACACACACACACACACACACACACACACACACAAAGGGAATCCTCCACATGTTCAGATACGGCTGAACAAATAAAGATGATGAGCGATGATTAACCTGCCAAACCTCAGGCACCAAACACACAAAAAAGCCAGAGAGAGAGAGTGCGATAAAGAGAGAGAGATAAAGAGAGAGAGAAAGAGAGCGATAGAGAGAGAGAGAGAGGAAGAAAGAGAGATCCCCCTAAGTTGCAGTTTTGTCACATCCCTCCCTGTCTACCAAAACAAGGCTGAACAGGTGCGAAACCTGCTTAACCATCCCTGGAACATTACGAGCAGCCATCCCCCTGCCAGGAGGCCATCCTATCTTTCAAACATCAGGTCAAGCCCCATTAGCTATGTTACAGTATTGATGCATTGCCATTTAAGGGGCCTCTACCCCCTCCATATACTTCACAAGCTCCCTGTCACCGACGATTACAAAATGGCCGTCATAAGAAGCACCAGGGCTCGCCGTGGACTCTCGATCATAATAACACACCTCGCCTTGAAGGCCTGTGACACCAGCCACGTCTGCACATCACAGTAAGTCTTCCGCCAGATCTCTCCTCCTGACAGATGTGTGTGTGTGATAGTTGGAGTGGGTTGGGGGGGGGGGGGTGTTCCAGCTGTGTGTGTGGACAGAGGAAGCAGCAGGCAGCTCTAGTTGCTGTTACTGCACATCCACACGTATGCTGTACGTGAGGGAAGTCACCACTCCTCTAATACACACACACACACACACACACACCACACACATGCACAAACTGTACACCCATACACACACTGCACACACCCCACGTGAAGGCTTAAAAACGAACCTCCTGTCTTTCCTCACAGTCCAACACAACACAATTGCACAATGAACATGAAACAAAAAACTGTTGAAAAGCCTGTCAATCACTTTCCCATTGACAGGACTACGCTACCCCTCCCACTGTCAATCATTGTCATTAGGGGCTTAGTCTCCCTAACAGTGAAATCTTAGAGGGGCCCCCCAACCCCACAGCCCTTGTGCCGGGTCATACATTAGACATGTACACCTGATCTACAGAGGGTCATGCCTTATGTAACACCGCTGTCTGTCATACAGGGCACCATATGTGCTCTTGAAAAATAGATCCTGAATATATACAACCATCTCTGTTATATGTACAAAGTCCTGTTTATGTTATCTATTATTTCAACATCATTTTAAAATTAGTGTTAGAGAAATACACTTCAGGTATACATTATCGTCACATTTCTTAATTAAGACATGATATTCTCATCCTGTAAATTTCGATGGTTTTATGGAAAGTTTTTGTTCTATTTTGTTTTAAATAAAGACAGTTTTTCGTGCTGTTCTTCTCTACATTAGAGACTATCAAATACAACTGAACAGTGGACTATTGCAAATTATTTGTATCAAATAAAACAAGCAACATAAGATACTACTATACACCCTAAATTTACGATTCTAATTCAGTTAATCCAGATAAATAATCTGGGTGTGCAGAGTGTATTTAGAGTCCCTTCATCTATACTCTCTGATTTATACTGACAATCCTCATCGCTTTCCTGCCCTGAAGATATTTAATATCCAGAGGTCCCCCCTGTCTACTGGGATACATAGTGAATCTATGGACACAATCCAAACAGTGTGAGAAAATGAATGCCATAAATATGACCTCCTACGCGCACCCTAACCTCCACTCGGTTGGTCATAATCTGACTGAATAGGACTACAAATTCTCATGTTGTTAAACTTTGCCCATTTAGAGAAGTATTTAAATTAAACTCTTATGGAAAGGTATCCATGTAATTGCATATACGTAGGCGTTACTAGGTACATGTAAATCTGTTTTTTTTTTTCTTTCTTTTTTTTCCTCAATTCTACGCCACATAAATGCCCATTATTATGGTAGTGATTTGAACATCAGGCGAAAGGAAATTAGATAATGATTTTAAGTGTGTTTGGATGATCAGTCACACAAAGCTGCTTATTTTCCCCTTTAGCCTCCAGCACCGACATCATTCATGGAATTAATCATTTCCACCAGTCTTGGCTTCTCTACATGTAAACTGAAGCTCAAAGAGATTATTAGGTGTAACTGTATAGATGCTCTCAAATGTCCCTGATTTGGAGCAGAATGCAGGTAAAGGTGCACAGTGTAACGGAGGAAGCACTTGATCAGTATCATTTTACAGTTGACAACATCAGGGCAACAAGACGCCCCCAACATTCACATGCACACACAGGGTACACAGCCAAACACACACACACACACACACACACACACACACACACACACTCTCTCTCTCTCTCTCTCTCTCTCTCTCTCTCTCTCTCTCTCTCTCTCACACACACACACACACACACACACACACAGATACACAAACATTGACATATCTGTAGTTGATTTAGAAAAATGTAAAATACCTGATGACCCTGCAACAGGGTGATTTGATACAGCACAATAAACTTCTCATGTATCCTGCCATAAGCATCATTTAACCACAAACATTGAGAAAACGTGGTAGAGATAGACAATGCTTATACGACAAACTGTAAAACTGATAACTGCTGTCATGTAAAATAACTGGCCAGGCCAAAGTGAAGGAAGATTTATGCGGAGATGACTAGACGTAGTCTACTCTTAACATGTATGCAAGATGCAACGTGACAGTGCACTTCAAGTCGTTGCCCACACCTTGTCTCCGGAGTCGTCTCTTTTTGAGGCCGAAGATTCGCACTTTAGAGAAGATGTCGACGAGGTTCCCGTTGCACAAACCCTTGTTTTTGTTAGGGCTTTTCCTTCGTCTGTGAGTAGTCGGACGGTGTAAGTGTTGCTCCCGAGCCTGTCTTTTCTGCCGGATCAAACCGCTGGCAATCGCCGCTGCCATGACGAAAAACACCAAAACCACAAAACGCGAAGCCCGTGCACCTCCGGGCACGAAGCGCAGACGACAAAACAACCGCTTTTGTTCCAAACCTGCCTAATGGCCCATTATTCCGGCTATGATGTCTCTTCGTCAATCAGCAACAAAAACGAAGTCCAAAACCACATTCCGAATATATTTTATGATGGACGCTTTCAAAAATGTTTTAACAACAGTCCACATAACCTGCGCTGCTTTCGGCAAATGTCAGAGATCTCCCGAGGAACACATGTTTTGCATAACATATGTTTTCCGAAGTGACATTTCAAAAGTCCATTCATACCTTACCATGATGTTTACTTAGAGTAAAGTATATGACATTTGACGAATTTGAACCAGAGTACTTGCTACATTCTTATGAAATAAAATCCATTTGTGTTCATTTTTCCCTCCACTTATCACCGGCTCCTGTATCGTTCACGCTGTGGTCAGTCTAGCTCAGGACAACAATTTCAAGCCACGCGCGTTGGAATCAAACGCTCAAGCAGCCAGAAAGATTTTTACGGTATCACGGTGTTCCCCGTGAAGGACGCGAGACGGTCTCCCGGGTGTGGCTTTGTGCTGGCAAGATCCCCACTAACAGATTCACCAAGTTCCGTGCGCAATCGGCGACACTTTCCCAGATGCGGTAAGGCAAGCCTACAACTGGTGTTGTCCAATGACAGTCGGACAAACAACGTACACCTTCATAGGAGCAACAAGTCATTTAGCCACCGGCAAACCTCCATGGATTTTCTATTTCCGCTCCGAAAAACTTCGAGTGCTACTTGAAGAAAAGCAAGAGTCTTCGCGCTTGGTTAGACATAAAGCGCTCACAGACGTATATCCCCTGATCTAAAAAAGCGTGCACATCCTAGCGGTTAGGGCGGTAAACATCTGAGGGCTTGCTTAATATGACGTCCTCTCGTACGCGTAAGACATAGGCCATGAACAAACTTAGGATACTCGCAGGAGGAGCTTACAAATTAAGTGAGGTGGATTTTGAGAATAAGGGCACCTAAAGGAACAACGGACTGCTTTTATTGACTTTGACTGCTATGTCGCAAATGTACAATCAGCCGTCCGATTTGCAACAAGAGTCGAATATCACTTTACTCTGGAGGTATGGGCAAGTATTTAACGGAGCAAACATGCAACACCGAGCTGACCAATGACAGAAAACATACATGAATCCTCAAATCTGTATGTGCGTTTTGTAAAAAAGAAAAACACAATAGTATGTTAAATCTATAACACTTTATAGAGATGATGTAATGCAGCACACTGGCCAGAAGCATTTCAGTGTTATTTCAGAACCACGGAGAGCTCCTGGTCTGAACTGATCAACGCTTAGTTATGGTACTCAACACAATGCACAATTAATTTCTTGCAATAATATATTGGTTGAAATATACCACATGAAAACATCAGAGACATTCTGATATACTATGCAAGGACGATTTTAGCGCATAATTTCGGGAAAATAATGGTATTATTAAAAAAAAAGACTCAAGACAGCCATCTACCGGTTTGCCCTGCAACAACACCTAGAGCGGGCACTCTCTCTCTCCCTCACACACACACACACACACACACACACACACACCTAGAGCGGGCTCTCTCTCCCTCACACACACACACACACACACACACACACACACACACACACACACACACACACACACACACACACACACACACACACACACACCTAGAGCGGGCTCTCTCTCCCTCACACACACACACACACACACAAACACACTGTTTTGTCGCGAATCTTTCCTGTCACATGGAGATAAAACCACAATATTACAGCAGACATATGGTGGCATTTTGACTGAGACGATCGGAATAATTGTGAGGGATGCTGGTCTGTATTTTTTCCCCTGCAGACTGTAAACCCCTGTTACAGTTTCTGTCTTGTCACACAAATCCATTAATTGCTCACACAAAATGTCAAATGCCTTGTGTCTCCTGCAGAATGAAACTGAAATATATTGAAAGTATATCAAACACATTTTAAATGCACAGTTGTGTCTCACATTGTAGACATATTTGTCATGTTACATTTATAAAAACATATCTTGTACACATTATTGTTCTGACGTGTAAGCATATCTGACTTCAATTGTTTAATCTGAAGGAAAAATATGTTTATAATATGTTTTTCCCCTTAAGAAAAAAACCCCAAATCATTCACTACCACGTCTAGGTGGACATAGGCCTACATTAAAAAGCTGACTGCAAATAGTTTGTGTGGTCTGTGTGTGTGTCTGCTCTTCAATATCGTCATTATATTCATTGATCAAAATGTGTAACTTGACCTTTGGCATATATTGATTTAGTTGGTTGGTGTTCAGTAAAGCTGAAAACATCTTGAGTGAACTCTTGAGAGTGTGAAACAATAGTGAATAATTGTGGAATTTTTGACAGGTTGTGTGTGATAAAGCCACAAACGAGTTACTTCTTGATTTATGTGCTAGGTAGGGAGTGTATTATTTTGCAAAAAGATTTATTTGTTTTCAAAATTGAAAATTGTTTGCTATAGTGTAGTGTTTTGCAGTTGCATTGTGGAGTTATGATGACTGAGTGAGAGATTTCAGATTCTAATTGTGTGAATTGTGTGTAAAGATATTGTGTGTACGCAGCTGACAAAAACAGTTGGAAAAGGCAGTTTGTAAGACAACCACTGGATAAGTCAGCCCCATGGATTCGCCCTTGTGTATTGGTCATAGCCAGACTTTATATTTGGATGTTATAGTCTGTTTTTTCAGGCTAGTGAATGACACTATCTCTATATCTCTATTACTATATTAACTATACTGAAAATAAGTGTTTCAGCACCACGGACAGCATACAGCCTAAAGCACAGGACAATGGCTTGCAGGGATCAGAGTTTATAAACATAGGCCTAGACAAAGATACTACTGTATCCAAATAGACAAAATCCAGATATTCTATAAACTTGCCAAATAAGTGGCTAAATTCAATAATATGAAATACATCAGTAAAAACAATGGTATGACCATACGTTATTACTGTAGTGTAACTGCAATTGACATAATCTTCAACAGTGAACACAAAGGCATGGAAAAGTAAGTGTGTTTCTGTGCCGTCCACAAGAGGGCGGTAGAGAGCTAAATGGTCGTTGCTTTTTACAAAACTACAGTATGTGGGCCATGGTGCGGGCCATTCCACTCTACATTACACACCCTGATCAATATGCTCCTGTCTATCTGAACAGCGTTCTAGTGGGCATCATATTTGAGAAGAGTAACGTGTGGTAACACAGGAGATTATAGATTATAGATCTATAGATCACACTGTAGATTGAGATTATCATATACATTTCAACTGGGGAAATTCATCACCTGCATTTCCTTTGTCCAACAATGAATGTATATATAAAAAATTATAATTGATGCATGACGATGCATATGAGATTTTGCATGTCTCTATCATGTCCTCGTCAACAGTTAGGGTGCTGGGGCTCAGTGGGCAAGAGCATCATACCATGAATTTGGGGACCCGGGTTTGAGTCCAATCTGAGGTCATTTCCCAACCCTTCTCCATCTCTCTCTCTCTCCCACTCACTTCCTGTCACTCTCTGCACTGTCCTATCAATTAAAGGCAAAAGGCCCTAAAAATATATTTAAAAAAAAAAAAAAAAAAACTGCAGCACAGTTATTAGGCCTGTACTGTCAAACACTGCCAAAAGTTTTTAATCACTCCTGAAAACACATAACTTCTTTAAATAATTCCGCCCTCAGATAACTATGAATATATCTCATGTTCAGGTTTCATAGTTAACACCAGCCACCAGCCAAATACTTGTAAAATGAAAACATGGCTGGTAGATTTGAGATGAATTAATAATGAATGACTAACAAATATATCTATCCAAATCTATCCAAATCCAAATCTATTCAATTTATCTATCTGTATCTATTCACATTTTTAAACAAGCAGTTTGTTGATTAATGCTGCCTATACTTCATATTCCAAATTACAGTGCAAAGGCACCAAGGGGGATTTGTTTATATATTATTCAGAGCCGTGCAGGCAGACATTCCAGCTGTCCCCAACTCCAGCTCCTCCATGTGGTCAGCTATAGGACTGCTACACCAGTAGGGGGGACGAGGAAATGGGTACAAGTTTAAACACAAATACTTAACAAAGGCGTTAAATATTTTTTGATAGATGACAGATAAGAAATGTAGGCATCCCTTAGCATCCATGACACACACACACACACACACACACACACACACACACACACACAATACAAAAAATACAGAGAAAAAATCTAATTGTGTGTCATTTAAGGTACTAAGTTGTAAAGTATTGAAGTGGTGGTACGGAAATGGACAATTTTGGCCAGAGTGCATCAGTTATTGATATATTTTCCTTTTAAAGGCTTGATGATAACAATTTCACCCTGACCCATAACCCCAGAAACAACTCTCTTTTTTTCTAGAGCATTCTAAACACACATCCTCCTGTTTTTCAAGAATGTTCACAAACTGTATGTGAGTTTTCCATGAGAGAAACATGTACTGTAGTCTGTTGATAATTATGCACACTTCCACTAAGATGAAAGCGAGAGCAGAGACAGCAAGAGGAGAGGGCAATTACATAACAAATCCATTTCCATGCTGTCAATACGGTTTCATAGTATGGATCCCCAGCTCTGGCCCCGGACTGTTTCCAAATAGCCATCCGGAATGTTCACATGTGTGCACAGCTCAACACGTGAAACACACATACAGACATAGACACAGACACAGACACAGACTCAGACACACACACACACACACACACACACACATACATACACACACAACGATATCACAAATACACATACATGCAGTGGTAGGCAGACAGGCAACACACACACACACACACACACACACACACACACACACACACACACACACACACACAGACAGACAGAGAGAGAGAGAGAGAGAGAGAGAGAGAGAGAGAGAGAGAGAGAGAGAGAGAGAGAGAGAGAGAGAGAGAGAGAGAACAGGAACTCTCTCACACACAAGTGTGTGTTCAAATGATGGCTGGAAGCTGTAGTAGTAGATGTACAGTATGTCCACAATGTGTTGGGTAATCTTAGATACAGGGGATCAGTCCATGATAAGAGGAAGATATATCTGGGAACTCCCAATGACTATGACTGACAAGGAGGAAGGAGTATGGGTCCATTTAAAGAGCCTTATTATAAACAATCTACTTATTGTAAAAAAGTAATACTGAATACACTGTTCGGAGGGAGAATTAGCAATATTACACTCTGAACCCTCAACATTGTAGGCAATATGGTTGAATCAGAGGTGGTGCAAGAAATCTTTGGAGCCTATGACAGAAAATAATTTTGAGCCCCCAAACATTATCTATAATATCAAAATGTTCTCTGGGGCCCTCTACCATTGCCAGACCCTTAGACCTTTCCCCTTCTGACAGTGCCCCAGGGTAGAGTCAAAATGAGTTTGAGTCTTTTAAACAGTAACAGAGTAGGCTAATCAAACAACTCTGTTTGCTGTCAGGCTTGATCAACCACTAGTTGATGAAAGTAGGAAATAGCACTTGCACAAACCACCAGCTCATAAGACACTGTTGGCAGTGTTCCAAAAGAAGTGATGCAATTGAAATCCTCCTTGAAGTCCTCCCGATCCTGACTACATTCTTCAAAGGTGTGCATCACGCATGATAGCCCTATATGTTTACAGTCACAGAGTGCTGTCAGTTGGGAAAAGAATGAATACATTTGACACAACAGCAGAGGCAGAATAGCCTATTGGCAGCCAAAACCAAGTGAGGCACAGAAACAATAGATTGTTGTAGAATTTGGTTACATTTTCTTATGCCACATTCAGTTAACATGATTTGAACATGTGTTGGATCAAATTTTCAGATTAATTTTCATAGACAGTACTCAGTCACAGCATGGTTATTGATTGATGCACACTGGATTTGTCTTTTGTATAGTTGCCTGTATATAGTTATAGTTGAGTATAAGTCTCTGAACCATCGACTAACAATCTGTTAATTGAAAAGAGACCTCCCTTAAAGTAGAAATCCAGTGTAAATGAATCCATAGCTCTGATAATTTGATACAACATAGACCGAGCAGTGAACCGGCAACTCACTAAGTGAATGGAGCATAACAACATACTTTCTGTTTCATTTCATTATGCCCCATTCAGTCAGCATTTAGTAATCGGTTTGTTATTCGGTGTACTGTATGTACCATCAAATTTTCTGGTTCTTTTTCTAAAAGACAGCATTCAGGTACCTGGAACAGCGGTTATATACTGATTCACACCAGCTTTCTACCTTTAGGGAAAAGCATCTGTAACTTTAACCCATTTATTCTACTTTTTTACAACATTTTCAGCACCAGCTCTGCTTTTCATCCACATGGTAGCGTGGAGACAACACTGTTCGAGGAGGCGAGCGAAATTCTTGTACTTTTAGACTGAAAAGCCATGTTTAACACAGACAACTACAATTTTCTCATCAGCAGGATTCAAACTAATTTGCAGTCCTAGACTGGTTCAACACTTCTTTGTCTGGCAGACATTTTCACACTGTCTTTGTGGCCACTTGTTTCACTGGCTTCACCACCAATCACTTAGTGGTCTAACGCCCCTGATACTCGTCAGACATGCTTTTAGCATAAACTCTCCCTGAAGGCCGCTCAGAGCAGCTCTCAATCAATCCAGAGGCGAGGAGAAAAACTATGGGCTGGCCACAGCAGCCGCAAAAAGCACTTACGGTAATACTTTCTAAGAACTTTAGACATTTTTATTACTCAATAAAAATATAAAAATACTACTACTACTACTACTACTACTACTACTACTACTACTAATAATAATAATAATGAAAACAACAACAACAACAACAACAACAATAATAATAATAATAAATATATTTTTTTCATTTTATTTCACTTTTTCATTTCATTTTCAAATAATTTCACCTTTCCCCCTATGCCACCCCCCCAGAACCAGAAAGAGGATCAGTGCTATGGTAGTCAGTACCCAAACTGTACTGTATTGACTGTCTCTGCCACAGAGACCTTATGGGAATCTTCAATCCCAAGCATATGGGGTAGACTAGAGAGAAGCTCCTCCTCAGTATAATACATTGCCTATGCAAGTACTTGAGTACAAGTATACTGTACGTCAGTCTCGGGGGACGGGCGGCATAGGCAGGCACAGTGAATGCTTGACTAGTACATCCGTTATCCTCTTCCAGGCCATTGGAGGGTGAGAAGAGCCTTCACATTACAATCATGCAAATAAAATTTGTATTAAGACTTGATACATCTCTCTTTAATAATGTAGGCCGTTCCACTCGCCAAGGGACTGCTCCCCATCTATCATTATAACACTGGTGGGAGGAGAGAGAGCACTAGAGGAGGGAGGAGAAGAGAGGAGAGGAGAGGTGAGGCTTTAATGACTGACTGAGAGAGAGAGGGAGATTCCATTTTTTGGGAACCATTCATGAGAGAGAGAGAGAGAGAGAGAGAGAGAGAGAGAGGATGGGGGAAGAGGGGAAGAGAGAAGTGATGCTCTCATGACAGACGGAGAGAGAATCATCTTCGGAACTATTCAAGAGAGAAAGTGAGAGAGAGAGAGAGAGAGATGGGGGTGGAGGTGAGGGTGGGTGATGTTCTAATGACTGATGGAGTGAGATTCATTTTTGGAATCACTCAAGGTGAGAGAGAGAGAGAGAGAGAGAGAGAGAGAGAGAGAGAGAGAGAGAGAGCATAGCATAAATGGAGGGAGGCAGTAGTCAAATAGAGAGAGAAAGAGAGAATGTGAGAAACTAAATGTGTGTTTGAGTGAGAGAGTGTGTGTGGAGGCAATGAGGGTTAAAGAGCCAGAAACAGAGACAGCAAAATGAAAGACAGAACAAGTGAGAGAATGTGGAGTGGAGAGAAAGAGAAGAAGAGACTGTGAGGGAAATGATGGGTGAGAGCACAGAGAAAGAGAGAAAGAGAGAAAGAGAACGAGAGAGAAAGATGAACAAGGCAGGCTGCAGATAGAGAGAGGAAAACATGATGGAAAACAGAATGAAAAAAAGGATAAGTAGCTGTGCATGACTGATGAATGAAGAGGAGAGAGTCGCTGTATCATGTCGGAGTCGATGGCAACACCAGCAACTAGGTCATGAGAGAGAGAGAGAGAGAGAGAGAGAGAGAGAGAGAGAGAGAGAGAGAGAGAGAGAGAGAGAGAGAGAGAGAGAGAGTACACAGGGAGGGTGAATATGCTAGAAAAGAAGCATGGCGAAACAAGATAGAGTGAGAGAGAGAGAGAGAGAGAGAGAGATAGAGAGAGAGAGGGAGAGAGAGAGAACAGGGATGGGAATTAGACTGAAAATAGCAGGCAGTGATGGCAGTGCTTTGAAGAGCACCCCCTGCAGGTGATGCAGGGCAGTGCAGAAGGCTGGGTTGGCTGCGCCAGGCTGTGACGTGGCTCCATGGAGACGCTGCTTCAGAATTCAAATCAGCCAGTGGCTGTCTACACGCGGCACCAAGTGTTTTTCACATGCAAGATCTTTCAATCACGCTAAAAATACGCAAGCCAACCTCAAACAATAAAGTGGTAAGTTAGCATTTTGATAGCCTAGATAGATAGACATATAGATAGGCAGTGGTGGATAGATAAACAGGCAGAGAGACAGACAGACAGATCAACAGGTAAACAAGTAGAGACATACAGTAGATAGATAGATAGATAGATAGATAGATAGATAGATAGATAGATAGATAGATAGATAGATAGATAGATAGATAGATAGATAGTGATATATGAGAGTGTGTGTGGGGGAGCATCCTCTACAAACAATGTCACTATATCATCAGCATCAACCACAGAGCATCACTGTGAAGTACCTGGTACCTGTCCTTAATGAGTCTCAGTTTCAGAGCACCAGTTGCTCTCCTGTGTGTGTTTGTGTGTGTGTGTGTGTGTGTGTGTGTGTGTGTGTGTGTGTGTGTGTGTGTGTGTGTGTGTGTGTGTGTGTGTGTGTGTCAGTGCTCAGACAATTCCATCCACCTGCATGTCATTTCCAGCCAATCTCTCTGGATTTGGCTGCATGGCCCCCCCTGACACATCATCCACCCTGCTGGGAAATGGAGATGGAGAGGGGCGACGGAGCTGTGTGTTCCCCAGAGGATGAGTCACCCTGCGTGGGCTTGTGTCTGTCTGGCCCTGCCTCTCTGTGGCCTTTCCCTGGGTCTCCCCTCCTTTCCTCTCCTCCCTCTCTCTCTCTCTCTCTCTCTTGTCTTCCCATCCTGCTGTTGCGTGTGTGTGGGCGTGAGGGATCACCGTCAGCCCCCGCTCTGTCAGGGAGGGGCCATTGTACCCCGTCTGCATGCTGATATGCTGACTCACCCTCTACACACACACACACACACACACACACACACACACACACACACACACACACACATCTGCCTGCCCGCCCCCACCCACCTAACTGACCAAGAGTCCGAGAGTCCTCCTGCAGAAAACATACCCCCCACCTTCACCCCTTCCTTGTCCGTGTTTCCACGGCAACCCAACTTGAGCGGAGCAGCCTGTTGGAGTGCGAGAGGGAACTTTGGGCCGTGTTGCTCGACGCCAGCCGTCTGAAGTCTGTCTCAATCACACCTGTCAGGTCCACTTCTGTTAGTGTGTTTATCTGTCTGTGTGTTTTTGTGTGTGTATCATATTTGACAGTCTGTCTGTATGTGTATGTGTGTGTACAGTCGGTGTGTTCCCACTTTGCAGTTTGTGTGTCTGTTATTTGTGTGTGTGTGTGTGTGTGTGTGTGTGTGTGTGTGTGTGTGTGTGTGTGTGCAGTTATCTATCTGAAGCATGTGTGAAATAAAACAGAATGCTCACCTGACCAGGCGGACGTTTCCCAAAAGCATAGTTGCTAACCAGTTAGCAACTTAGTTAGTTGCCAATGGGAAATTGCATTGCAACCAACAACCGTTAGCAACTATGCTTTTGGGAAACAGACCCTTGAAAGCCCTGTCTGTAATATGCAGACCTGTTTATTTACCCAGGGAGCACATAGTCGTGACTGTTACTGTTGTCTACATATCCCCCTGTTGCTAACATTAGCACAAGTTTGGCTCACCTGCTAACTCAACAGACTGCAGCACGATCACCCGGAGGGAATAGGCCTTTAATATTATAGCTGGGGATTTTAACAAGGCATCCTTAAAGACTGTACTCCCCAGTTTTTTCTAGCATGTGGATTGTGTTACCAGAGGGAATAACCAACTAGACCATGTAGATTCTAACATCAAGACAGCTTACAGAACTGCTCATGTCAATAATAAGTCATACATCTTTGTTAGGAGGACTATACAGCTAAATAGAAGGACTGTCAAAAGGACTGGCCTGTTCTAGCTCCAGGACTGCTCCCAACAGACTGAATGAGACCTGTTCTTTCAAAGCAACTTAGATGGTGACACAGCAGCTGTCACAGAAGAACGTTGCATCAGGACAAAGGCTGGGTGAGACTCCCTTCCGGTCAGGGGATCAAGAAGAGTATAATTCACCTCTGCAAGAGCTGACCTGAAGAGGGGTGTCAGGGAGGCAAGGTTTGGTGTATAAGAGGAGGGTGGAGGACTAACCTGACAGACAACAATGGCAGGGGGATACAACAACTAACCAACTACTAAGGCAGCTCTGTCAAAAATAGCACCAACTGAGGTCCCTCGTCCACTAACCTGGTCCTGTGCTGAGCAGGAGTCTTCAACCAGAATCTTCAAGAGTTTCCCTGTCACATCCCCAGCATGCCAAGCTTACCAGCTATAGACCAGTTGCACTGACACCTTAAGTCATGAAATCTGGCCTTTCAGCCTCATTTGACCCCTGTCAGTTCTGGTCAAAAAGGTCCACAGAGCTAGCCTGGGAGTTCCCATGCTCCTTTGCACGCTTATTTCATTCCACTCTGCAAAGCAGCATGGTGACCATGGCCGTTTTTCTCGCTTACTTTCGGTATCCAATCGCAGGGCATAAAGGGCATATGTACGGCGGGCTCGACTGTCATTTTATGTCACGTGGTGGCTCTGGTATTGGCTCCGAGGTAATGTACAGATGCTATGATAGGACATTCGTAGCGCCTAATTTAATTACATTTCTGCATAATCATGCAATGATGCTTCCGCTTACAGAAATGCTATATTAGGTAGGTCCACAGACGTAAATATTACTTGAATGATATGATAGTTTGGCATTCGCCAGGCTACCACAGAGCAACATATGCAACACTAAACCATCTGGAACATAGCAACATCTACAGAACATGAGGATGGTCTTTGTAGGTGACAGCTCTCAACACCATCATCCCAGACATCCTCAATAACAAGTTGCTCCAATCAATCCTCATCTGCACCTGGGTAAGTGACTTCCTCACTATCCACTCACAGGTCTCCTGCAACCATCACACTCAGTCCAGGTGCACCACACAGGTGTGTCCTCAGCCCTCTGTTATACTTCTTACATACCTGTGATTGTTTCCTAGCTCATCCAACCAATGCCATACATCCACAGATGACACCACAGTTGTAGGCCACATTGTAAAGGGTGATGAGACACATATTACAGGTCTGAAATCGAGAGGCTGACAGCATGATGCCAAAGTAACAGCCTCAAGCTCAGCACATCAAAGACCAACGAGCTGATCCTGGACTTTAAAAGTAAGAGGCGTTAGATCAGCGACCACTGCCACGTTCTATAGAGGGGGTTAGTGTTACTGTAAGAGAGTCCACATTTTCAAGTTCCTGGAGGTCCACATTGCAGACATTCTCTCCTGGGCTGTTAAGACTACCAGCATCATCAAAAGGGCTAGGCAGCATCTCCACTTCCTGAAGAGGAACAACCTAAGGGAGACACTGCTGGTGGTGCTTTTACCGCTCCGCCATAGAGAGCGTACTGACTTACTGTACTGCAGCACAGTGTGGTCTGCAAGCTGCACTGTGGCACAGGGCAAATCTCTGCAGAGGGTTATCATCCACTGCTACTCTGGCTACTCTCTGCCCACACTGGACAGTCTCATCACCTCATCCTGTAACCTCAGTAGAGCACAAAACATAATCAAAGACTCCTCATGACCCAGGCCATGAACACTCCCAGTTACTCCCATCAGAAAAGCCTTGCAGGTCTGTCAGAACCTGCATTCAGAGGGAGTTAATTCCCCACAGCCATCACAACTCTACAGTCACAGTCACAGACACGGAAATATAATGTATGTTTATACAGAAAGCTACAAAAGGTACAAAAATATATTTGCTGATGGTACTACACACACACACACACACACACACACACACACACACACACACACACACACGCATACACACACACACACACACACACACACACACACACACACACACACACACACACACACACATTATATGAATACATACTTCTATAAGCCAGGAGTAGTAGCACTTTCAAGTTCGTTATGACAAAGTTTTACAAACAAATGGCTTGCACACACACAGCAAAAAGTTTTCATCTGAAAAACGACTGTTTTTATGCATTATGTATGTTGTATTTATGCATTAAAAGTTGTATGTTGGGTTGCTTAGAGCATAGGAAACACGTTTCCAGACTTCCAAAGGTCGCCTGCAGAGCACCCAGGTCTACAGTTGGTGATGTATTATGTGGGGAGGGTTACAATGCGCTCACATACATCAGGACCCAGCTGTTTGATGGAGTACTCTACCACTTCCTACATAAAAACATGCAATTCCAAAACACCTTCCTGTGTAACTTAGTACACACACACACACACACACACCATTACATGTTCACACACAATCATACATCAATGCATGTACATGTAGGATGTTCAAACACACACACACACACACACACACACACACACACACACACACACACACACACACACACACAATATTAGCTTGCACTCTCACTCCTAGGAGTAAGGCTCCCAACACTGCTTACATCAGCAACTCTGCCCACAAACATTGTGTCTCAAAGAACACTTATTTCATACAGCTCATCAATACTGACTTAACTCTGTATGTCTGTATGTGTTTATTTGTGACCGTGTGTCTACTGTGTCTGTGTACACCAGCATATATGTGTAAAAAGTACATGCATTGCCCATACTTTGTAAGCCATTGTGTGTGTGTGTGTGTGTGTGTGTGTGTGTGTGTGTGTGTGTGTGTGTGTGTGTGTGTGCACGCGGGTTTAAAGTTAGCACTCGCCACCGGCCAAATGCGGGTAAAATTGGCCACTGGCAGACTACTGAGACATACTTTCGTCATTGATATGAAATGACATGAGCGGACTAGTAGGCGCCGTAGCCAGTAGTTGAGTTTAGATGACCATCTGCTATAAAATACATTTTGAATCTGGGTGTATTATAGCTTTGTTACAGAGCACCTGAAGAAAAGTAAAGTTGTTCTAAAGCATCCTAAACTATTTTTTTTCAGTGGCCGGTAAATATTTTTTGGCCGGTAAATGATCAGGCCTTACCTGCCATTGGCAGGTGGGTCAAAAGTTAATTTTATACCCTGTGTGTGCGTGTGTGCATTTGTAGCCTGGCAAGCTATCTAGCCTAACGTTTATTACTAGCAAATCAGTGTGTGTGTGTGTGTGTGTGTGTGTGAGAGTGTGTGTGTGCATATACTGTGTGTGTGTGTGTGTGTGTGTGTTTGTGTGAGTGTGTATGTATGAGTGTGAGTGTGTGTGTCTGTATGAGTGTGTCTGTGTCCAGAGGCTCATGAATAAGGCATCAGAGCCATGGCTGCAGTAGCAACAGCAGCAGTAGCAGTAGCTCCATTGCTCCCTGCTGCACAAGACGGATGGATGGGGTTGCTTTATTTCCCCTGTGTGATGGAGGAGGACACCCGAGAGAGAGAGAGAGAGAGAGAGAGAGAGAGAGAGAGAGAGAGAGAGAGAGAGAGAGAGAGAGACCCTCTGAGGAGATTAGGGGGTGAGGGGTGGGGGGGTTCATCAATGCTATGGATACGCCATGGCAGCAGTAAGGAGAGGTAGTGAGTGATGAGTGTTGTCAGGACAGAGACCGCGGTGACCTTTGGGTGACCACACAATGCTCTTGCTTGTGTGTGATGCTTGTGTGAGCATGTATGTGTCTTTGAGTGTCTTCATGTCACCGTGCAGTGGTAGTGTGTGTGTGTGTGTGTGTGTGTGTGTGTGTGTGTGTGTGTGTGTGTGTGTGTGTGTGTGTGTGTGTGTGTGTGTGTGTTTGTGACTGTGTGTGTGTGTGTGTGTGTGTGTGTGTGTGTGTGTGTGTGTGTGTATGTATGAGGACTAGCTTCAAGGACTGCATGCTTCTTTTCATGCTGGACTCTGGGATGACAGTTTGACCCACTAAAAAGTGTTGACTGGGTATTTTCAACTGTTTAAATGAGATTATTACGGGAATATCAAAACTGCTCAACATAAATCACTCAGACAGGGACAACAAGTCCTCAAAAATGCCTTGTTTGCAGTTTTCTAAAAGATAAATGAGTCTATGCAGTAGGTCTAACTCCAATGTGCAAGCGCATGTCAAGTCAAGTTAGTTTTGTTTACAGAGCATATTTAAAAAACAACAGATGTTGACCAAAGTGCTGCAATGATGTTGACTCATGTTTAAAGCATATACTGTATGTTCAGCTGTGCTTCATACTGTGGGACATTTCTCAGTGTCCTTGAGTAGATTTCTCTCATCCTTCTGTCTCCCTTCCAAACACCATATGCTCATGGTTTTAACATTTTTAAGCTTCTATAATAACTGTGAACTTATAGTAGCATACAGTATGAAGTAGGTGAATATAAAACATTAGTTACAGTGCAGTAGTAGCTGTTGTTTTAAAGCAATGTACCGGAGCAAGTTTAAGCATAGTCCTGCTGCACGAGCCTTCTAACAGCAATATATTTAGCATGAAATGAAAGAATTTCAAACAGCATAGACCCAATGCGAACGCGAAACACATAACATTGACTCAATGTAACCTCAGATCTTACTTTCGGTTTCCAACAGTCAGGTCCCATTGATTCAGTGTAAAGTGCCTGTTCACTTCTGCGTTCGCGTTGTGCTGTACCAAATTATTTTGTTCCATTTGCTAACTAGCGCATTTAGCAAGCTCTTTCAACAGGGCTATGCTTGAATTCACTCCGGCACTTTCCTTTAATGTACTATAGCTAATAGTTATTCAAGTTAGAGGATAAAAGGCATTATGGAAGAGGAATATAACAAATAAAACATGCAATGTTACTTTAAACCTTATCTGAAAAAAAAAACACTTTTGGTTCAGTTTTGTGTAATGACTTAGACGATGAGACTATCATAACAGGATGACAATATTGTTTACAAGCAAGATATTGTTTTTCCAAACTAAAGCATCACTATTGATGCATTTTAGTGCAAATACAAACAAACAAGCAAAATGTCTCCATGTAAACATGGTTTCTGACTGAAATAATACAGCAATAGAACCTAGTTCTGTGAAGAATATAGAACTAATCTCTACGGAGACCAACACAGACTGTTTCAAGAGAAGTTGTGATTGGCTCTTCCCAGAGGGCTTCCATTTTAACATTCAACAAAATAAAACATTCAGGCATTGTCTTTGTTTTTGTGGTTGAAACTGTCCATACAACACTGTTGACAAACAGGAGAGAATCTAACTCTATTGAGAACAGCCAATAACAGAACCCAGAGCTTCTGGAAGAGAACAACACAGAACCGGAAACATCTCCAGGGAGACTCTGGGCCTCGCTCCTCTTCCCTTGTTGCTCACGCTCGTCTCGCTAATTCCAGCCTCTGTGTGAGCCTTCCGCCTGTCTAATTGCAATTCATGACCCATCAGCAGCTACTGTAGAAGAACAACGCAGAAGAGAAGAGCAGAGTGGAGCATTGCAGCGAAGGCATGGGAGGCCCTCATGAAGCTTCTCCAATATCATAAATCAGGGAGACACATTGAGGACTTCAACTGTTTAGTTGGTGGCTGAGTTTCTCTTCTCATTTATTTATTTATTTTTCTCTCTCTCCCAAATGCCTCTTTAGAATGGCCCAATCTGCTTCCAAACTGCCCCAGCTGGTTCTGCTAATTTAAAAACAATGCGGATCTGCATAGCCTAGTTCTGCACAGCGGTATAGCGCTTCGGTCTGCCGCGCCACGCGCACAGCCTACTTTCAAAGCGGAGCACTTGAGGGGGGGAGATTGCATTCCGTGCCCTGTGGCAATCGCTACACCTCCGCTGTGCAGACAAGAGCCAGAGTAGAATGCCACATGTGCAAAAAGCAATCAGACAGAAAAGCTGAACAAGATTCACGACACAGATAGCTGAAACTGTAACCTGTAACAAGAGAGGGCCTTGTCCTGTGATGCCAGGCCAAGAGGTGGTAAACAACTGATTTAAACAGGGCAAATGTAACACTAAAATGGCACAACCAAAATCTCCAAAAAGAGTGAAATATTTTTAGTCCTTTCTCTATCCTTTCTCTGAAAATACTGTACATGTGAATACGTTCAGTATCATGAACCTGCAATATATTCATTATTATTTCATTTCATTATTTTCCCCCCTCAAACCAATGGCTGCAGATATCCATGCTCTGATCAAGAAAACTCCACTCTAGTTTACTTCCCTGACTCAAATGGGAAACAAGTGATTTGACCAAATGATTACTGTAATATACATCTGATCAGCATGTCACTTCAGACACAAAGGATGAAAAAAGTTACAGTAATTTGATTGGCTGTTGAGTCAAAGACTGAACCTTTACAGAGGTCAATGAATGAAAGGTTGCTAAATAACTGAAGATTTTTGTTGGGTTCAACAAGGATTGTTTTCTGTTTCTGCTTGTAACATATCAGTGAAATATAAGGTCCCCATCATGCTTAAGAATAAATTGTCTGTGAATAAAGCAGTGTTTTGTGAGCTTTCTAAAATAGGCAGTTCTAAAATAATGCTTCCTTCAGATGGGAGCTGGGTGCATTGGGGACCTGCTAAGTGAGTGAGAAAATAGACTTTAACACCAAACTTAGTCCAAGAGGATTTTGGGGGGTTGTTTTAAAAGTGAAGATATTACATAATGAATTAGGTAGGCCTAGTGCATTCATTTTAAAATAATTGTGGGGGTCTCTCCCTCGATACTTGTCCAAAGATGCACGTTGTCTGAACTCCAGTTTTAGAAGAGGATTGTCTGAATTAATCATGAGAACAGGAGAACAACCAAAAACCCACCATCTTTTTTTCCCCCTCCATGTTCTGCGTTTCAGTGCTGATGAAACTGGTGCAGTTAACAAGGTCTTCAAGTAAACATTCCCACACTCAGGCATCCACTGATTGTTCAAAACACACACACAAACACACACACACACACACACACACACACACACACACACACACACACACACACACACACACACACACACACACACACACACACACACACACAATGATGGAATGGAAATCAGGTCATGGATAGGTAAACATGATGCTCACACCAACTTCATAGAGATGTGTTGTTCAATAGAAGCTTTCAATATTAATGAAATCAACTTAGTTACCTACACAGGTAAAGAGTGCCCTGTGAACATACTGCGTCTCGACTTTTCTCTGTCCATTCACAACTATTTACTCCTCCACCTAAAAGGGTTGCGACTGTATAGCCTCAAATAATCACAGCTAATTGACTGACATACTGTGCAAAAGTTATAGGGACCTTATATGTTTTTCTTATAGCAGTGCCATAATATCGTAAAAGATACACCAGATAGAAACACTCACTCACACACACACACACACACACACACACACACACACACACACACACACACACACACACACCATCATACACATGGACACAGACACAAATTTTGTGATATTGGTTATCATGATGCCTGAGCATACCAAAATGAAACCCATGTCTGCTCAGTCCAAAGAGCTATAGTTACAGTTTAACAGTTGTTATTTTTATCTGTGTTCTGCATTAATTTGTGTTTTATTATTCATCTGTTCTATTAGCCTGGCAGGGCATCCTATATCATTGAAATGTATAGTCTGGCATCGAGAGATAAACCGAACTCAATCGTGGGCTGAACGACGTTGCTATCTTTCAAACTACTTTGGACGCAACAGGATAGCTATGGCCAATTGCAGGAACAAACAAGATCGGCGAAGCCCGCCCTAAACACATAGAGCGTTGTGGCGTCATCCAATAAAATTCCCTATGGCTTGCTACTAGACGTACAGGCTGAGCAAATTAATATGCTACCACTGGGGTACGTCTAGATTTCTAGGCTACTGTTCTATGACATGGGGTCCCATAAGGTTGTCCAAAAGTAGAGAAGCAACTTGCACTGACTTAAAGCACAGCAAATTGACATGATGGTAAACAATAATCACTGGATGACCAGTGCTTGGCATATAGTTATGGAAATTGGATGTAAGCTTGGTGACAACATGTCACATGTGCTGTCACATGATAGCCTCTAAACCAGTCATAAGGCAAAACAGTGGGAACTGAGTTGGCCAAACTCTATACAGTTCTGCACTGCCCTCCCTTCCCCAGCACCACCCCCCATGTGGTGGTCTGCGCCACTAACAGCCTCTGCTTGAAGCACACTGCTGCACACACAGCAGCCTGTGAATTATTTAGTTCCTCTCTGATGAAATATGGACGAGGCCCCTGGCAAGTCTGCAGAAAACGCCACACAGAAATGCAGCCCAGTGCCCGAACACCCCCCCCCCACCACCACCACCCCTCCCCCACCATGCCATGCCATGCCATGCCACCTGGCAGTGTCAGGCCATGCCAACCATGTTCAGCCATTCATGGCTATGTCATGCCCTGAACCCTGCACTCCACTGGGCATGACATCACTGCCCATGCCACCCCCTTTCCCTGTCAGTTTATGCCGAGCAATGTCACCAATACACACAAATGTTTGTTGAAATGGTACAATATATGGACACTCACATAGTCCTTACATTATTTAAAAAAAAAAGATAAGAATAATATGTTTTCAGCAGTGCTAACTTGTCCATAAATGACAGCTCTAAATAGGGCATTGGGTGCTTTACCTCCAATGATTCACATGTCTGGTAGCGTCAGTTCAGAGGTCATTCATGCTACTTTAGGCCTAAGCTATAACCCACTCGAGTCTGGTGCTTTTGCTGGTTTACCCATGGCCAAGGGCTGTTGTCAGGCACAATGAGGAGCAGAGTGCCTTTAGCCTTAGCTGTGATAAAACCGGCATAACCATCAGACTTGAGTGGTTTATTGCTTTTCTACAATGATTACCACATTTATCGAGCATGGTTTCATTTGGAAGATACAACAATGAGAAATGTAGCAAATTATTCATAGACAACTATTCCTCGGGCAAGAATTATATATCCTCTTACAGTATATATTCACTATCCTATGGTGCAGCTATATAGAATGAAATACGGTCAGACCCCTGGTATATTGTGGATTTTACAATGGCATAGATCGCAATTCAACCCATCACAATCAAGGATCGGAGGATCTATCCATTTTTAACGGTCAGTTAACCATGGATAAATCATTTCAAGTGAAAGTCTTTCTACATTCAAGTTAAGGATAAAGATTAAAACAGATGAGAATAGCTAGCGAATATTTGGCAGTTCAACAATCTGAAATCCCAAACATGCGCTACATAAAGTGTGTTATGAAATTGTACAACTAGTGCTACAACATTATGTTGGATATTTTGTTCTTAAACACTGAGATCATCACTGAGAAATTTTACACGTAGCCAGATATCTATAAAGACGCTTATTAATGTATGCCGTTGCACCTCTAAACAGAGGTTTCAGTCACTATAAATGGCTACTTTTGAAAACTTTTTAGCACTGTGACGGGACGGTTCTCTCTGGTATAGTATCCATTTGTTTAACCTGCTTGTGACTGCCACCCTTGGCTGTTTTTGATGATCGTGTAAACAGAATTATTCCCTTAGACGGGAGGAGAACATACCTGCTTTTATAAATACTCAGGTACGTATTTAAACAAGAGCCTTGCCTCCCTCAGTCAATGCCTGTTTAGTTCGGCTACCACATGAAATGCACAGACAGATGATGGTATTCCTGATGACGAAAATGTCCAACACTACAATAGTGCTGACGTACACTGCTGATGATGCAGGCTGACTCACCAACACCAATGGCTGTGTTCAATACTGAATTTCATCTACAGTTACCGTCTTTATCTGTAGTGCCTTGGGTGCCATCCCATTGATTTTACTGCTTCTGGT